>OZ005749.1:2510000-2590000 GCA_963930835.1 Spongia lamella
TCACATTTTGTATTTCCAGAAATGCCAATTTGAGACATTGTAGTTCTCTGATGATGCTTGTTAGTAGTCATGCTAAATTTGCACTAGAAGTAGCTACATAGTAATACATGTAATATATGTACAGCTACGCATATGCACAGTTGGCAGCTACGTGGCTGTTTAAATTGCTGACTTTTGAAAGACTTTTGAACACTTCCTGGATTATCATATAGTGTTGCGTATAAGGAGGGGTTGGGGAGGGTGGGTGTCACAGCAGCTAGAAATACAGGCAGCTGAGTTGTTTGTTCAGTAGTTAACAGAAACGGCCACGGTGGCCTAGACCATGCATGGAACAAGCCAAGGCGGATGTTGGGAATAATTTGGTACCCATACCACCTTAATGATGCCTCCCAGTGTCCCTTCAGACTCTGTTGGACCCTTCCGACAGAGTAAGCAAAAAGCTGTCTGCAAAAGCAGACCCAGACATCATACTTGCGTATAATGTTGTGTCTAGATAGCTAGTACTTGAGTGTACATGTGGCTATAATATATAATGGATTTCAGCTATAGTGACAATACAGTCGGTTTTTGCAAATCTAGTCACAGTTTAGCTATTTAAATTTTATGAATTGCAAAGTACAGTTTGGAATTGTGTTTTTTGGGCAAAAATTCACACCGGCACAAGTTCACAAAAATTTTGACCTTTGAAATTTTAAGGCTAGCTAGCTATATATGGTAGCTACTTGTTAATTGTTTGGAAATTATCATTGAGCAGTTAGGGAGAGTGAATGTACATACAAAAATCAACTGTAGTAAAGTTTGTAGTACTGACCTATACACATACATACATACATACATACATACATACATACATACATACATACATACATACATACATACATACATACATACATACATACATACATACATACATACATACATACATACATACATACATACATACATACATACATACATACATACATACATACATACATACATACATACATACATACATACATACATACATACATACATACATACATACATACTATGACGTACTATTACCAATAGCTATCTTTTATGTAGGAATGCAAGTTCATGCTAAAGATGTATAAAGAACAGGTGAGGATCTCATACAGTGTGAAGTCTTATACTGTTATAGAGTGTAAAAATTCGTCATGGAATTTAATTTAATTTCAGTTTAGCAAAACCACCAAATTTTAAATCTTAAATTTGTACATGAAGCATTAGGTCTACATTAATATTGTCCTAATGCCCAAATTTGTTATCTTGCCAATGTAAAACATCACCAAACGTATATATATCCCATTATGCAATACTATCAAGACTCATGATAGTGAGTCACAAGGCCAGGAAAAAGCAGCAGTACGCAATAACAAAGTGTATTTTTATATATAGCACTGCTCAAAAACTTGCAGAAAATATAACCAAACCACCATAAAATTAAAGCTACAAAATGAATAAACTGACAATGGAGGAAACTGGCACCACCTTTCCTGAGTACCATGGAGCCATTGTGATTTTTATGGCATGGATTTCTTATTTGCATTCAGTAACCAGTGACTACCACCATGTTTCTGCAAAACATGCCTACTAAGCAATATAAGTTTTGTCCATGCACTGAGTTATTAATGATCCTGCAGCTCCTTTGATTCGCTCATAAGGATATAACGGAAATTAGTTGTAACATTAAAATGTCTCTCTAGCCAAACCTGCCAAAGATTACTCATAATATTATAGAAGAGTATAAATACATGCACGTACAGGCACACATAATCATATATGTACACAACCTGCATTATATTATCATTGGTTTGTAGCATGTACCACCATCAGTCAACAAACAAAACATAATAACAAGAATTGCCAGGACTTTTGATGAGGAAAGAGCGTACACCATCTACCTGAGTGACATTATCCAATGGAGGAAGGTAGCTAAATCAACCATAAAAATTCCAAAGGTTAAGTTTACAAGGGAAATAAAGATGCTCTCATTGGAGGTTGAGAAGAAGCTCTTTATTGGAAAATCTCCAGAAGAGGAACTTTGCAAGACAGAGATAAGAAAGTGTTTAAATCAAAGGGATCAACTTATTAGCCAATTTTACATGCAACTACAAAAATAAAAATGAAAAAATCAGAAAACTCAAAAAAAATTAAAAAGACAAAATCAAATAAAAAATATAAAATTAGGAAAAATTATTCAAAAAAATTTTTAAAAAGCTAGCTACATAGCTTTAGGTAGCTGGCTACTTAAAACAAATAAAAAGACTGCTGCTGCTGCTGACTCCTTATAATTTATATTTGCTTGCAATGTTAACATAATTATGCATGGACTCCAGCTTTGTTTATTGATCCTTTGTACAACATTTTTCAAACATTGCATTTAATCATTATCTATATAATATATTGATTGGCTAACTAGTAGCTATAGCTAAATGTATAGCTACCCGCTGTGTCATGCTAGTGTAGTCTTTTGAAATGTACTACCCTGTGCAGCGCAGACCCCAGTGCCCTGGTGGAACACTACCATCATGACTGTTATCAACCACCTGCGGGAATTATGTCTACCTACGTAAATACTTCTCTCTTCCCAATAGGTGACCAAAGACTAGCAATAGCCTCCTTCTAAATTCAGCCATACCAAACTATGAGGTAATTGCTACGTACCAAAACTCCTGAAGCATTTTCTTGGTAGATGGCACTTTGCCAGTTGCCAAGTGCATATAATAGGACTACACTAACTATCGTTTTCTCCTGTATGTATGTAAATCAGGTACTACATGCATACACTGCAACTGACAGTTTAGCTTTGTGCCACCTTTCTGTTACCACATGCAATTCAAAAACTGGCAGATTTTGTGAGCTGGAAGACCCATGCATAGCCATGATGGTGCTGATGAGGTTTGTATAGTACAAGAAAGGTCCCGGCCATCATTTTTCCACTTACAATTGTATACTGCATATCTTGCATGCATAACATGTTGAAAAGGTTTCTGACACACCAACAACAGTTGATTGCTTATAGATATGTAAGCAGTATTTTCCCCATGCACGTGATGCTACCTATATCCGGCTAGCATTTGTCTATACTGCAGTTTTTATCTTCTATAGATGCTTTGTACGATGTTTTCTAATTTATATTGCTATCAAGCAGCTGACCTTTTGCTGAACACATCATGAACACACATTGCATGGATATAATAAAATATACTATATAGTTTAAAGTTTTTGGATTGAAAGTTTTGAGGAAAATGTCATAAGGCAGAAAGATTAGCTAGGTACGTAGCTAGCTAGTAGCTACATGCAAAGAATAAATTTTAGTCTAGTTTTTTACAGGTTGTGCTATGTAACACCTCTTGATCTTGTCCACTCATTCTTTATGTTAATACAACACGATGAACATTGAACACAGCATATAACTGGTGTTTTGTAAATGTACAAAACATCTATAAGTTATTATTATTATTTATGTAGTAATTGTAGTTTACAAAAACATTGAATCATATCAGTGAAATACATGAAGAGTGATGAGTGATGTACTGTATGACACTCCAAGGCATATTGTAATGTTACAATATAATTATAACAATTAGGCTAACATGGTATATACTTGCATAGAAGGGTCCTCCATCAAATTTATTTGTAGCTATTATATATAATGCACTGATTGTTGATGGACATTAATATTGTAGTCAATGAATTTATGTTGCGCTTCTATGGTAGCAGAAGGACATACGTCAGAGTAAGATTCTGAATGCGGTATGACATCAGTTATGCTGCTTGCATCACACTCATTCATATCGATAGCAGTCATTTTATCTGTGGAAGCATGAGTGTAAGGAAACGCATGGGATGGATCATCTTCATCGAGCGTAACATATGGAAAATCATCTGTAATCAGTGTTCCTTGCTTTACCGGTTCCACGGAGATTGCATCGTACTCTCCAGTGGTACGGTTTTGTTGCATCTGATTTTCTGACAATGTTGTCTCTGCAGCAGGGTCGTGCTGATTTATTGCAGAAGTGTAGGGAAGGTATTCTCCTTCGGATATGACTGGCGAGTTTATATTCTCACAGTTTTCCTCTATTAAACTAGGGCTTGTTAAAGTACTTGTAGTGGGCTGAGTTTCTGCAGTAGTATCGGGAAAATATTCTCCCTCAGATAGTGTAGGTGATTTGTCATTCTCATTTCTTCCTTCTACTGAACTTTCATTTGATAATATGAGTTTCTGATGAGATGTGGTGGTTTTAGATAAGTGACCCCCTTGCTTATTGTTTTCAACATCAATAGCGCTTGCCATGTAACTTAGTTGTTGGCTGTCTAATGTTACATAACCGCTTGGAATTGGAGAAGCAAAGGTGTTTTGTGATGGTGAAGATTGAACAAGTTCTTCCTCTTCAATCACATTATCAAGGTGACACTTTTCTGGAACTGACGTTGGCTTTGAAATTTTACCGAATGCAGCTTTCTCAGATATGTATGATCCATTTTCTTGTGTCAAACTCTCACTACTGCCACTGTAATATCCAGTATCATTTTTAACTGTATTGTAGTTCTCAGTGCTGGCGCAATAGTCTGTATCAAGGGTAGACACTGTTTTTGTTTTATATTCCTTTGTATTGTGGCCATTCATTACATAATCAAGCATTGTTTCATTTGTGACGCTGGGAGAACAAATTGAGCTACATTCTTCGTCTAATGCGGGCATCTCTAACCATTTCTTCACCTTATCGTGGCTTTTAAGATATTCGTGATCGATTGTGCTCGTCTCACCTCTATACTGAACTGTATAAATATCATCTATTGGTGGAACAACCTACACAGTGAAGTATAAAATACATTACTCACATGATATTCATGGCAACTAGCCATACATTAGTAGTTATAGCTAAGTCATTCTCCAAGACACAGCTGTTTAATAAAAATATGGCTGAATGACCATGAAAGGGGCATATTTTAATTAAGTAGTCAGCTTAAAGCTTTATATTATGTGTGGCACTAATGATTCAGAAATTATAAGCACCCGAAAAATCAAGTGTCTACTGGTCAGTCTTATGACATGACCTTTTTAGGGTTGTCAACTATTGGTTACTTGAGCAATAGCATTATAGCTATACTCACTAGGATAAAAATCCCAATTAGCTATATTCAAGTACACTAAACCCCTGGTTATCCAATCATGTTGTGTATACTTTAAAAGCATTTTGATGACGATAACTACGAAATTAGACTTTAGAGTGTTTGTATTTGTGTCTATCAACAGTCTTCACTCTTGGTTCTAAAATTTCATTTTCAAATACCACATAGAGAAAAGGATATATAATAAAATTTATAAGAATTTTGTTTTGTGAGTTATTGTGTCTTGTAATATTAGATCCATAGCTAAAAGTCAGAAAGAAGTTTCCTTATATCTATTACTATCATGCTTTTGTATGATGCTCCAATTTGTGCAATGTGAGGATGACTTATAATGAATGTTCTATTAGATTATTTCAACAAATTTTGATTGTTTTATTAGAGTATATTTCCCTGCTTTATCAGTGTTATAAATGGAATGAGCATTGGTCTTGCGACAGCCAAATAGTGGCACAGGCAATGTTTTTAAGTGTCTGACTACACAAGACTACCAAGCAATGGAGTAGAGTTTTAAGTGCGGTTATACAGTGGTATAATCATTGTGAGAAATTTCATTATGTCAATGAGTTGAATTATTTGTGATTATTATATCAGCATCAAAACCCACAATCATTACTGTAACAGTAAACGAGGGTCTGAATAGCTAAATAAAGGTCCGAGGATCTATTGCGGGATTTTTAATGTCTAGGTAATAACAGTATAACTTGTTCATCTTACTATGCAGTTACTAGCCATCCTGCTAACATATTCAGTATCAATATATTTTATAACTAGTTCTAGACATAGGTACATACCATTGATTCATCATCATCTTGTGAGTTAGCTCTCTTAAATTTGATAATCCTATGCAAATATATACATAAAAGTAGCTATCTGCATAGCAAAATCCATAATTATACGGCTGAGGCAATTATGCTCAAAACTCTTTGCATTATTCTAATCAAAATCTGTCTACGTTAAGCTTTCATGCAATATTCTTCAAAACCCACCTTACTTCAATAATATTATCTCACTGCTACCGACTGCTTTAATAAAATGCTTGACTGTTCTGTTAGAGTATATTGATCTATTTTAATATTTACTTAGCATTATGCTAAAAGCATAATTACCACAGCCCTACTCAGTGTATATATTAAATACATGTAGCTACCTTTTTGCTTTGCAAATGACATATGCAACTAAACCAACAGTAAATCCAATCACTATCACAGTAACAACTGAAGATATAACCAGTGCAACAGGAAAAGGACCGTCAGCATCTACAGTAACAGTAAATAATGTAATGAATTTCCACAAAGACACACAACTGTGTATACTAAGTGTAAAACAAGCATACCTTCATAACTGTTATTTGAGATGACAGGACCTATAAAGTACGTCAAAGATTATAATAATAATAATATGTATGTGTGTACACGTGTGTGTGTGTGTGTGTGTGTGTGTGTGTGTGTGTGTGTGTGTGTGTGTGTGTGTGTGTGTGTGTGTGTGTGTGTGTGTGTGTGTGTGTGTGTGTGTGTGTGTGTGTGTGTGTGTGTGTGTGTGTGTGTGTGTGTGTGTGTGTGTGTGTGTGTGTGTGTGTGTGTGTGTGTGTGTGTGTGTGTGTGTGTGTGTGTGTGTGTGTGTATGTATGTATGTATGTATGTATGTATGTAATATATGCATCACCTGTGTTATAGTTGGCTATATAGTGAGTTATAACATGATGTTTATTTTGTAGCAAATTTGATGCTTAGCAATTACTGCATAATGGTCATAGACTCTATAGCTACAGATACTTACCAATTGTCAGTACGATACTATCGTTGCCCCTCAGTAATGTGTTGCTATTGATGATAGCTTCACAACGGTACACAGTGTTATTATCACTCAGTCGTAATAGTGAGGTATTATAGAAATCTCTGTGTAACACATACTCTGACCTTCCCCCCACCATACTAGTACCATTCACTCTTCTTTGTATTGTGCCATTTACTCTCCATATAATATCCACACTGCCAACAATACCTTTTGTTACAGTTACATTACACTCCATTGAGAATGGTTTTCCAATAGTTGGGTGGTCATCTAAAGCAGTCACGCTCACATTTGGCCGAACTATATGGTTAACAAAAGAATATAACCTGGTGATGTAGCTACTATTAATAGTAATAGTAACAATCTAATTGTGTAAACATATAGCCAAAATGTATGTAAGTATTACCTCCTTCACGTATATTATAAATTACGTAGTTAGCTAATCACAGTTTAGAGGTGCTCATTATAAAGAAGTCATATACTGTATGTACATATGAATAGCTATACAATGACATATCAGTAGCTACCACAAAGCTGACAAAGTAAGTACATACGTAGGTAATATTACATATAGAGCTTACGTACCAAGTGTGATGTTACCAATTATGACACTAGCACTATCTTCCACAATTCTGCGCATATTGATCACAGCTGTACAGTTGTACACAGTATTGTTGTTTGATTGTAACTGTGGGATGATGGTATAATTATCTCTGTACAATGAATGCTCTGAATTCATGTCCATCGATGCATTATTCGCTCTTTGTATTACTATGCCATTTGCTGTCCATATAATATCAACACTGCTGATAATTCCTTTTGCTACAGTTACGTTACACTCCATTCGGAATGGTTTACCGACAATTGGGTTGTCGTCCAAAGCAGCCACACTGACATTGTGAGTAGGAACTATATAGTTGACAACAGCAGATAACAAAAAGTTTCAAAGGAGTAAACTTTTGCAGACTTTGTGACCACAAAACATTTACCATAAATGTAAAATGGTGACATTAGCATGCGGAAATTACTGTAGCTACAACTGTGAAAATTATTTTTATCCGCTGACAAAAAGCTGTATACATGTAAGATTCCACAAAGGTAATGATTTTTACCTATATAGCTAGTTCTTTTGAATAGCTATAACTACAAAACTCTACAAGATTGATAGTAATACATATGTACTTATCTACTGTCTACAAGAAAAGTTTGGGGAGAAATTTTTGCAGTTTTTGCCAACCTGAAACCATTCAATATGTATTACTTAAAGCACTGCCACCAGTTTGTATGAAATATACAGCTCGAGGTGAGAGTCGAGTGACAAATATAGTACAAGGCGAAGCCGAGTGCTATATTTGTCACGAGACCCTCACCAAGAGCTGTATATTTCATACAAACAAAGCAGCAGTGCTTTAAGTGTTTTATTGTATTTTACACTACTGCTGTGTGAATAAAACACAAATGAATGGTTTTCTTTGATGAAAAGTGTCAATGAGCTACCATTCTATAACTACTCTATCGTTCTATAACTACCCAACCACAGTGCTATAACTACCCAACCACAGTTCTATAACTACCTGCTGACACTTTATGGCATATATAGCACTGTTAAACCCTTTGATCCGCCCACGCAAAATACACTAAAGTGTATAATACATCATTCAGAGTTTTTCTGCCAAAGCCTTGGTCCAGACCATTCCAAACATTATTGTCGCTGAACACCAAACATCTGGTCCCTGCTATATATGTGTATTACTTAAAGTACTGTCACCAGAATGTACAGCATATGCAAGGTAGATGAGAGTTGAGTGGCAAATATGTGCTGTATTGTCACGAGACTCTCACCAAGTGCTATATATTCCATACAAACAAAGCTGAGAATTTCATAGTTTCAGAGATACACAGAGTGATAATAAGTACAACTTACTAGTTAGGTTAGTCATGGTGAATGATTTAGATAATGATTCATGATCTCCAGATAGTGATGCAGTACAATTGTATGAAGCGTTCTCATCTTCCTCACTGATGTATGAGAATTGCAATATACTGGTGTGAATGTAGCCATTAGAAGCAGTTGGAATGACAGTTATCCTACTACTCTCATTTATCATGACACCATTAGGTCCATTCCAACTGATATTCACGTTATCAGAGTTCACAGTGTAAACACTACAATTGATCTCATGGGTTTTACCAACTTCAAAATTATCATCATATTGTATCTCAACTGCAAGTATAGTAAAATGGAAGTTGTATAGGTTGTAGTTTACATTTACACAAAAGTATATTCCTAACACAAAATATACGTACAAACATACAGTAGCTATAGCTAATGATAAGATAGTAATTACAAAGTTCTATAATAGAGATTACATCATTTCTAAGTGTCATTATAACACCATAAGCCACATGTAGGTATAGGAACCAGCCCCCAACATTTACGAATCCTATATAGCTATGCTTATATATACAAGGGGACAAAAATGCTGGGAAAATTGCCATTACATCTTAGACACATGTACCAGCCCCTAATCATATGGTATTGTAGCTCAGCACCAAATTGAGTGCAGGAAAGAGTATGACTTTCCCAGACTAATATTATATGTAGTTAGGGCTGAAATGATCACATGAATAGTTAATTTAGATTTAAAATGTCAGAACAGTAGTTTTTACTTTGTATTTATCAAAATCTTTGAGGCCTTTTCCTTAAAATGAAATAATAAATTAATTATTATAGTTCCCTTTAAGCAACAGTTTTAACTAATTTACTAATTCCACCAGCTTAATGTTTATTCTGTTAGTGTAACCTTAATGTAGCTACGTATGTAAAAATTCCCCATAGAATTATGTAATGCGTATTTGATACTAAAATTTTCTTTAGCAAATACATACAGCTGTTGTTGTCAATCAACCCAAATACTCTGTTCAATATTAATATCCAAATCTGTATTATGGTATTGTTGATGTAGCTATTGTATATACAGTTGGGGCTGAAACAAATATTAATACTCATGAGTACTCGATCGTTTTGGTGATTAACTTACTTGAACGATTCTGTGAACAATTCTTGATAGTTTCACGTGATGTTTCACTTTCACCAGATGTTTTATTATCAAAAGAGTAAGATACAGATACTTTACAAAAGTAGCGCTTCCAAGGGATGTCAAAATCCCAACCAGCTGTGTAACATGAAAACTCAGTACTCTACAGAAGTGTAACATAGCCATTGATTGTAAAATCTTTAATTTGTATCATACCATATGCATGGTCAGACCTTTTAAAACCAGCATTTTTCCATGAAGTGTGTGTGTGTGTGTGTGTGTGTGTGTGTGTGTGTGTGTGTGTGTGTGTGTGTGTGTGTGTGTGTGTGTGTGTGCGTGTGCGTGTGTGTGTATGTATGTGTCAGCCCCCAGCGCACAAATTACTACTTATGTGAAATAAAGCCTTAATAGCCGGTTAAACAAGTTCTACTGCTTTTCACTTTCTTTATTTGCCACTTGCTATTGATAAACTCTTGATGGGCATGGCCTTATTAGTAATGAAGCGCTTCATGAATTATTGCTAAAGAAGACTAAGGAACGCTGTACAGTATTAGCCATTTATTTCACAATAAAAGGCATTTTAGCTACTACGTAGTTGTAGCTATGTTACATACTAACAAGACAGAGCTATGCGGGTAGCAAATGTTTAAAGCCTACAATTTATATGCAATATCACAGTAAGTACTTCAGCTTATTGAAGGTTACGGTATGCACGTGAATTAATTTTATATGTGCATCCTTTCCTTTGATAGAGCTGCTTCTTCATCCCCTGTAGCTACTACTTGGTCTCGTAAACACTTCAAACTACTTTTAAGGGATCTATAGTTAACCAGACCCTTTTTCTATCACCACAAACAAAATGGACTCTAAATAAAGTGGTTTGGGTATGTGAGAACTAACATACATACAAGACTAGCCCTTCTCAAGAATTCCTGTGCATGCTTTCATATAGCTATATGGTTGGATTTTGTGTATGCAGGATTTCTGTATGTCTATGGTGGTCTATGCTGTATAATATCAACCATCACTAGGGTGATGGTTGATATTATAGGGCTTTCTATAAAACTTTTAAGGTGGACACTGATTTTTTAAGTCAGCATAGAGGCAAGGGTATAATCAAACATAAGAGAACCACAATATTTCACAATGATTTTTAATGTGACATTGTGATTGCCAGTCACAAATAAGCTTGGTCTTTTGTTAAGACAGTAGCATACGTAAGAGTTCATTTTAAAGAAATGAATTATTGATATCTTTAAGACTTTGTTGGCAAATCTAAAAAAGCCATCTGCAAAATAAACAGTAAAGCTATATGAGAATCGATTATAAACATTATACTAAGAAGGTTGAAAAGTCTGCATGTGATTACACCTGTGTTTAAAATAGGGCGCTCAGCTAAGTCATGAAGACATTGCTCTAGAAAATTAAGATAGTTCTAATCTGTTATTCACCTGTAAACGCTATGCTAAACAAAAACACCCTGGGTGTAAAAAAGTGCGAGGTCAATCAGAAGCAGCATTGCAAACAAGTGCGACCAAAAACTTTGATATCAGTTGAGGCCAAGAAGTTACTTATCAAAAATCTTTTAAACTACTTAAATGACATACAATAGTTTATAGCATATTTTCACTACTATGATTGGCTTTGTCACTTGGCCACTTTATTAAAAAGGTGGCCAAGTGACAAAGCTAATCATAGTTGTGAAAATATGCTATAAACTATTGTATGAGTCATTCAAGTAGTTAAAAGATTTTTGAAAAGTAACTTCTTGGCCTCAACCGATATCAGAGTTTTTGGTCACACCTGTTTGCAATGCTGCTTCTGATTGGCCTCACACTTTTTTTACACCCAGGGTGTTTTTGTTTAGCATATCACTACTTTTTTAGAAGTATAAACAGATGTTATTACTAGCAAGCAGCAGAGAAGTACTGCATGGGCATAACTTGTACTTGCTTAGCATACAATATTGTAAATTAAACTTTAAAGCTTAATTTTGAAAAACTCAGGCACGAGATTTCTTTTTAACTTTCACTACAAAGTGATACATCAATATAGCTAGATTGTGTATCTGCAAATCATTTGAAGGGGGTCCAAGTTATGGCAACTGTCAACCTGCAGTGTAATAGCCCTTCTCAAATATATTCAAGTGTTTACTTCAGACTGATAATAGTATGACAGGTAGAGCATACATAGGGGAAGTGCTGATACAAATTTGGCTGAAATCCATGAAGAAATTAGTGAGTTATTAGACAAACAAGTGAATGTATAAAAGAGAGTTTGAAAAAAGCTTCTGCATGAGGTTCACAAAAACTCCCGCAAGCCCACAAAAAAATGTGCAATGAAAATGAAAGAAAAAAAAAGAAATGACTGCTGCGTAAAAATTTTTGTGGTGACAGGAAGGCATTTATAAGGCTGTATCAGAAGAATGTCTGAACCGATTTCTATCAATTTTGGGATATTGATTCTTCAAACAATGAAGGTACTAATTCTCAAGTAAACGGGCGAATAGGGTGGGAAAGGATGGTTCGTCATGTGTAGTCGCACAACGGGCGCCATAAAACTCACAATGACTGGTACTTAGGAATGGTGGCGCCTATTTCCTCCATTCTCGGTTTGTTGATTCTATATAGTAAGAACGTTGTGGGTCGGTAATAACTAAGTGATAACTTCAATGGCGGCTTAGCTAGAACGTTTGCGAGTTTGAAGGCGGTGCTACGTGTAAATAACTCACTCGGTGGTCGCATTGCTGTGCTTCTTCTTGGCCTCGCGACTTATCGTGAGTCTTGATACATAGGTCACCATTAAAGTAAGTAGCTATAGCACATATAGCTACATGCATAGCCATGCAAAGTACGTAAACTATCTCGCTACGTAGCTACCTCATCATAATGATGATCTACACCATTTGTACAAGTCCAGTATGCTTTACAATCAGTCGTACAATCTGGTGCTGATGCAACCCAGTCCACATGAGTAGATCCATCATCACAGTTTAATGATACATTTGGAGCAAGTCCACATTCTGCCAAGAAAAATTAAGTTTATAGCAATATACACTGCAGTGAAAACTGTTGCAGTAAAGTGAAAGTATTAGTTACGTACGTCACTGCATGTGCTGCCACAGTTTTTAGTACATACTTTTAACAGTGTAGCTACGTACCTTACAAGTCACTATATAATATATATATATTATGCTACACAGGCTAGCTAAGTAAACTTAACCGTATATACGTAGCACTATTAGTGGTTATTTCTAGTTTAAAGTAAACAATAATACACTACCTATATGCTTACAAATGTGAAGGATCTCAAGTCTAATTGCATGTACCTAGTGGATATCATATTCATGCATGCTGATTTAGCTAGCTACCACATATATAATATTTTATTAGCAAGTTTTCTGCAAGATTCTCCTTCCATTAATGCTCTTTGAGATAAACAGATATAGCTAGCCTATTGTTGAGTCATCTTGTTATCTTATATGTCAGTTTTGTACCACTATTCTTCTTTGGCAGAAATTCACGTTGAAAATGTTACTAAGGCCACGCCCATCAATAATACCGATAACTTTTTTAATAGCCTGAAGGGCAGACACACATGCACACATGCATACTGACTTCCTGAATCAAGAAACCAGGCACGAAGACCGGCACACATCTACATAAATTGTCAGGTAGAATTAATGCTTCAAACTGACAGCAAAAACTTTAGCTACTTAATTTCAAGCCAAACTGGAGATATTTTCATTACATAGCTACATAATATTTTTGCTAAGCAATCAAATGTATCTTCAAAAATTTTGTAGAAAGTAGCTATAAGGCAATGCTAAAGGAACACTTACTATCAGAACATAATGTACGAATGACTATAACTATATGGCTGGGGCTATTATGTTCTAAAACTTCTGAGGAGGAAACAAAAATAAAATACCAAAAAGTATAATTTTCTGAATTTTATAACTCTTTCAGCTTCAGCTAGCTACTAATTTTTTACTAAAACTAGCACAGAGATTAATTTGATCAGTATTTTTAAATATATGTGACCAGGCCTGCAAAAATCAACCATGTGAGCGCAAATGACACCTACTTATATAGTCTTGAATATCTTCAGTTCTAAAAGGAGTATTTTTATTCTGTAAGCTTTAAAAGATTCTCCATTACATTTTGTATTTGTGGTAAAACTTTTAGTTTGTTTGTACAAATAAAGCATAAGTTATGATATGATATGTTTCAAAAAACTAGACGACTAGATGGTTGATTTTCACAGGCCCGGTCACATATGTTCTGTTAGAGTATTTTAATATATGAGTGTTCTATCATAAAAGTAATTATATTTTATTGATCTGTTTATGCTGACATACATTATTAAAATATGCTAAAACAATTGGTGAAGACCTAACAACCAAGTAACCAGAAAATCAAGTAACATATACTTTCACTTCAAGTGCATGTTGTAGCTACAACTGTAAAAAGCACTAAGAATTTTTATTTGTATATGATCAGCTAACAATGTTTATTCACCTGAACCAGCTGTGATCCAAATTTGTAACAACATCACTGACACCACCAACAATACCATTTTATCAACAACAGTGTGACAGTTGATAGTTCTGCAACAAGAAGATTCCAATAACACGAGTTCTAAGATACGGCAGCTAGCTAGAATGTTTACACCTATAACTGTACAAGTTAAACTACTGTTAATCTATATTGATATTATAGTGACATCATGAGGAAGTCACATGAACAGAAACACATCACTAAAGAAGACACAGCAACGCATACAAATTAAATTTTTATAAGGTTTATACATTTTTAGTGAAAGCCTTTTACAAGTGGAATGGTAGTACGAAGCTATAGTGAAACGAACAGTCAGTCTTCACATTTAAATGGTTTACTGCATGCTTGACTGCACACCATAACCCCTTTATGATTGAAGCACTGGCTATATGTACATGCCTTGTTACTAACATTCAACCACCAAAACATCTCGAGCCCTTACTATGGCCATGCATGCATATATATATCAAGACTCACGATAGTGAGTCGCGAGGCCAAGAAGAAGCACAGCAACGCGACCACTGAGTGAGTTATTTACACGTAGCACCGCCCTCAAACTCGCAAAGGTTCTAGCTAAGCCGCCATTAAAGCTATCGCTTAGTTATTACCGACCCACAACGTTCTTACTATATAGAATCAATAAACCGAGAATGGAGGAAATACGTGCCACCATTCCTAAGTACCAGCCATTGCGAGTTTTATGGCGCCCATTGTGCGACTACGCACGATGAACCATCCTTTCCCGTGCAATTCGCCTGTTTACTAGACAATTAGTACCTTCATTGTTTGAAGAATCAATATCCCGAAGTTGATAGACATCGATTCAGCCATTCTTCTGATACAGCCTTATAAGTGCCTTCCTGTCACCACAAAAATTTTTACGCGGCAGTCGTTTTTTCTTCTTTCTTTGTTTCTTTCATTTTCATCGTACACTTTTTTCGGGGGCTTGCAGGAGCTTTTGTGAACCCCGGAAGTATTTTTCAAACTCTCTTTTTATACATTCACTTGTTTGTCTAATAACTCACTCATTTCTTCATGGATTTCAGCCAAATTTGTATCAGCACTTCTCCTATGCATGCTCTACCTGTCATACTATTATCAATCTGAAGTAAACACCTGAATGTATTTGAGAAGGACTATTACACTGCAGGTTGATAGTTGTCATAACTTGGACCCCCTTCAAATGATTTGCATAAACTTTCAGATATACAATCTATATTGATGTATCACTCTGTAGGGAAAGTTTAAAAAAATCTCGGGCTTGAAAAATTAAGCTTCAAAGTTTAATTTGCAATATTGTGTGCTAGGCAAGTACAAGTTATGCCCATGCAGTACTTCTCTTCTGCTTGCTAGTAATAACATCTGTTTATACTTCCAAAAAAGTAGTGATATGCTAAACAAAAACACCCTTGGTGTAAAAAAAGTGTGAGGCCAATCAGAAGCAGCATTGCAAATAGGTATGTGCGATCAAAAACTTTGATATCAGTTGAGGCCAAGAAATTACTTATCAGAAATCTTTTTAACTACTTGAATGACATACAATAGTTTATAGCATATTTTCACAACTATGATTGGCTTTGTCACTTGGCCACCTTTTTCACACCATCATTATTAATAAAGGTGGCCAAGTGACAAAGCCAATCATTATCAAAGTTTTTGGTCGCATATACCTATTTGCAATGCTGCTTCTGATTGGCCTCGCACTTTTTTTACACCCAGGGTGTTTTTGTTTAGCATATATATATACAGCATTACCTGGTCTCCTAGTCTTCTTTAGCAGGCATTCATGAAATGCTTTGTTAACGTTATTAAGGCCACACACATCAATTCGGTCATAGAAGAAAAGTGACAAGCTATATACAACTTCCTTAACCAGACATAGTAAACAATTCTTAATGCCCTTTTAGGGTAGATGATGCAGTACAGAGACTAATCACTAGCAACCAGGTGTATACGGCTCAAAAATAAATTGTGCATACCACACTAAACTGTGTAATATGTAACACTGTAACCGTACAACCTACCAATTGAGGAAGATATTGCTACAGAGACTATTAGAGAATAACTACTAATTGAAGGCTTTGAAGTCAATGGTGGATAATTAACTTGCATGGATTATATGCAATATAAGCCATTAAGCACAAATGCTTTAGGTTAAATGGTTCAGCTAACAGGTAGCTAGATATGATGATAACCTGTATATAACAGTTATTTTAATTGCTTTTATAGAGAGGTATACGTTGCTATTCATCTATATACTGCAAGTTAAATAATGAAGTAGCCCTGCATGAAGCTCTTACAGATAGAACATGCATGCCATAGAACTTTCATTGCAGTTGTGGGTAGACTGTATATACGTATACAGCATGTGATCTTTACAAGTTACTTTTCAGCTTTGTAGATGTTTGCATGTTTACTACTACGTGGCTATATACACTGATATATACGTATTTCCTTGTCATACCCTTCTTTATCTTTATAACTTATTTTATTGCTGAATCACTGATTCATCTGCTGAATCATTACTGCTATACTGAGAGTATACAAATAGTGAAATGCCTTGAAACTATAGTGTCGAGACAAAGGTTGAAAGGTTGAAATTTTACCTCTGAACCTTCTTTAATAAAATTGACTGAAGGTTTGAAGGTCATTCTGATTCTAAAATTAGTATACTGTACAATAATAAATTTGCTACAGATATACTAAAAGGTTCAAAGATTTGGCATTACATAAATCCCTCATAAAAATGGCCAGCATAAGTACTAGTTTGGTTCATCCACTAATGCATAACATTATGCAACTATACTTAGTTATTAATATATGATTGCTTTGGTAGCTATAATCATGACTATGAAGCTTTCGAAGGATAATTTACCCTTCACAGGTTAGCTACTAAACCTTCGAAGGTTCTGAGGTGGCAATTCTAATTTGTGAAATCATTTCTGTGTATCATTCCATTTCACATTCCATTCCATTGAGATATAGCTATAGTTACCACGTAGCTATAGTTACCACATAGGCTTAGCTACACTCATGTTTGTTTATCAACACTTTACAAATAATTTAATTAGTCCATCCTATATCTATAAGACTTCTATAGCCATGCATACATGTACTTGTAAAAATTCTAGGCATGGAATTTAATTTTTGGCAGTTTGGAGGCTTTGACGAAGCCACCAAAATTAATGACATAACGAAATCATTCACATGTAGCTCACACCATGCTTTGGCTTAGGCCTCTGCCAGATTAAAACCTGCCATAATTTTCTGTCAGTCATATAGCTAGCAATATATACATTAAAAGGTGCAAGGCCAAAAGAATTAAGCAGCATGCAGCTAAATATATAAATGTATTGATTGCACGTAGCCAAAAATTTTATAGCCATCAACTGAGCCTTAAAGTTTAATTGGACCGACAGCTATAGCTGTACATAGCTATAGCTATTATAATATTAAGCTTTATGATTGCATGGCTTTATGATTTTATTTCTTGCTATTCTATTTTTTATTTATTTCCGGTAGACACATTTAGCTATATGAACTGACATGCATGAAGTCATCAATATTACTGGGCCGGCAGACAGACAAGCGGCTGATGATGAAGTATAGCAGTGAACTGAGGATTTTTGATAAGCATGCAAACATGAGCTATCAGTATGTTTTAGTAAAGTAGCTATACAAATATAGCAAAGTCGGTGACACTGCCGCTTAATTCTGATTGGCCTCACACCTACCGGCTCTTTACGCCAGACCGGCTCAGTATCGTTATGTCATGTCAGTGTAGGCTAAACAACTCACCACAAATCATAAGACGGTATCACAAAGGCGTAGTATTTACAGCGACCCAATGTAGTTGCTTCTAGAGCTACTTGACTGGACTAGGCCCGGTTGTGGTCATCATGTGTCGGCTGAGCTTTATTTGAAAGTTCATGCAGGATGTTAGTACGGATATGACGCAAGTTCCGTATGACCAGCCCGTAGTCTAACTCGCGCGGGGCGCCAAGCTTAATTAATAATAATTATACTGATATATATAATGCACCTATCAATGGGTTCCCCCACTACCCCCCCCCCCCCCCTCGGGCATAGGTGGGGCTATAGTGGGGATTTGACATACCATGAAGTCAAATTCATGCACCTATCAATGGGTTCCCCCACTACCCCCCCCCCCCCCTCGGGCATAGGTGGGGCTATAGTGGGGATTTGACATACCATGAAGTCAAATTCCCCATAGTGGGGCACACTTAGCACGTCATGTCCAGTCAAATCCCCCAGGCGCATGGTGTATAAGTGGTATGTAGTTGTAATTATCATCACTTAGCATGTCAAATCCAGTCAAATTTATAAATTAATTAATGTCAAATGCCCCACCATGGGGCATCAATTTCATGTCAATTCCCCTTGTAAAGCCCCACCTAAGCCCGAGGGGGGGGGGAATCCATTGATAGGTGCATAACCGACAAGAGTGTTTGTGGTGATTATTATTTGTAAACAGGAAAACCGGTAGTCACGTGTCGACTATGTAGCTATAGCTATAGCCATAGCTATCCAATGCACAAACAAATAAGCCTTATAAACTGTCTCGTGATCTTAAGCCTATCATGATTATAATTTATAGCTCAGTACCTATAGCTACCATGGTTGTAGCTGATTATAGCTAATCATATCATGTTATTACTGATACTGGAGCCATATAGCAAATAGCCATGTAGTCTGTTTATTGAACATAGCATATAGCTAACTAAATTTTTAGCTATAGCTAGCTATTGGTCCAATTTTCTATACATGTATAACACTGAACTAAGCTAGTTAGCTATTATCTAGCTACATAGCCTGAGGTATTGTTATATGACCTATCATTGAAATACGATATAGCATTTAAATAAATAGCTAGCTAGCACATGGGCTATGTAGTGGTTACATGTGAACACATTAACTGCTATAGCTACAAAGAAATGATCAAATATATATACATACACAGACATGATGGGGCTACTGCTATACATGTCATGCATGTGAAGCCATATAATATAACATTATTCAATAAGGCATGCATGTAGTCACTTGCATCTGTGTAGTTAAATAAACATGATGTTATCACGTCTCATGCTTTCATAACTAGGTAGCCATAGCTACACAGTAATTTTAGTTATAGCTGAAACAGGAAAAGAACATTGACAATTGACTATGTAATTTAATATGTATGGCTAGCTGTAACAGATATATAGTAACACTATATCATTGCATGTGTGGGTATTTCTCTTTGTTGATAACTGATAGCTATAGATATAGTATGCGCACGTGATTAAACGATATTATACACTCACATACCATATATAGCTTATAGCTACATAGCTAGCTATCTAGCTATGTAATAGCTACATGTATAATGATCACATGATGTGTGTACCAACTATAGCTATAGGCCTATAGCTAAAATGATGTTTTAATTTGGCGATTGGAAAAGTTATAGTTTGTGAATTAAAGGGTTTTGTTTTGGTAGGTACGTGCACGTGGAGAAAATATTGATGATCAAATATATAGCTAGCTATGAGCCAATGCTTCCTATAGGAATGTATACCGAAAAGCTATACCAAATCAATTATACGTATTAAGTCTGGTTGTTGATACTGATGATAATTTGATTTCCTTCTATATAGCTACCAAAATGATATTAATTATGGTTAATTATATTATATTTGCATGATGATGACATTAACTAACTAGCTATATACATTTTAAAAGTAGCCAGATACATTATATATTCATAGTGTTAAGATCAATGGTCATTGTTCAGATATATACCCACCATCATTGGTCTCTTGTATGTATTCAAAACTAATGGAAGAAGTTGAATCAGTTTCATGTAGCAGAGTTTGTTCAGTAGTGTTGACTATTTGTTCAGTGTCACTTTGCTGCACAGGAGAGCTGTGATCAAAGTAGATACCATCCATTGCTTCACTACCAGCAACACCGACTTTCTGTAGATATGAAAGATCAGCGTTTCCTTTAGTATCATCATGTGCAATGCAACTGGATCCGAGCTGATCATTTATGCAAGGCATAGAACCTGTCGGATTATCATTTAATGCCACATATGGAAAAGAGTCAGAGTCAGCTGATGGCTTGTGTATCTTCGTGTCTGTGTCAGCATCAGGTGAATATGGTACAGCTTGTTTTGTGGCGTTTTGGTCGACTGCAGCATTATAATCAAGGTATCCGAAATCCACAAATACTACATCAACAGAAGAATCACACCGCTTTATTGCCATACTCTCAGCAACATATTCCCCATTATCTACTAGATTGTCACTATTACTTACTAAAGCCGGCTGTGGGTGTTCGCTGCTTTGTAATTGTGATAATGAACTGTAGCTTTTATTTGGATCACTGAGAGGTGACATGCTGTGTTGCTGCAATGGAATAGTCTCATCAACATATGGGCTTATACTTGATTGAATGTAATCTCCACTAGGACTTGAATCTAACTGCTCAGTGTTATTGGTTGAAGCAATGGGTAAACCTAGTTTTTTATGGGACATGCTAGTATCACTGTAATAACCATTATCAGTTTTACGATGCTGCTTTTCATTAGCGTCGCCACCATTAACACAAGTAAGCATCTCTTCATTGGTTATAAAATCAGTCTGTGAATTAATTGAGCTACACTCTTCATCAATTTTGGGCATTTGAGAATCACTGTTTGATCTGGTTACCCTATCATATTTAAGATACTCAACTGTGCTTGGCTCATCTTTTCCAATCACTGAAAAATCATTGTCATCAAACTTTGGAATCTAAACATAACATAGCTAGCTAAATAAAAGTATGGTGTTTATCTATATAACATAGTTGTAGTGCAGACTCAAGGGATTTGTTGGATATGTACACAATATGCAGCCTATGATATTTTGTATACATACGTACATATGTAGTTAAAAACTGATTAAAATGTGTACATACATGCAATTATATAGCATCTAGAAGTTGTAGATGTGCGACATTCTAACAGAAAGTTATAACATACCAAAGCCAGTTAAGAAAGATTTACAACACAGCTGTTATGTGGTACAAAAACTTTAAACCACAGATCTGAGGTGTAAAAGTGTTGCATATGTACTTGATTACCTCAGAATTGTAATTTCGAATAGTTGGTGTATCTTACACCATTGCTCCCCAATCCCTATGCAGGTGTGCCATAACTTCTCAGATAGTACACCCATACTCAATTGTCACAGGTTAAATTTAAACACAATTTGGTGCAAAAGTTTGACGGGGGAAACATTGACAAATTTGAACGAATGGCTAGAGATTCGTCAATTTTTTCCTACAAACCTTTTTATCTTAATGTTTTCTCCTTTGAAGCCCACAATCAATTCATCAATAAAGTTTTGCTTGTTAAAATTTTGTTAATGTTTCATTCGTCAAAGCTTTTCATCATCAAAAATTTTGTTGCAAAGCCCACAGAAAGTGTAAAACTTTTCTCCTTGAAAACTGTTATAGTTTACAGTGTATAGCTCGCTACTTTGGTCAGTGAGGCTACTAACCAATTACACTGTGTGCATACCATGCTAATTTGTGTAATATTGATACCAATCGGTATGGTATGTACTGCTATGTGGGTGCTAATTGTTCTCACAATAGCGTGATCATTACTGCACAGTTATCATAACACATTCCACTAGCAGCTGTATACGGCATGTGAACACAGTAGTTAGCTACCTTGTGTCATCCCTTAGTTAAGTTAAACCCCCATAGCTACCTAACTCAGGATTAAAATTCCTTATTAGTGACTTGTATTTAACACCTGCATGAGTCATTGTATACATATAGTAAACCATTGTATGAGTATTATCACTATGATGATGTCACACACACCCATCCACCTACCCACCCACACACGCACGCACGCACACACACACGCACATGCACGCACGCACACGCACACGCACACGCACACGCACACGCACACACACACACACACACACACACACATACACACACACACACACACACACACACACACACACACACATGAAGGATCCATGGTTATAGTCGTGCACATGCACTTGGAATGTGTTATGATATGTGACTATGCAGTACTGATCACACTATTGTGAGGACGATTATCACCCACATAGCGGTACATACCATACCGATTGGTATCAATATCATCATGCACTAACCAAAGTAGCGAGCTATACACTGTAAACAGTTTCAAGGGGAAAAGTTTTACACTTTCTGTGGGTTTAATTTCCCTATACATTTTACTGATTTTACAATTTTTTCAAAACACTAACCGCCTCTTCTTAATAACCAAAGAAATCTTAAAATGCAAATGTTTTCCCTGTAACTAGTTACACTCTAGCAATCGACTAGCTAGCTAGTTATGTAATAATTGAACACCTTGTACTGATCATCATCTTCATTGCAGTCTTTTCTTACTGGTCTTTTCATTAATGACCTATAGTATATGAAAGAATATACGAAGCTACGTATACAAATGTACATGCAGCTGTAGTATATACAGTACTTACTGCATGCATGACTATACTACTACTACACTTCAGCTTAATAATACAACCAGCTGCAGATGTTTATCATTTACGTAGCTATTTGTTTACACTACTTTAACCAATTATGTAGCTATATATAGCTACCTTATCCATTTATGATGACAGACGACAAAAATAGCCACAATAAATCCAATCATGATTAAAGTAAGAATTGCTGATAATATAATTGCAGCTAAAGTAACTTGAGAATTTTCTGGAGGTGCAGCATGAGTGCTTGATGATGCAGTTGGATTGGTGTGATTACTTTGAGAGCTAGTCGGAGGTGGGGCATGAGTAATCTGTGGAGTAGTTTCAGAATTGGCTGGAGTTGTGGCTGAAGGAATAGTAGAAGTAAATACAGATATACACATTCAAAATTTATAATGTTAATTATAACTGTAACAGATTCAGATACCAGCTAGCTACTGTATGTATAGCTACACGGCTTCTTACCAGTAACATTTATTGTAAGGCTAGCATTACCACTAGCGTTCACAGATCGACTTGTATTGATCACAGCCTGACAGCTGTACACAGTGTTATTATCAGTTAGATTTAATGATGAGATGTTTAAAAAGTTTGTATACTGTACTAATGTATTACTGAGTGGATTTTTTACCACTTGTCCATTTTCTCTGCTTTCCGTGTCATTGATCTTCCACACAAAGTTTACACTGCCGGAGATTCCTTTTGTTATGTTTACATCACACCTCAGTGATAGTTTATCACCCACAGTCTGACTCCCAATAGCAATCAGTTTCACAGTATGTTTGGGAACTATCAAAGAAAACAATATACTAACTGAGTATGTACATACATTATGGCATAGCTATATCAAATTATATACATAATTTATCGATCAAAATATTTTAGTAATCATCAATGCTGTGATTATCGCAAGGTTTTTTACTCAGTAACATCCAGATTTGTAATATCAGTAAAATACTTCATACTACAGTCACAATTTCAATGCTTGTGGCAGCTACTGTTACTTAGTTCAGCTTTGATACTCAACTGATAGCTATCGCGATAATATTGATTATTGGGATATATTAACTATCATGATTATCGTGATCATATCAAGTTTGTGATATCGTTCAGCCCTACTACAACAATGGGGAATTGAATGCAAGTGTTATGATGTACGTAGCTTTGTTTGAAATTATACTAGCTAGTTACTTTGGTTATATGAAAATACTTAGAGAATGGTGTGTAAAATTATCAGCATGCAATGTGAGCAGGATTATACCTTATAGATATGGTAATGAATGGATTGTACACATCATGTGATAACCATAGCTATCAACTTTCCTACTTTGTATACTACTTACGTACTAGTTAGGTTGTTCATAGTGAACAATTTAGATAGTGATTCACGATCTCCAGATAGTGATGCAGTACAATTGTATGAAGTGTTCTCATCTTCCTCACTGATGTATGAGAATTGCAATGTACTGGTATGAATGTAGCCATCAGAAGTGGTTGGAATGACAGTTATCCTACTGCTATCATTGGCTATGACACCATTAGGTCCAATCCAACTGATACTCACATTATCAGAGTTCACTACTTCACCAGTATAGAAAACACAATGAACTTCATGGTATTTACCAACACTCTGATTTTTAAAGTAATCATTTTGCAATTCAACTGTAAGTAAAACGAGTGCTTCCAATAATTATGTACTCAAATAATAACATTAATGAATAACACAAATGCATATACGTAGCTATACCATATGCATTTGGAAAATTTTGCCAACATGGAAAATTTTGGCATGACATTTAATTTAGTGGTTTTAACCACCCAATTCATTCTGCCAGTTTTGACCTCCACTAAAAGCCCAAATTTGACAAGCTGTCTTAAAAATGCCACAATACTGTATTTTTACAGTAGCTAGCTATATTACTGTACAATATGATTTAACTACATGCATATTTTCCAATAACAATAGTACTGCATACGTAGCTATGTAGACTATATAAATTCAATTCACAAAATAATTCAAAATTAGCTACAATCTTACTTACTCTTATTAAATACACAGCTTTTTGCAGTATTTGGTGACTTTATTAGGTGATAGTTAGAATCCAAGTACTCATAGTGCACTTTTACGGTGCAGTTATAGTATTCCATTGGTATATTTGGAAACTCAAAAGTTGGGTTACAATCAGCATCGTCACTCTGTAATTGTATAGAGTGTATCATACACACATACAGCTACATAGATAGTTAGCTAAATCAATTGGTTAATCTATTATACATGGGATAGCTATATATAGAGCTATATAGCTAGCTAGCAACCATCTTGCACACTCTAATAAAAAGTGTGTTCAGGTATACGCAGTTACCAACATTTACACTTGCACAGTTGAACTGTTTATATATGCAGTTACCAACATTTACAAAGAAATTTATAAGCTACAGATCATTCAGTAGGTGGTATACAAACACTTCAAAGCCACATGAAACTGAATGGTTAAGTTTTTATGAAAGCCACATCTGAATTCTATAAAAACACAATGAGTAACAGGACATTCTTGACAAATTTCTATAATTAAACATATACTGTATAGCTATGTGCATACATAAGTATCAGAGTTATACTGCCACCATATAATTTAGCAATCATTAAACCATAGAGGAAAATTTGCTTATATTTTCTCTGAATTGTAGCTACGTATAGTTATACGTAGCTAGCTAGCTAGTAGCTAATTTCTCCTGTATATAAATAGTTCAACTGTGCAAGTGTAAATGTTATTTATCAAAATCAATGATAGCTATATATACCTATATTCTAGCTATGCATTTTCTAAAGAGATTCCGCTTAATTTTGAGCATGCATATGCATTACAGCATGACTGTTCTATTAGAGTATATCAGGTTATCCATGATCATTAATTTTTTACCAGTTAACTATAGGCACTGGAGGGTGTACACAGAAGGCTCAGCCTGTACAAGGTGCTTACCCAAAACTAGATACATGAAACCCTTGGAATTCTCTCCAGATATCCACCACTCAATTATCAGAGATCTTAAATTTGGTGACTCTTACAACCAACAGATTAAATTTATGCAAATTTTTCCCACTAGCTACAGAGTAGCATAGGAATTAATTATTAATATAATCACTCTATTAAGTCGCTACAAATGCATTCAACTTAAACTATATGTATGGCACATGTGCAGCTTATAAGTCACTTACTTCTGCTGAATATTGTTCGATACCATTGGTACAACTGAGATATCCCTTGCATCTACTATGATTGCAACCACGTGAACTCCAATTTGCATTTACACGCTTATGCCCACAAGTCAAGGTTACCGATGGAGGCAATCCACAATCTACAATGGTACACATGCAGCATTTGTATACTGTAGATACGCATATAGTTCGATTATAGCTACGTATTTGCTAAATAGTTAATATGGCAGGCATGCACTTGTATGATATAGCTATAGCTAATAGCTGTTGAATACACTGTATACACGTATGGGTACGTATGTATACAGATATTTTCTTGGGACTTATATTTTGAGGAGACAAGTCTGAAAGGACTTTCACAGTTTATTTTTCACTGATCATCCAGTTGAATAACTACATTGTTTCCTCGCTTCTTTTCAAAGATTAAAATTTTGCACTCAGCAAGCTTACAGCAGAATCCATGAATTTAGGTAGCTACGTAGCTATATACAGTAATATCTATATATGGCAACAATAGTTACATCATCTAGCTGAAGTGATTAAAAGCGACTGTATATTTAGCTCCAAATGGCAAAGGACCAAACTTGAACAAAAACAAGCATCCCAACTATATATATAGCTACATATACATGCAATACAGGTCTATATATATGTATGGGTGTGTGTACATGCATGTACGTAGCTAGCTAGCTACACTATAACTTGAGCACACCTGATTTAACAGTAGTCCAAAAGTGTGTCAGCAGTAACAGCGCGAATATAAACATTTTGTTGTCCTAAATACCACGAAATATATAAATATAGCTACACAGGTATAGTTGAAGTATATTGATCAATTATTTATGTATAGCTATATATGTACGTAGCTTGGATCATTTTGATACTACATATGAAATGGTAACATGGACATTACTGTACAGACAACCGCATGCATACTCAAAAGATATTCATTAATTGGGTTAACAGGATAAACATGTGTAAATAATTGTGCATAAACATTAAATAGTGAACACATGTCTATATAGACAACGAAGATTGCATAATACCTGAAATTTCCTTAAACTGAAACAATACAAAAACCAATGGTAACTATGTTCTATAACTATACCCAAATATAGACATAAGCTGTGGGAACATATAGCTGGGTAATAGATGTGCATGGCAAGTGGCTAATGACTATGAGTTACTACAAACATGTTACACCTGTTAGGTAATTAAGTAAAAATGAGCATAAAAGTTTTCATTTCCATATATGGTGACAACCAACAAAATTAATTGTGCAGCTGTATAAAGTGTTGTTGGGTAGCTATAGTTATCATTTGGTTATATAATTATTTGGTACTTCACAAAATTTGGCTAGACCGCCAAATTTTATTACGCCATGCAGTCACTCACATTTATACATAGCTAAAGCATTGGTTCATGTTTTAGACCTCCTGGGGCTATCTATTTTTAAAAGTGTAGCTACGTGGCATATAGCTACACTCACACTTTTGCATGCAGTAAAGTTGTATACATCATAAATATTATATTTATTTAGTTACGTACATCAGTGCTTGCATGCATGCATGGGTGGATCAAAAACCACAAGGGTGGATAAGTTATATAGTTATCTCCCAGGGTGCAGGGTGGATAACTAGCATCTGTTGTCATTGGTTACAAAATGCAAGGTAAATATGCCAACAGCTTGAAAATAGCCGGCAGCATGTCTCAAAGATTGTAAAGGTGCTGGATAGGGATAGTAGCTATAGTAGAGATTTTGTAGGCCATTTTCACATTCTCTTGTAGTTGAACACTAGTATAAAATATCCATTTGTACAGATGTGTGTTTATCTACATTATTAACTAGATTACGCAGCCATTGGTCAGTCAGTAGCTATCCACAGTAATGTGATTAGCTATTATCCGAATATTGGGATATGAATGTTCCCTATATGTAAAGCTTTTGTGCATCAGTAAATAACGGATGCACCTGGTCATTGAAATATTACATGTTACCAGGCCATAACCAGGGTAGCAATTTACAACATGGCATGAATTTATGTAGATATAAGTGGCTATTGTCACATTGTTTGTTTTGATATTCAGAATCATTATATAGACATACCACAGACATGGCTCAAATTTCCAGAGTTGTCTGTCATGTAGTTGGCCTTTATAAATTTAATCACTACAGGTAACTATATCACGTCTGGATACAATAACACATAACTAGCTATGTGACTGGATTTTGGAAAACTTACCATCTAGCTACACACAAGAGACACATAAACTAAGTAGCTAATTGCCTAGTTTGAAATGATATTACGATATGTTTGGCTAGACAACCTGATGTATTTGTTAGCAATACATGCATTGTATTATTACAGGGCTGCAAAGTTAGATATTCTAATTATTTAACTTGTGTGTAGATGATAGGTTTTCCAAAGTTTGGTCACATATACATTCAATGTATATAGGGAGTGTGTAAACCCATACAGATATGAGACAATATGACTACTAAATAATTGGATAAGGCATGCAATGAAAACCATCATGTAGGTAACTCTATAGCTACTGACTGTAAAAATTATATAGCTAGTCAGCTAAGTAGTGAAAACTGTGACTAAATGCTGTTCACTGAAAATATATACATAATAAAAATTCAAGTGAATAGCTATACATCATAGGCATAGGAAGCAGGGATGCTCCAGGTGCTGGAGCACCCCCTGTTTTTACTGTCACTCCAGTATAAGCTAATTATTTATTTTATGGCATCCTTTATTAATGTTACATTGTTCTGCATGCATGTCCATGTTCCTATATAGCTAGACTATGTAGCATAATTCTTTAGTTTCAGTTTAAAGTTGAACTCCTAATTTCAATGTGAAATAATTATAGTGTTGTGCTGCATGAGTATAGCTTTCATTTTAATGGCTTTTTTCTGTCCAGAATATCTAGATATATCGTCCTGACCACAGGGTTTATCACCCTACAAATTTCTTTAATGTATGATTTCAGTGGGAAACAACTATGGTTACAAACATAATCATCCTATAACCACAATGTGATATCAGATTATTACATATACAAATTTCTTTAATGTATGATCTCAGTGGGAAATAGCTATGGTTACAAACCGGCATAATCATCCTAACCACAATGTGATATCAGATTATTACATATGCAAATTTCTTTGATGTATATATGGCTTCACTGGGAATGACTATAGTTAAGCACACTCGGCATAATAAAACATTAGAGAAACATATATTGTGGCACAACATGAAATATGACATCACTAATATCAGCTAATGCTACATTGGTTGGCATCTCTTAAGGACTGATGACTCAGTGTGCTGTAGCTATATAGTACACAAATATATTACTTAAAAATTGTATAGTGATAGCTAAAAATTATATATATACCTTTATACATAACCACATAATTTATAACTATATTTATATGTAGCTATAATATATATGTACATAATATCATAACATGCATAGCTATACTCATATACTCATAATGACCTCGTAGCTAGCTAATGTGACATCCTGAGATCATGAATCATGAATTTTATATCTAAAATAATTTGCATGGTAGCTCAATGCAGTATAGCTATATAATCCGTGATGTGTTACATGCAATAACGATCCATGTGTAGCTATAAGCTTATGCATGTATATATACGCTATTATAGCTATAGCTATATAGCGATCATGATTATAGGTATTTCAGCACGCCGGTATATATATCAGTACAGAGATGATAGCCATACCGGCTATAGCTGAATATCATCACTAGCGAATATCGATATAGCTATATAGATCTCGGAATGGCTATACTGAGCTATACTGATAGCTATATATAACAAACCTGTGGATTACGATCTCTGAAGAAGGACTCGCTGCTATCGCTGAATCACTGATCCACCGGCTCATCGACTGACCAGAAACTTATTAAATCACCATAATATTATCATATACGCACGCCGTCATCATAAGGTTTCATCGCGTGATTAAAGTAGCTAGCTACGTATCCATGAATGTCAACGGCCTCTGCATGATGATAAATGTCAATGGCCTCACAAGTGGCCTTGTAGCTAATCTAGTAAAGTCACCAGTGAATAAACTATACAAAATAATTTTTCAATCACCAAAAACTGCATGATCATGCATATGGCATGCATGTCCTTTAAATTTTCTGAAAGTGAAATACTCATCTCCTCCTCACAGTATGCTTTTTCCTTCCATTGTTACCAGAAAACGCTGCTGAACAGCCTGTATAAATGTGCAGCCATTAAAGACAAGTCAACTGCTGACTGTTGTCCTTGTGCAGATGACGAAGGATTATAAAGCTATCTAAGGCATAGCTATCATTCATGTTATTGTAAATCATAACGAGGTGCATGTTTGATATTAGGCCAGGCAAACTTGATTTCTTGTTTCTCATCCACCAAATTCTGTGCTTATATGCGGGCGGGCGGTCATTTTTCATTATTCATTATACAGTAATTTATTCAAAATGTTAAAAAAAGCTCATTAAAATTGTTAAAATTGTGAAAATTGAGATAATGAAAGTTGAGGCAGTGGTATTGAAACCCATGCGGGCGGGGATGAGAAACAAGTAATCAGATTTGCTTGGCCTTACGAACATTTTGATATTGGGGACTATAGCTAGCTATATATAGCTAATTCTTTAAAACTATATATATACGACAGTAAAATGATACACTCCATCTGACATTTCATAGCCACGTGCATGCATCAGTGCAGTTATTATTTTTGCGGACCTCTATCTAGCTAGCTATAGCTATCATGCATGCCTTATTTGGAACTATATTATCATCCCTAATATAGATTTGGCCCTTACCACCTCTAATACACCGGCTATAGCTACAAACACTTTTCCATGCCAGTTAAAATGTACTTTGTTCCTATATAGCTATAAGAAATCTTTCATATGAGCATATCATTATAGCTCAGTATTATTATATTAAAAGCACGCATATCCCTATATAGCTATATATACAGTTGATCCTACTTTTCATGTCCTCTGAAATCGGAATCAAAATGATAGTTGATCGTTACTGATACTTATAGTTATAGTTAACATGTATAAAACACTCTATAGCTATAAATACACCTCAGTGTGCACCCCAGATCCCCTGCTCAGTTGCCCCCTTATCACTGAGTAGGTCCTAGATCTATACTCCGCCATGCATGTTCACAGCAGCGTTATTGCCATTGCAATAATTCTTACACTGATTAACAATCCAAAACCAAGCCTATATATATATTATATGTTCATAAAACACTATGTTTGGAAAAATAAAAATATGCTCTGCATGTAGCTAGCTAACACTTTCACACCTCAGATCAAAGCTGTTCCGGTCATGGTACATATGCATGTATATGTAGCTATCTCACGCATGTATAGCTATAGCACTTCCAATGAAATGTGGTAGTGACAACTTCTCTATAATTATATGTAACACTTTCATACCTCTAGCTTAGACTAGCTACATATCGCATGTAGCACTCACCAGGTGTGCTACAAGTAGTACAACTTCCAAATTCGTTAATTCCATTGGAATGTGGTAGCTACTTCTTGTGGAATCCAGATATTTATTCTATACAACTTCCCATTGGAATGTAGACTTTGTTACAAACTCTGACCCACAAATGATGCGTTGTCACATTCAATTAATCAGTTCAAGTATACTTAAATACTTTTACAAAGTGCTAGCTAATTTACTGAGCTAATTTACTAGTATAATGGGTGGGTGCATGACTCAGAATGTTAGGTATAGTAAGTTCACCAACTAGCTATATCCTATGCAGTATAGCATGCAATTTGTACTTATAATCTAACAAAAATTGTGACAATTAATTGTGACATTCAACCTACCATTATTGTTACCATGGTAATTACATTAAAGTGTGTCCAGCTGTTGTTAAAATTCTCAGTATACTGAAATTGGTTAACTGAAAGTAATTAGCTAGCTAGTATAAAATAATTATATAAAGCTACTTGAATGTTCTATTAGAGTATATCATGCATTCTTTGGCATCAGTTAACTTTTTAGCCGCTATATAGTGCACTAAGGCATGTACTTGGGAAAACTAGCATTGGACAATTTTTCTAGATGCAGTTAATATACAGTGGATCTCGCTCATGGTCACTGACCATTGTGTATGAGGAACCTAGCTCATGCAATTGATTTGATTGTTCTATTAGGATGTCAGATCAAAGGATATAGTTGGGAACAGACATGTATCCCATTGCCAGGATTATACCAGTCGTAATAATGCAATGAAGTTTCCATTTAAATTCCATATTAAGCAAACCCATATTCATATCTTTTCATAACGTAGCTAAGCAGCTATAGTTCAGTTGTGATTGTGGGTTTCACATTTTAGCTGATTTGTATAAGCACATGATGTAGCTATTTATTTACACAATCACTTCAGTTATATTTGTGACGATTTCAGTTAGCTTTATTATTATCTGTACACTTTTTAAAATGAACTTGTACATAAAATATGGCCGGGATGGAGGAGGAAGCAGTTTAGCTATAATGGTCAGGCAAATTAGTCACAACAATAGCTTTATTCTTGCGATTTGCCAATGATTATTGGTCCAGCTGCCTGGCTTACCTGGCCTGCTCCCCCACCCCTGCCGTTATTATATTTGATGCATTTACACAATGACATTGGGGAATTAGCTAGATAAAGAGTGACCTATATAGCTACTTGGTCCCATGAAACACCACATTACTTGATGTGCTTTGATGAGTTATTTCTGCCTGCAATGGCTAATGTTTTGGTGCACTTTTATCAAACTAAAATCAGTAGCAGAAGGAAGCAGCTAGATGGGTTGGGACCGCACTCGGGTACCACTTGTTGTGAGGATCATATAGTGCATCAAGGCATAAACTGAGGAATGGGTTTTTTCAAAACCGACTGTCTGGTGGGTGTTAAAAAAGAGCTGTTATATTATCTATAGATATACACATGCAGTTTTGTAGGATTTACTGTATAATGCCACAAGAAAGATACAGAAAACAGAAAATTTATTTCCATAGCAACAACACATTCCTTGAGTTTGCCGCACAGAACAGAATCAAATATATGCCAGATAGTAACATGATACCATTATCATCATAATCCATACTTGAAGTCCACGGCACGTAGCATCTATAATAGGTACTAGGCCAAAGCCTGAATGCCAACTGGCAAAGGCGGAGGGTCCGGCCCCTCAGGTGACTATTTCCGCCATGTTTTACTCAGGAGAAATTCATCGAATGGAGTTTTACCCTCAGCAAATTAGTGTTCATCGTTACCAGCGGACTGGGCAGAACTCACCCTCGAACTCAACCAATAATTCAAGCGCCATACATGGTTATGGCGCATTGTTTATGTATTCTAATTGTTTGGTTGATCACGTGAATGAGGTGTATATACACTAGACGTTGATGAGATAAAAGTAAGTTGTAAAAATCTTCTTGACGGATAAAAATTGGTTGTACTCGCTACACATTAACTGTATGACGTTTACAATTCGTTGTTGTGTTTTTAATACCCACAGAAATCACCAGAGAACATTGGGAGACACAATAAACAGTAATGGTACTAAAACTTGTAATGAAGTGCAATAAATGAGTGGAAAAAAGAGGAGCCCACCCATAGATTTTTCACAGTCTAAGCGTAGCAAGTTATTGAGCGAGAACAACATTAATTCCCCGGAAATGAATAGTCATCTCGTCGGCACAAGCAAGAATGGTCTGAACTCAAAACTAACCAAGCCCTTGGCTAAGCCAGCAGGAGCAATAAATCACACCAAACCTACTACCAAGAAGTTGGTCATAAAAAACCTTAAGGGTATGTTTTTGTTGCCACGAATTGCATCATCATAATACCTTATACATAACTTACTTGTAATAATACTGAACAACACAATAACCTTCCACATTTTACTGCCCAAACAACAGCAATGAAGTTTTTATGCCTTCAGCCAATGCTGCAATAAATTTAATCCTGAAAGGTCCTTGATAAAATTTTGTAGTGGAAAAAATTATTATGGTATAATATTATAATACAACTTGGTAGTTCAATACAGAGAAGGTGTAATAAACATTCTCTTGTTCAAATGTTCTGTACAATACATATATCATGCAATTGTACATGTACCAGTTGTAAGGTTGGGCAATATTGAAATAGTGAATTCGATTATTGCAACAAAAGACATTGATTATTTCTAATATTGCATTGGAATTAGTAAATCATCATCCAATGTTGAAATAACAATTGTAAGAACTTGGTCTGTTAGTAAGAACGTGTCCTGGTTTCAGTATTGTTTGTTGATGTATATTATTTACTTTGTGATCAATCCTACAGTACTGTGCTGCAATTTACGATATTCTGCGATATACTGCATATGCGACATTATTGACATGTGAAAATGTCTGCGATGATAATTATTGCATACCCCGATTTGGCAATGTTGGTGATATATTGAAATATTACCCAACTCTAATACACTGGTATGTTAATCTTGTATGAGAGTTGTGCATATTCACCAAAGTGCATAACTCAGTATGACAATTCTGTGTTTATTTAGATTAAAATAAGTTTTCATTTCACAAATAAGCTATGGTGATGCTATATATAACAGGGATGAACATGTACACAGGGAAAATCCCTGCTGTATGTCATAGCAGCTTCGACTGTTGAGTGTAGCTGCATGATTGAGGCCTACGTAACTCAAGGAGGGCAAAACCATTTTCAGAGGGGGCAAAATGCTCCCTTCGCCCCCTCTTAGAAATGTCATAGTTTATGGCAAAAATGTTGAGGTTGTAGTCATTTAGATCATAAGGTTTCTGCTTATTTTGCAGACAAGCCCAACCTGCCTAAGGATTTTGAGGAACAGACCCTTGTCAAGTTGGAGGAAGCGATATGCGCCATACACAACAGCAGTTGTATATCTTACAGTTTAGAGGAGCTCTATCTCGCCGTGGAGAACATGTGCTCGCATAAAATGGCAGATAAACTTTATAACCGGCTCACCGTGAAGTGTGAGAATCACATCAAACAGCAACTACCTAAACTCTTAGCGTATCTTTTGTTTACAAAGATTAAGTAACTGTATAGTGAGTGCTGTATAGCGTAATTTTTGAAGGGGAAATTTTTGAGGGATTTGACACAAAGTTTGCAATTCATCAAAAATTTTCCTTCCAATAGCGTAGCTGATATAAGTGGCCTAAGATGTTGTCCGTCAATATTTCTCCATCAAAGTTCTGCATCTGTTGATATTTTTCCCATCAGTGCTTTACGGTATTATTGATGTCCTATAAATTTGACAAGGTTTTTGATTTGACAGAAATTATCATTTGATGATAATATTACTGATGATGATTTTCAGAATCATGAGATTTTAATTTGTTAAATTATAAACCTTATCAACATTACCTAGTATATATATGTAGGTATGTAAATGACATAGTTGTGGTAAGCTCTATTGTTCATGTCATTGAGTGTGTGTGTGTGTGTGTGTGTGTGTGTGTGTGTGTGTGTGTGTGTGTGTGTGTGTGTGTGTGTGTGTGTGTGTGTGTGTGTGTGTGTGTGTGTGTGTGTGTGTGTGTGTGTGTGTGTGTGTGTGTGTGTGTGTGTGTGTGTGTGTGTGTGTGTGTGTGTGTGTGTGTGTGTGTGTGTACATATATGTGTTTGTGCATATGTGAGTGTAGTGTGTGTGTGTTTATGTGTACGTATTTGTGTGAATTGAAGCACCGAATTATCATAAATACTATCACACGTAGATCATGTCTTGTATATAAGCACATCCAATGCATGTCATAATTATGTTACTTAACAGTAAACAATAGTCGAGGTATCCTTACCTGATTTTCCATTAAATGGAGCAGCTTTTTGATTATGTTGTTTATAAATTCATTATTGTCTGTGTCTGAGAATGCAATGTTCTATAGATATGTGTATGTTATTGTTGCTAAGTTGTTAATATTCCTTGACTACTGGTGTCATAGCGACTGTGTCAGTGGCATACAGTTTCTACACATAGTATCATCAGAATGGGCACAACATTGTCAACAGATGGTTAGCTATATATTCCGTCCCTTAGCCACCGTTGCTAGGTCTCCACTTTTGTTACAGATAATGATTCGTAGTATATTTCTATATCTAGACAGAACATATGTTATCGAGAACTCATCATTATTATCTATATGGTAAATGGATTATTCAAATCCTTACCTTATCTAATGACCTAAATGAATAGGGATTTAGGTCTTCACTTGTTTGGTAAACATTTAGTATGTCAAGGATTGGTACAGGGAAGGATTGTACAAGAAGTGTTGCTGATTATTCAAATGGAGAGGTGAGTAAAGACATCAGATGCATGCATATGCGCATGATGCAGGTGTATGGGCATATAAATGCACACGCACACGCACACACATACACACACACTTCATAAATATGATGGTTGCAATGTATTTAGAAATGGAGAGATGATTGATCGAGCCTTGCTCAAGACCATCGTACGTATGTTATGTGACTTACAAGTAAGATAGTATGGATCACATGATCTATCACTATGTACATATGATCAACATGTGATAGGTCTATCAGGTGATGTTTGAGACCATCTTCCTGAGAGAAACAGAGTCCCATTACCACAAGGAGGGTCAACAGCAGATCACCAGTGAGGATTACACGGTAAGACCATTGTTGAGAGTTGGCTTAGTATCATCCTTGCATTTGTCTCAGTTAATTTTACAAAAAAGATAAGTTACTCAGTGTTACAGGTAGAGATGGGATGATACAGGTTACAGGAGTATCGATTTATTGCCATAATATACAAGGCTTTTTCTCATATCACTTTCAACAAAAGATGTCATTTATGCATTACACACAGCACTTATTGATTGATACACAGCAATACGTACATCGATATATCCTTGCATCCATGGGTGGATCTAGGACCTACTGAGAGGGGGGCAACAGGGTGTCTGGGAGGCACAACCCCCTTAAAGTTATAGGGTAATTTACAAAGCATAAAACAATAAAAAATTAGTTAAAGTTTCTGTAAAGGATGTTTCTATACCTTTATAGTAGGGGGAGGCAAAAGGTGAAGTGGGGGGGAGGGTATTGCCCCTCCCCAAATCCACCTATGTATGCATCGATACTCAATTTGCAGCATCGATATGCATATTGAAACAATACAATACGATACATCCATCTCTGGTTACAGGCGTATGCTTTGGTTCTCCAGTGTTTCACCCTCACTCTGTAGGATTGTGATGTTTAGTCTGTAAAATGTTGTTTGATAAAAAAATATGTATAGTATCCGTATAGTGCAATTTTTTGACGGGGGAAATTGACAAATTTGATGCTGAACTGGCAATACATCAAAAATTTTCCCTTTCAATAGTTTCCAGTAGTATAACTAATACAGGTGGCCTAGGATGCTGTCCGTCAATATTTCCATGTCAAAAAACTGCACTATACGATAGTGCCTTCCTTGCCTTTACGTATTTTTGCCCTGGGCAATTGGTAGTGATTATTTAGACCTTGTTGTGCATTGCCTGGTGTCACATTCTTTATCATCAATTAATAGATTGTGCTATTTGTTTGTTTAACAGCTTCCTCAATATCTGTCTCACACCACGCATCGGTTACAGCAAGAAGAAGACCGGGTGTTGCACTACCTCGACAGCTCCACCAGGTCACTACTACGGCGACCATATATGTGTTTATACAGTCTATAAGACATTTTGCACCATCTAAATGTTAAGCATTTATCTGTCTGTTATGATATTGCAGGAAGCCTTTGATACTGTGTGTAGAAAAACAACTGATTGGTGAGCACCAGACTACACTGGTTAACAAAGGTATGCAAAAGATTTGAAAAAAGCCCTCCTTTTCTCTATGCATTGTGAATTTGTACATGTGTGACACCCTTCAAATTCTGTAATAGAAAATGTTATATACGTACCTACTATTGTTAATCTACTGACATTGTTAAGAATATACAATGATGTCTTGAGGAAGTCGCATGAACAAGACTTATCACTAAGGAACACATAGCAACACATACACATATTATTGATGGGCACAAATTTGTTGTTACAATTATGGTACACTGTTTCTCAAGCTTTACACATAGACAATATTTCTCTTTCACTGACAAGGGGCTCACTTCATTGCCTAGGTTTCGATAGTCTTCTAGAGGCCAAGAGGCTGCCAGATCTTGCCACCTTGTACCAGCTGTTGTCACGCATCAAGGGAGGACTGGACGAGCTCTGTACAGCCTTCAGCAATTACATTAAGGTGACTGGATTAACTGCACAACAGAGCATGAAATAACAGTTAGACATCAGACATTTTCTGAGCACTTTTTGGTTTGACCTGTACAAATTCCAGTTTGATCTGACAAATGGCAGAGCCAAAATATAATGTCAGATCATTTTTGGAAAATGTCAGAACAAATTGTCTGGACATTTTTCATTCCTTATATTTCATGCTGTGCTGACTACCTTCATGAGTGATATGTATTATATTGCTGTGGGCCTTCTTCTGTTACTGCAGAAATCTGGGTTGGCAATGGTGCTGGACGTGGAGCGGGAAAAGACGATGGTGCAAGAGTTGATGGACTTCAAGGAGAAACTGGACACCATCATTGTTGATTCCTTCCAGAAGAACGAGAGATTCCAACGTGCTCTACAGGTGTGTACATATAACTACTGTAACCATATATGTATATGGGCATCCATATATTGGAGAATGTTTTATGATCACTTATCTCCATATAAGAACTGGAGTATTTAGTGTGCCTGTTTAGATTGAAAGTGTAAAGGTAGAGTATACTTTTGTGGTAGATGGAGCCATAAGTATTCATGCTTTGTTAACTGCTAGAGATGCTACTGTTCGTTTTGCTTGTGTTCACGCTCTTATGCAAGACGGTGTGCTTGTAACCTGTGTTTGTGTACACCCTTCTATGAGTTACGGTGTTTGTACCTGTGTGTACTTGTATCTTTATACAAGCCACGGTGCTTCATTTATCCTAATAGAAGCACTGTGCTTGTATAAAGTTAAAATACATTTCAAACAGAAGCATTGCATTGCAGCTTGTATAAATATAAAAATTTTCAATTTCAAAAAGGGAATAGGGACTGAAAATGCTATACTAGAAATCAGCAACCTAGTACTATAGATCAAAAGGATAGAAAAGGTTAAAGATTAAAAATATGGAAGCAAGAAAGATAGAAAAGCTTAAAGATCAAAAAAGCATGGAAACAAGGAGATTGTAACTATGTAGATAGAACTGTTATTCTAAAGAATTTGCGATCCCTATTCTGACTGCTTTCAGAGGAATCCATTAGTAATCCTGATGCAGTCAGAATAGGGATCACAAATGCTTTAGAATAACAGTTCTATCTATGTAGTTACAATCTCCTTCTTGTTTCCATTCTATTTTGATCTTTAAGCTTTTCTATCCTTTTGATCTGTAGTGCTAGGTTGCCAATTTCTAGTAGGTCCCTATTCCCTTTGTTGAAATTGAAAATTTTTATATTTAATCTAGTTTCTTAAGTTTTTCATGCCCACTTAGTGGGCTATTATATAGAATATATATTGGTAACATCATGAGAGGCTTATACAAACAATAGGGATTTAATAGTGTCAATTGACTAAATGGTGTAGTACATACAGTAGGTCACACAATCCTCTTTTGCTCCAGGCTCACTAGTCTATGTGTACTTTTAACTTGTCAGCTGTACACGCAATTCTTAACCCCTGACTACGTATGATGGTGTAATCACTGCAACACATTCTTGATTTTTAGTGTGCTCATTTGTTGAAGTGGATCTATTAACAGTTAAACTGGTGATTTCACTGTCACATGGGTGTAGCTATGCACGTTCCTCTAGTTTCAGTAGTGGGATTTTGTTCTCACATGTACAGGTTTGTGTGGCCATGGCATAGTATTACACCTCATAGGTAATCTTATTCTCTTTGAGCCATACATTTATGTGTTTAGTAGCTCCAACCCCTAGACTAATCATAAATTAACAGGAAATACCACTGCTATTCAGCTAGATTGTTGTCAACAACTCCTGCAGTGAAATATGGGAGGTGCATGCATGCATGCATGCATAGCCTTTGATACAAATAGCTAGTCTGGAGAATGTTGTGAGCAGCATTACCAGAAGTGGAGGTCACCTGGTAGTTCCATCTATGGAAATATGTATGGCAAATACATACATTGAATACAAATCCACGATTCGCAATAATTTTTAGGAAAAATGGCTACCCTTGAAGGCCCAGTGGGCTTTTGCTGTACAGCTATAGGGTGACAATGACGGCAAAGTGATTACCCGAGTTGAGGCTAATAAAGCTGTGGAGAAATCGGAGGTTAGAATTCAAATTTTTCATGGCATACACGTGGTAATTATGCATAACCTCTATAGTAACTTACGGATGGTAGGTGTTCATGGATATATCTAAGGTTTTCCGTCTTCCCAACTGCTCGCTGAGTAGTTCTGAGCAAAACTCGCCTCGCTGTCAGGTCGCTATAGGACAGCTGCTGTTGCGAATTCCATCCTTGACTGTATCCTTGGCAGGGATAAAAGGAATTGTGAGATTTGGTTATTGTGAGAGGTTACTGTTTCACTGGGAGACCTCAATCCAAAAAAACAAGCAAGCAAGCAAATAAACAAACGAAATATGTCTAAGTCTCATCACATGATTTATGCACATCGTAACAGCTATCCAGCCCGGCATACTGATGCAACAAAGCTACGGGCCTATCTACCCGCTTGTAGCTTAGCCAGCTATCAACCAAAATCATCAACAATCACTGATATGCCGTACTGGCCATGACTCTAGCTACATTGTGTTGATGTCATGCTTGAGTAATCACTATCCCCCCATACCTGGCTTCATGGTAGGCAAACTTAATTAAGTAGCTAAATTATTATAAAAAAGAAGGCAGCGATTGTTCGTAGCATGAAGTAGCGGCTATGTGTATACATCAAAGGTTGCTACTCCCATGATCAACACACCAGGCAAGCCAAAAGTAGAAAACACATTAACATGCATGCAAGCCAGCTATGTAGCTAGCAACAGCTTCCAAGACATCCATCATTCCACAGAGGAACAGACACCCACGCAAACACATTTTAGAGGTCTCATAAACACCCACGTACATGATTATTTAGTAATGCGTGTTATCTAAAGTGCATGAGAACATACAAGCACATGAATGCGCACAGAAGTTATGCAATGCCCACGCAAACAATTAGCAATGTTAAAGTGCATCCCAACGTATGCAGCCAACCCACTCATCAGCACTAGTCGAAGTTCGCACAGTATTAATAAAAACACACAGACACACAGAAGTACAAAGCTATTGTACATGTGATCACAAAAATAATGTTAGCAGTATGTGTATGGTAGTCCTTGACCGCCCACGTATTTAATTAATAAAGATTAACCAAACCCATCACCAAAACAGATACAGATATACACACGTGTGCGCACGCACACAAGTGAAATAATCGGACACTTACAACTTTGAAGGCAATAAATGTTGCAATATATTGCAATAAGCAATAATTATATCGATATTTTTATCAGGTATTGTATCGCAGCAATAGATATTGCAATATATCGATATATTGTAATATTGTTGCATCCCTAGAACCTAATGCAGTTTACAGATTTTGTATATCTTGTACAGTAATGAAGATACATACTATAATATGAAGGGGTGTATTTTGTGTACATAAGCCCGGTTTTCTCATGCCAGGTCACAATTTGTGTATATGCGCTAAAACATTAGAAGAGTTATATGATAGTATCAATAATGTTATGGTCTTATAATCATATAGCTTATAGTCTAGTATTCTATTTTACCTCAAAAACTGCTGCTACTGAACGATTTAGAACGTACGCGGTTGCAAACTAATTAGATTAATGGGGCGGACGATACAAGGTGAGTGGATGAAGCGGACAAAAACCTTGACACTGGAAACTTCAACTCGAAGAAACGGACTTAAAATCGTTCACTATGATTTATAGGAGGTTGTTAAGTAGCTTTAGCGCAATATCCTATTCAGGGAGGCTGTTCTGAGGCTGGGCGTTGGCCTGTGCTTTCGTAGCTTCACGATCGATCGCATACGGGAAGAAGCTGTTTTGTGCCATATCTTGTAGTCACATTGGAATAGCCATGGAGCTGGGTAGTGATATTTTTAAGATGGTTCGATAGTTTATTCTGATGTGTTGCACTTTGATTTGGCTGTAGCCTTTCCAAACAAGAAAATAATAATAATAATAATAATAAGAAGAAGAAGAAGAAGAAGAATATGAAGAAATGGAGATATTTCAATAGTTACGGAAAATCATGAAAACAATCAACTTAAGTCTTAGTAATTGTTTCCTTACCTAAACAACACTAAATGACACCTTCAAAGGTTTTTCATCAAAATTGAAAACCATTAAGGCGATTTTTAAAATTAGTTTAGTGAGCATTCTATTAGGATTTTGATAGATTTTTCGTGCGATCCCTATCATGAACCCACTATCGTGGTTCATGATAAAAGTGTAAATAGAAGCCTTGTGGCTTATATTAAGGTGCAAGTACACAGTTATAAAGCTGGGCTTACAGACAAAAATATCATATAATACTTACCAAGAGTGAACTTAATATCACCACACAACCCCTTCATAAATTGCTTGATGCAACTTGAATCACTTTTAAAGTATATTTTTGACTCAATATGTTGTTGTGTTGTAGGAATCATTTGAATGTATCATCAACAAGAAACAAAACAAACCAGCTGAACTGATTGGTTAGTTAGTTATTGTGGTTACAATGAGCAAATCTCTTACAATGTTTCATCATCATCCCTATGTACAGCCAAGTTCATTGATACTCAACTCCGGTCTGGCAATAAGGTATATTGGAATATTGTATAAATATTTTATAACTACTATTAAATACACTTAATTACAATTTATCACGAGCTCTTGTGTTTACATGCTTGTTAAGTAAAATATGTAAGGTAGAGATAAGGGGAATGCCCTGTGCAAAAATTTGTTGCCATGCCAACCTGACACTTGTTGGTGGGGTGTTTGGAATGGAAATATTTCTCATCCAGACGGACAGAAGTGCATACCACAATTCCTGATTCTCCTTCAATGTATGTGACTGTCTCTGCGTCAACCCTCCATGTGTAGCTTCACACAAGCAACTGTAAAATCCTAATAGTGATACCAATCTGCTTATTGCTTTACAATAAAATGTAGTACGTATGTATAGGTCAACAAAAATTGTTGAGCCACACAGTCACTAAAACATGCATCCCACAGTCTGTACAGTAGTATTGCATGGCCAGGCCATTTTTATCTGTTTTATTTGTGGTGGTGGAAAGGGGCACCTTACCGAATCCCCAGATTTTGATTACCGAAAAGATGTTAATAAGCAACACCAGTGATGAATTAGAATGGGCAGCAAATTCAAACCAATATACCGTACGGTGCAAAATTTTGACGGGGAAAAATATTGATGAATTTGATTAATTCTTTGCAATTTGTCAAAATTTTACTATTCAAAATTTTCTTTTCCAATAGCTGTTTGCATGTACCCTTTTAAATTCAAGATTTTTTTGATTCTCCCTTTTATTTTTTTAATTCTGTATGTCTATAGGAGTGTACTGATGAAGAGCTGGACAGACTGCTAGATAAAGTGATGGTTCTGTTCAGATTTATATATGGTATGTTCACCATCTTTCATCCCTCAAATTTTCCCTTTATAATTCATAGGAAAAGACGTCTTTGAGGCTTTTTACAAAAAGGATTTAGCCAAGAGACTTCTAGTGGGAAAGAGCGCCTCATTTGATGCTGAGAAAGCTATGCTCCTGAAGCTTAAACAAGGTTAATAGAACACTTATATTAGTGGGTTTTATAGACGTGTGCACTGTTCTAGAGTGTGGCTCCAGTTTTACTTGTAAATTGGAGGGAATGTTTAAGGATATGGAGCTCTCCCATGATATCATGGGCAGTTATAAACAGGTACATTGAAAGAAACGTTTCAATTGTTTACAACTATGTGATATAACCGTGAGTAAGGAAGGTGTGTGTGTGTGCGCGTGCGTACGTGCATGCGTGTGTGTACAATTTGTGTTTATGTATTATTTATGTTGATGCTTCTCGTTCTTCAGTACGTCACTGCTAAAAAACTTCCAAGTAACATAGACCTAACAGTGAATGTCCTCACAATGGGCTACTGGCCAGCCTATCCACCTGTGGAAATAATCCTTCCCCTTAATGTGAGTGTACAGTTCATGTGTAATACATTAGGTCACTGCAAATAGTTTAAGTGATACATTAGTGAATTGTTGAATTCACAAAATTAAATACCTGTAAAATTAAATTTTTGTGTTGTAAATTTTAACTTACAATTTCTGATCAACATGAAATTCTAAAATTAGTAACCACAAATAATGGTGGCCTTATCAGGTATGTGTATATTTGCTATGAATAGATGGTTGGCTATCTGGAGGACTTTAAGACATTTTATCTCAGCAAACACAGCGGTCGCAAGCTACAGTGGCAGCCATCATTAGGCCATTGTGTATTGAGATCATCCTTCACTAATGTAAGTCCCAGGTGATGTGCCCCAATTAGAATAACTTTGTTTTGTTGCCAGGGTGATAAAGACCTCCAAGTGTCACTTTACCAGACCTTAGTATTGTTATTATTTAATGACTCAGATGAGTTGATGTTTCAGGAGATACAAGAGGCCACTGGCATCAGTAAGTGTGGCCATTCACAATATGTTGACATTATGACATCATGGGTATGAAACCTTTTAGTACCAGCTGAACTGAGCCGAACTCTACAGTCACTAGCTTGTGGTAAAGTTAGAGTTATCACAAAAATACCAAAGGTACGTACTTATCTTACAATGGACCTGCTGTTAGCTTTAGGAGTAAAACTTGCATAGTCTAAAAACCATGAAAGTTTTCTGCACAAGGTTTTAAGTACCATGCAAGTGCATTTCTCCATACAATTTTTGTACATTATAACTTGTTTTTAAATTGTGTTCTCTTCATAGGGTAAAGACATCACAGAAACTGACAAATTTGTTTACAATAAGGACTTCAAACATAAATTAATTAGAATTAAAATAAACCAAGTTCAAATGAAAGAAACGGTAAGCTGTTGTTTATCTTAGATTCAGTATTACGATCGGTTCCTTACCATTCTAACAGCCGGAAGAGAACCAGGCTACCAACGAACAAGTATTTCAAGACAGACAGTATCAAATAGATGCGGCCATCGTCCGCATCATGAAAATGCGGAGAACACTCCCACACAATCTACTAGTATCTGAAACCTGCGATCAACTACGCTTCCCTATGAAGGTTACCCAAAGAACAGTACACTAGGGAGCTAAGTTTTTATCATTTTTACATTTATAGGCTTCTGATTTGAAGAAAAGAATCGAGAGTTTAATAGACAGAGATTACATGCGACGTGACGATGAATTATCAAATATATATCATTACGTAGCATAGCACACCTATTATTATATTATAAATATTGTCATGATACAACAACAAATGCCAACTGCTATCTCTGTGATTCATTTCAATGTGTGTATAATAATACTGTGTCAACTGTTCATAATGCCTACAGTGGAAAAACATAGTTTAGATGTGGAGTATATGTATTTAGCGGGTACCTTTTGATGGCGAGGTTTCCCTGTTAGTCTCAGGTCCCTTGCTATCATTCTTTCATCCCACTTGTCAACATTAAACCTGCGAGGCTGTGCAGAATAAAATTCATTAAAAACGCATCGGTCCAGCCCTAGTGCTCACAGAACATTAAAGGACTTAAGGCTACAGACCATCCAGTAATTCCATATAAAATTATACCTTTCCTCCGTATTCGTATTTATCAATCTGTCCAATAAGGAAGCTAGTGAGGTAGAGGCTACCCACGACAATAACGAACGGTGGTAGAATCTCCGGCCACATTTAGGATTGAATCCTCTTCCCCAAAAAAACGAATATATTAGAATACGACGTGTCCGCAAGCTCTGCGGATGGTTTGCAGCTGATATGGAGGCTGAAGAAGAGGCGGCCACGAACACTTATATTATACGACCCAACTTCAAGCACAAGTAGGTATATTCTCGCTTAGTTACGTTGTTTAATGTGGTTGCCATTGGCAACAAAAGGTTTAAGCCTTCCATAGTGAAAGATGCAATTCATCAGATACTGCAAGAAAGGTTACATGAGAAACAGTACAGCTCAGATCAAGCAACAATTTGGACCAAAGAGATTAGCAACGCTATCGTTCAACGACTAAAAGGTTAAACATTGTTTTACTCCATCCAGTTTTATTTAACTGTTAAATTAGACCTACAATTTGAAAGGTACAAATTTATTGTACAAGTAGTAATCGGAGAACAAAGAGGTGAAGGTGTTAAGTAAGTCAATACTTTGATTAATGACAAATAGCATATAGAAATTTTTGATGAAAGAAATTTTGCAACTTTTAAAAATTAATGTTGGTGCTTTAGTCACCAAACTTGAATCACTTGTACTGCAGTCGTTTTGAAAATATCTTTAAAATGCATATATATGTAGGTGAAGCTGATTCTTCAAAAATTTCTGGCTATGCAATATTTTAAGTGTTTTTATCTAGGATGGCATGTCGATGCTTATGGGACTCAGATACAGACAGTTATGCACAAGATGTATTCATGAACGTAAGCTTCTAAAATATACAACTGAATACGACATGATTCTGTTCCAGGATACACTATTCTGTGTTGCTGCAGCCTACGGCGTCTTCTTGTACTAAACCATTAAACTTCACTTATGATTTTCATATCACTATAGCAACAATGTAAATGATAATGTTTATAATATAATATAATAACATAAATAAAAGACCCCCTATAAATTGTTTTCCAACTATTTCAGCTTTTTAAATATTGACTTGGCTACCTGTAAACAAATTCAACTGAAACAGGTGAAGGTGTATTTCGACAAGCTTACACAGTGGTCACGGCAATGTAGAAAATCAAACAGTTCTTGAGTGCAGGTCTCTGTTGTACTGGTCTTGCCGGTCACACGGTCATTACACTCGTCCAGCACTCTCTGCAGTTTGGCACACTTGCGATTGTTGCCGCACTTTTCTCTTAGTTCATCTATAGGATCTTCAACGTCTTCTTCCTCCTCATCTTCTGGCTAGATAAGTGTATAGTGCGCACTTACAAGAATAATTTAGAAGCGTAATATTTTTATGTACTGCCATTGTACTAATGTAATAAAATTGGGTACGCAAAAAACAACCTGGTCAGAAACGTTAGCTTGTTCCTCTTCTTCAGCCATAGTCGTCGAAGCCCACAATCTAATTTTTGACAAATTTTACTCCGGTAGTCGACAGGTCTCTTAAATTATGGCGGATGGTCCACTAAAATTTGTGGAGGAATTCTTTAATCCCGTGGAGCCGTTTCTAGATCGTATATTTCTGGCTGGAGTGGCGTATGGTGGTTGGAACGTTATAAGATGCTGTTACTGTGCACTGAGAAGCTTTAGAAATTACCTGTTACCTATTGGAGCAACACCTGTCACTACTGAAAGACTTGGAGAGTGGGCAGGTATGGTGTCTATTACTGCACCTTTCCGTATTTTGATCTACCATACAGTTATCACTGGAGCTACTACTGGTTTGGGGAAAGCTCTTGCTCTAGCTGTAAGCTGCATGTAATTGTATAAAAAGTCAGACTTACACTCAACATGACAAGTTTACTTAATATTGGACCTATGGCTATTAAACAGATGTGTAGTTTCATTACTACACAGTGATACACACCTTATCTCGAGTTTTTGTTATATATACGTATAGTTTATAATATTGTTGATCAAAATAATTTACCATTTGCGTGTAGTTGGCTGAGAGGAATTTCAAGGTAGTTTTGGTGGGCAATTCTGACTCAAAGCTCCAAAGCATTGTTAAAGAAATAGGTAAGGTCATTCAATATAATATATTCATACGTAGGCGTAGGAAGCAGGGGTGCTCCAAGTGCTGGAGCACCCCCTGTTTTTTTACTGTCACGCCATAGGAATGTGATTTTCCTTCATACAAATGTGTCCTCATGATCATTATAGCATCCCCAGCTCTGAACAGCTTCCTATGCCTCTGCGGTGTTGATGATACATAAATGTAAAGTTGTTCTGATTGTAGAGGATGTGTTTGGTACTGAAGTGTTTGGAATTTATGTGGACTTCACTAGAGGCCCGTGTGTGTTTGAAGAGATTAAGGAGCTACTAACTGGATTTGAAATTGGTGTTTTAGGTTTGTGTCTGTCTGTCTGTTACAGATTACGCAAAATCCATACACAAATAGTACTTGTATTAATTACCATTATTCTGTTTTCTTTACCTTACGTGACATGTTAACTTGAGTGCGGTTTCTTCTTTCCAGTCAATAATGTTGCGGTCCGCTACGATCATCCAAAGTGGTTTGAAGAGCTCTCCACACAGAGGATGTTACACCTACTGAATGTCGACGTCATAGGAACCACCATGGTAACTAATACACTGTATGTGTTCACTCTAATGTGTACCTCTAAACCCACCAATCACTCACATTTGCGTAGTAATGTGATCGACATTATGTGTATTAGAGTGTTTAACTGCATGAAATCACTGGTTGTTTATTTAAATATTTATGCATGTTAAATGTCCACTATACATATATACTTGTCACTTACATATATGTTCCTTGTTTTCAGATGACGCATACGCTGTTACCACAAATGTTGAAGAGGTATTTTATATATGCATACTTTGTTCACTGTATCGTTCATCTCTTGCATCACAGGCAAAAAGGAATGATCATCAACGTGTGTGCCAGCATTGCTTCAGCCCCGCCCACCCCACTGATGACGGTCTACCAGGCTGCTATGGTGAGCATTAATAAGGATACAACTTGCTTGATGTTTTGTCATGTTACATTATAGAGTTACGTCAACAGTTTTTCTCAAGGATTACACTATGAGTGTGCTGGCAGGGGAGTAGTAGTCCAGGTCAGAGTGCACACAACAAGAACCGAATACTGTATAGTGGTTTTGTGTGTGAAGTCCAAATTTTTGCAAAGTTTGTGAATGAGAACTCTATCCTTTGTTACATTTTTGCTTCATATTCTTGGACATTTCAAGTTTTTCAACAAATAGCAAACATTACGACCCTTTCCAGCATGCAAAATTTGGATACAATATAAACCTGCTAGCTATGTGGTAAAGGAATTCAAGTAGACTGTATTACTTGTCTTTGAATGAAGAGTAAAAACCAATCCTCAACCTCATAATGAATTCTGCTAAACTACTCTGTATTGGTGAGACACAGCCGGTGATGAAAAAGATCACTGGTAACAACAGTGGTGAGAGATGGTTGTATTTTTTGGGCGTATACTAATCCTATAACCTGTGAGACTTATGGCCAGAAGCATACCGTATAGCAGGAAATTTGGCGGTTTGGCGGATATTAGCAAAACCGCCAAATTTAATTCCGCCGATTGCTCAACATTTGTTATGAAACAATGGCTGATTTTATATTAGGCTTTCACCAAATTAAAATCCGCCAAACACTGAGAATTGGCAAAATGCCAAATTAAAATGCCGCCAAATTTACTCGCTATACAGTAGATAAAAAATACTGCTTATACCAATGCACCGAATAGCGACGAAAAATCATTACTCGGTCATAGGAATAACCAAATTTACTCTCTAATAAGTTACTCTCAAGTAATAAGTTATTAGGTCGTTACTCTCTAATAAAGTAGTCATAATGATTGGTGACTCTACTATTAGAGAGTGTTGATATGCTATTGCTAAATTCAGTGTATCACTAATATATCAAGAGTTGATGGCAATTTATCATTATGCTTGATGTTATCCACATAAACACCAGACTCAAATAAACACATGGGGCTAGGGGTTCAGCGATGCAAAGCCAATAAATGACATTTAGCACCATCTGTATCTCCTGCAGGTCTTTTTGCCATCACTGATACAAGGAGGTACCGAGGGAACCTCGGCCATTGCTGTACAACCACGTGTGTACGCTCGACATGCACTCAACTGTGTTGGACTTTCACCAAGCAGTTACGGACACTGGGTACACGCCGTGCACATGTGGTTTCTACAGCAGTTTGTACCCGATAGCCTTTGGTCATGGTGGACAAGAAGGGTGAATATTAACCTTCGTAGTCGGGGCATGGAGGAGAAGGTTGAGAGAAGGGCTGCCCTGTTGAACATTCTGAAACACAGCAGGGATGTCAGCTTTGAAAGGAGCGGTGATGATGGTACAAGGCCTCGATCCAGTTCAGCATTTGTATCACCAGCGTTCCCGCAGTCTCCAGTGGTGGATCGACGGAGAAGCCACAGCTTTCAGTCAGGCAATTTGCTAATCAGCACTAAGTGATTTTACATATTTAATACTTGCAGAAATATATTTTATTTATGTATGACATATATTTATTACATAATAGATCAACTTGAATTTCTAATTTGGTTTTAGGGTGTCGGGACACTGTTAGCGCTATTCCTTGGTTAACAGCTTTATCAATTCTCTTAGCTAGCTAAGTTGGTTATAATTAGAACTTTTAATTAGGAAATTTGAAAAAACAAAAAAATACAAGCATATCCAATGGTACATCATATTGTAGATGTTGATACTTAACTTAGAATTTCTGATTTGATTAGTTCTGCCAACTGTCTGGTGCACAGATTTCCATGTGTTTCCATTATGCTTAGTAGGCTTAGGAAACTATGGTTACAGTTAGCCTCAAGGTGTCGAGACACAATCATTAGCACTATTCTTGCTTTGTCTTTCTTTGTGACAGCTTTGTCGATTCTTTCATCATCGTCAGTAGATATGATGCCTTCAGACACACAATATGGTGACAGGTGGTCATAATCTGTCAACAGTAGCAGCTGAGGATAGTGTCTCTTGAAAGTTGCAAACAACTGATTTTCTATATAAAACATACTAATAATTGCGTATGGCACAAATCACAATCTATAGTAATTATTTTGAACATACAATTTGGTTGGCAAATCAACATGCTCTAAATTCACAAATTACCAGCAAATAAATACCCGGTAGTTAGCTAGCTATCTACAGTTGCAGTAGCTAGTTCATGTCAGTTTGAGTATATAGTAAAATCTTCTTACCTCGTGACTGTTGGGATGGCATTTGTGGTTTTAACTGCTGAAGGTAACACTCTGGGGGAATCCGTGCAGCTTCTTTCCTTTTATAACGACACATTACCGGTGACTTGACATCAATATTATCAAAGGGTAGGTGAGGCTGTGTAGCACTTTCATCATGATCCAGAGGACATGCCAAATAAGCAACTGGTTTTGTAACCATGGGCATATGAGAATTACAGATACTGTTTAATGTTGTCTGCAGGTGTTTTAACAAAGCCATACGCTCAGCAAAGAGCCTAGGTTGCTCTTCTTTAGACAGATTTCGAGCATGAATTGTTATGAAACAATCGATTGAAGGAATAACTTGATTATGCTGCAACTGAAACTGCTGCCATGCTCCCTTTTGAAAAGCAAAGTATCCAGTTCCATGATAAATACTACAAAAAGAACATAACGAGTAAACAGCATGTGTAGCAGCTCTACCATCATTATCACCGTATATATAGCTGGCTAGCTGGTTTTTTTAACTGCTAAAAATATTCACTAATAAAATTTTCACAGGTTTTTATTTTAACATTTTGGTGGTGCTTTGTATGTAGAAGAAATGTTAGCAGAATTAATTTTAGCCTCACAGCGAAATTAAAAGGCTAGCGAAAATAAAAACCTAGCAAAAATCCATTGCGGTGACCTTCAGTGCAACACCAATTGATGGTCTTTACAAGGAGCTGGTTAAAAATACTTTCAGGCAAAACTTGATCAGGAAAATAGTATAAAAGAGCGACGTCACCTTGCTTCTTTTCGTAGACATTTCTAACATCATAAACAAGAAGTGAAGGGACAAAGAAAACTCGGCCGCTTTGTGGCAAAATGGATGCACCTTCATCATCAAATTTGGTGCTGGTAGGTACTTCGGCTGCAAGGCTAAACTTTTTGAGAAGGCCAATGATGACATCTTTATCAGAAGAGCGATTAGGAGTTGATGTAGATAGAAACAAATCAAAAAGTGCCTCTTCTAATAATGCAAAATCCTCGTATCGTCTGCAAGCACGCTGAAGATCAGCTGTATCTGGTGCACAGTGATGTGTGGTAATGACAGTAGAAAGCAAATTGGAAACTTCTTGAGGTGAAACAAATATTTCATCTCGTAAAGATTTGATTTCAGGGTAGTAGAGGATGATTCCTTTGTTCATATAATGCGTCAAAGCGGCATCAACATCATCTTCTCTCAAACCTGCGATATCAGCCATGCATACAACTTCTGCTTTTGTGAGCCTAACTTTAATGTGGCTTGCTTCCAACAGCTGTTGTTCAAATTTCAGGTAGGAAATTGGGCATTGAATTCTTATAATGACATCCACAGCTTTTACTATAGTAGATTTGAGATGATTAATAACTCCTTTTGATCTAATTTTGTTACTTATGAAATGAAAGGCATCTTTATTTGAACGAGGGAGATGCTCCAAAAACGGTTTGCCATCGAAGTACCTACGTATTGTGTGAATGATAGATAGTTGCTCAACTTCAGAGACATTCTCAGCATGAGTACCCACCATAAGTACTGTGGGACTACGTGGGGAAAGTGATCCAATCAAAGCACGGCAACCACAGTGGCAATAAATAGATTGCAATGTGCTCTCAATAGCTTGAATGTTGCTTTGCATTCCTCTTGTTGCAATCTTTTCTTGGAATCTTTTTGAACGTTGTTGGCTAATCACAGGCTTATGGAGACCCTTAGAGGCATCAAAAACAAGAAGGGCTACATCTTCTGGTACCAAAAACATAAAATGGATCTCATAATAGATTTCCTGACCGCCGATGTCTAAAATAACCATCCTAACATCACCATCAAAAATTTCATCACTGGATAATGTCTTCTTCACGGTAGCATAAAGTTCCTTTGGGATCGCTCTCTTGGAGGGCAGAGGAAGAGTAGGGTCAGAGGAAAACAAAGACATGTTGACTTTTACTTCAGTGTTGTACCTCTTCGGTATTCGCTCGATTTCAGCCAAAACGTTTACCTTTTTCCATTCTGAGACATGATGGCAGTCAATTTTACATGGATTGATGTCAGCCCCTATGGTGGTTGGTTGATCTGGTTGGAATTCTTCATCAATCAGAGTATGGGTTGTGCTTGTTTTTCCAGCCCCCTCAGGTCCCAACACAACCAACTTAAATTGATTTGAGGCACAGGTTCCCTTCTTAGTTGCTTTTTGATAAGCAGCAATTGTTTTAAGATCGATTGCGTCCTTTCCAGTTTCAGCTATAGTAGCTAAAGACAAAATGAAGAAGATAACAAGTTGATATTATACCATCTAAAAACAATGTGCTGTGGTAAGTTAAACTACTGTTAATTTACTGCTATTGTACAATAACATCACAAGGAAGCCACATCAACAAAGATTCGTAACTAAAAGACAATGGACACAAATTTACATTTTAAGCTATTCGGTGCCTTATAGCTAGCTAGTGATAAAATATTTTAAAAGTAAATAGTGAGCTATAGTACAGTACGTAGCTATGAAGTCTGCAATGAAAACTATAGTTGTATTCACAGTCTTTCAGTGGACCACGCAACTGTTCGATGGACAGCTATGTAGCTAAATCGCTAAGATAGTTTGAACTTTCTGGCATTATGAACCACGGCTCCTATGGTGTATTCAAGTTTAGGAAATATTCCACCCGATGTTGCTTGGCTGCAGGTTTGGCCTGGCTTGGAGGGCATCGAATCTGATCCATATGTCATCATTGGCATGGTCATGGCAGTTTGAAGAGGAAGAAACAACCGAAGATGAGTCACTGAAGCACAAGATAAATTCAAAATCCTATAGCAGTAACTTTGAGCTGCCACTGCAGGAGACTGTTTGCTCTAGTTTCTTGTGTATATAGCCTCTTGTTAAATGTTTGTCAGGCCAAGGGAGACGCTGCTCGCATGGAAGAGGTGGTCAAAACACCAGCCCTGTGACTCCATCAGATGAGTCAGGGTTTCCGATGGCCTACCTTTCATTAAAGCTTATGGTTAAATTGGCATAATTGACCAATTATCGAAATAGCTCAATTATCGGAAACGCATTGCTCAATTATTGGAACTAGGGCATGAACGAATGTGACTTTTTAACATTCAAACATTCTCTAATTTTCAATTTCGAATGTTCGAATGTTTAATGCCCACATGGTAATTGTTTAGATAGTATTTTCTCACTATTTACTATTATATGGTAACAGTTTTATGGTTGAACACCAGACAAATGACAATAATGTAGTTACAACTATACTGGCTTCCCTAACACTTTCAAGAAATCAGGCTCATGATGGCCTTTTGTAACATTTAAACACCTTTTGTGGCAGGCCGATGGGCAGGTAGGCTGAAGTGCTATCATGCATGTTCAATGATAAAATCAGGTATTACAGCTATAGCTATACTGATATTGTAACTAGCTACTTAGCTGCTTTCTATATAGCTAAGTATCCAGCTACCTTTTGATAGATCTCCATCTTCTAAACTAGTTACATTGTGTCTTCTAGACTGATACTGAAATATCATATATTTAACTTCTGATTGAACTGACTCCTAAGCAAATTCAAAATACATAAATGAAATCAGTAATATATAGCTACATATGAATAAAGACGCATAAGTCATATCATAACACCCAATATGTAAAAAGTTGTAGCTATATAAGGGAAAGGAAAGTGGGCGGCTAAGGCCAATGTAGTGTTACTACCGATGAAAATAAAATTTTAATAATCACACTTCAGACCACAAAACATTTACTTTATCAATCTGTTAAATGTTGTGCAGCATGAATTGCAATTATTAAAATTTATTTTCATCACCAGTAAGATTTCACAACTTTTCATCCAAGCCTTTTTTGAGATTTTACATCTTTTGAAGTTTAAAGTGATTTATTTATAACCGCAAATTAAGCAACTGCTTATGTAGTAACTTAAGGGCCTATAAAAATCAGTTTTGGTCTTAACTATACTTACCTTGTTTATGGATCATAATTTGCCCAATTTTAATCCAACTATCTAGCTAACTATTCAAAACTATCCACTTTTAATAGTGTTAAGGCCACTATAAAGTGGCTAATTCATACATCTGTTATGCTCTTTAAAGGAGTAGTACTGCTCACTGAAAATTACACATTTCCAGTCCAGTCAATCTGTACAATAGCTTTTCATCCTGTTACCTGCTGATACTGGGATGATTAGGTATATAGCTATATCTGCTATTTCAAAATTTTGCATTACCACTTTCAATTTTGTTCCTATGCCCCTGGTCATTTAGAATCATCTTAACAATGGTGAGTTGACGGCGGTTATGAATGGCTTTGATGATTCATAATTCAGATATTTATTTTGTGTGTACCTTATGGTGTTGCAAGAAAAGTATTTTGTAGGTACGTAGCTAACTCTTAGCCATATTATCACTTATAATGATTGAATATGTATGACAAAAGTAAGTAACCTGTGCTGTAAGAAACAGGGCCGTAGCAAAGTCATTCAGACTGGCCCGGCTTCTTTTCCATCTTTCGTACTCCATGTATAGTCTCGTACTCCATGTATAGTCCCTATTTCTCTGCAGGACGCTTAGCACTTATAATATCCAATCAATAAGTGCCCTAGCTGCAGAGAAATAGGGTCTGGTTTACAAGACTACTTTACATAGAAAACAAGTGCTCGAAACTATTAGAATACAAGTCAGTTTCCTTCAAGAGCAGTATTTCTGTCAGTTTTATGATTGAATTTATTGTGACAACAGCACTAACAGGTGAAGCAAGCAGTCTTCACACCTTATGCAGCTGTAGGCTTACTGAGCGGCCGATAATGTTGCATCTGCTTTTGTGTACATTCTAGCCAAAGCAGTGTATGTCTAGAAATCATATATTAATAGCCATTAGCTCATGCAGAAGCTATGTTGATGAAAATCATTTTAAGCCTGAGAAAATTGGTCCGGCACCATCTGCTACGGCCTTGAGAAACATCAAAGTTTGAAGGTTATAAATTAACATTTTTTGTTTATGTATTAGTGAACACATGCAGCTATAGACTTAATAGCTACTTGCAATCAAGACAAGCAACTTGAATGTGCAGGATGCATCACTAATAGCTACATGCATCAAACAAGTTACCTCATCAAACTGTGAAATATCCATTTTCCATGTGACGACTAGCAGATGAACAATGTTGTGGTGATTTCGCTGCACTGCTTGATGCAGTGGAGTCATACCATACTGCATGTAATAACAATATGACATAATGTAGCTAGTAACTACTTGTGTAGCTAAGCAACATCACAGAAATTGATGAAACTGGGATAACTAAATCTATTAACCCTTCGAAGAGCAAGCACCACTTAAAGTGCCAAAAATGCATGCCCATATGTATAAATCGCTATAGACAGAAGAAGTGTTAGTTGTATAAATATCTATCTACTTCCATTTTACTCATTGTAAAATTCTGTTCAAAATGTTTTGATGGTTCCGATGAATCCTGTGAAGAAGCTCCAATAGTGCTGTGGCCTTACCTCATGGTACCTTAAACTTCGTGACAGCGTTACAAATGTTTAAATGAAGTTTGGTACTAATGTGAAACACATCTTGGAATATAAAGCCGATTTAAAACAAAGAATTAAATTTGTATGCATTGCTATTTGTTCCTTAGTGAAGAGTCTTCGTTCACATAACTTATGCCGGTACATGCAATGTAATTAACAACAGCAATAGGTTTAACTTATGTACACAGCACATGACATTTAGATGATAAAGCATCACATGGTCGTGTAGCTAGCTATAAATTAGTGATGCACCGATATGAGATTTTGCTGATGTTCTGATTAACCGATATTGCTTTTCTAACATTGGCCGATACGGATAACCGATCCAATATCAACATAGCTTTCAGATCTGCTAACAACAGGCATCATTATGCTATGAAATTGTCATTAAACATGTCTGAGCATAGCATCCTCATTAAAATTAAGACTGAAATAGCAAATATTTTATCACTAAAATGATGATGTCATCTACCTTTATGTTGTTATGAATAAATATGAAATATCTGCTAAAGAAAACCGATACCGATAATTCAATTTTAAGGCTGATAAACCAATTTCCAATGTTGAGCCGATTAATCGGTGCATCACTTCTATAAATACGTAAAACTCTCAAAGAACAGAGCCACTTACACGATCTTCACTGTACATATTAGCTCCTTGACGTAATAAAAAATCAGCAATTCTTTTAAAACCTTCATATGCTCCTCTATGAAGCGGAGTCCATTTCCTCTATTTATAAAACAAAACATTTAAAATTCTTATATGTATACATATGTACACGAATAATAATATAGAACATGTGCAACCCAATTGAAGTCGTTGGGCCTCTAGGTTTAATCATGACAAAAGTATCAAGCATTCTTGTGAAAGTAGCTCCCCTCCAATAGTCACTGCATAGTTACTTAGTCAGTCTATTTTGACACATCAAAAAACCCACATTAATAATCTTAAGTGCCATTTACAGATAAATGCCTTGGTTAGTTGCCACAACCTTTTACAATGTGAAATTTATAGTAGTTGCAATGTTTTACCAGTGAAATATTCTATACTCTAGCTAGATAAAACTTACCCAACTTTTACAGTCAACAACAGCTCCTGCAGAACAGAGAAGTTCTACCATTTCAAGATGACCACAGCATACAGCATAGTGTAATGGATAGTTATCACCCTAACAATAAGCGTACATACACATATAAATGCATAAATAAACTATGGACAACAGGGATATACCGATAAGGAAAATATTCTCATGTTATATATAGCACAAATATTTGGAGGGTTAAATTTTGCAACTTGAAAATATACGTCGTATTTTATAGCTACCTTAAAATGTATTCAGATGAAAAAGGTACATAACAGTACATACAGCTAAACCTTTTGTACGTATGAAAACTGTACCCATGCATGGCTCAATACAAATTACTGATGATTCAACGATACATATACTCATATATAGTTATCAGTTGCTCTCTTGCCAGTCTCAAGTCTCATAGCATCATAATTCAGTCTCACAGGCATCAACTTTGTGTAAGGAACCCTCTTGACACTACTGTGACCATATGCTGAAGACTCTAAATTAGCATTCGCTTTGTTATAGCTGAAAAATGCCACTGTATTCTAATAAAGGAAGAATCCATGCCTAATAAAATGAATTAAGAACTAGTTGCCTTGTGAAGAATTCCGGTTCGCAAGTTTAATGCAAATTTGCCATATCTGCCAAAAATTTCCCCCTCCAAAACTTTGTACTACATGAGCTTTGTGCAGAAATAATAATTTTATTATTATTGTCATAACAGTTATTCAGCAACAGCTACAAGCCTACCATAATTTATTACAAATAAATATATACGTAGGTGTAAATTAAGGTCTTCCATGATTCTGAAAATTGCCAAACACAGAAAGTTAAGGCTTAATCAAGGTTACTTCTGTACACACAATATACGTAGCTATAGCTACAGTATAGCTGTATGAAATTCCGAGCATAAAGCTAAAGGTTATTAGGCTCCTAAACCACTAATGACTAGCTAGCTAGCTAGCTACCTTTTGTGTCAACTATACTATAAAGCTAGCTATGTGAATACATCAAGTAAAATCAGGATATATCATAATAGACACTTCTATTATTTATGAACTACATATTTTGATGCTAAATCAAACAAAGATTGGATCACACTCAAAGTCATATTTTTGTGTATTAATTATGCTAGCTATATTAAAATCTGAAAAATTGAAAATTAAATTTTTTGTTGATAACTCTTTAAGTGTGTTTTTCTCAAAATTCTAAAATTTAATTGTGATCTACTATACAAGACACTGCCCAAACTCATAATGACACGTACAGTATCAGCAATATTGACATCAGCTCCTGCAGAAAGTAACAACTGCACAATTTGTAGGCTTGGCCTTATATTGATTGCAACAAGTAATGGTGTCCATTCTTCCTATGATATATCAACAAAATAATACAAAAGTCATATAATATGCACGCTAACTAACTTACAAAACAATTTAGGTCAATTTTATCAGCTGCTAGTATCTGCTGTAAGTTTGATAAATCATTGGCATCAATGGCTCTGCATATTGCATCATATTCCATCTATAGAATAGAAATAAAAGTAAGCCTTGTGTTGATAACAGTGTAGGGATAACAAATACATTGCAGCATTTTTAATGTACTAGAGATTTGAATTCAAAAAGGAGGGTAGGTATCGCAATAAAAAGTAAGCAATTAATCACTCACCACCCAGCATATTGCATGTGTTTACTCAGCTACATACATGCATACATGAACAAATGAAACACATTCTCTAGCACCTCTACAAGATTTAATCCCTACTTTGGCAGCCAACATTTCATTTGTGCATGTATGTATGTATAGCTTACCCAGCTGCAATTGTAAACTTGAGTAAACACATGCAATGGGTGGTGAGCGATTAACTACTTGTTTCTTTACTTTTATTGCGATCCCTACTCCCCTTTTTAAATTCAATTTTTAGTTTGTTTACTTTTTATAGCATATGTAGTATGACTGCTAGCTAGCTATTTTTAATTTTTAATATTCCATAAACTGCCATTATATTTCAGTATCTAGCTATACAGGCTTAACACTTTTCAAGAATAATTTTAGGCCAAAATTATTTCTTAGCAATTGGTATCTACATAGTTTACAATGGCTCGCTACGTGTGTCCCACGACCACCTTTACAACAGACTTGTTTCATCACGGTATCAAGCAAAACGACTTGTACTCGGTGAAAGGAAGGTCATAGCCAGACCATTTTAAATTTAATATGCAGCTACTAGGTCATTTATCAATGTCCGATTATAAGCACCTGATGTTATAATTAACATCTGGCGCTTACAATCAAAACATCGATAAGCAGCTGGCATGTAAATCAGTCTGGATATGGAAGACAAGACGGAAGGACTCAATCCCGACTCATAACCATGCAGATCCTTCTTCCATTACACGTCGATTAGCAGGATACATACAAGTGTATATGATTGTATCAGTAAGCATGTGCCTATCCAAATAAGGTGTTTATTGTTACATATTAACACCTTGCATGGAATGTTGTCACCTTCGTAAAATATCAACACCCTTTCGGTTGAGGTAGATCAATCAATGAAGAAGACAGAACAAAGGACAAGCTATGGCACTATATTTATCACGTGATAATTTGTATTTTATCAATCCACAGACAAGCAACCTGAAAAATATTGTACCAAAATGCGTATAACCAAGCATTGTATCATGTGACACATTCATTGGTGTTTTGTTGTGTATTGGCTGAGTCTTGTGTTAATCACGTGACTGTGTTGAGCATTATACGTAATTCTATTATCTTTGATTCCACATATGGTGATCCTATTTGATGTAACCCTGGTAACAAACCCCGTATATGTAAGAGGTTCGGTGTTCTCGTCACCCACCTGCATGTAAAATTTGGTTCCAAGACCATTAGTATTATTATGGTGCCTAAGGGTTTTATGGCGCTTATGAATCCTTTTATAAGCACTTAAATGCACGTGACATACTTCTTGCCTCATGGCGGTGTGTTTCTTTTGCTTTTACTTCGTTTATGACGATTGTCATCTGTTCTACTGAGTCAACAAAAGCCATGAAACATTAATGAAATGGAAGAGTCATATTTAAACTGTTAGCTTTTGGCTGTAATTGTGTATAAAATTGCTAGCTAGTGTTCAAAAATTATAGTTTAAATCTCCTCATAACCCGCCCGCATCCCCTTTTAAGGTGGCGGTAGCATTCCGCCCATGCATTTAATTGTATTAGAAAATACCGTAGAAACAAAGCCCATTTAATCAACATATCCAATAGTCAAGAAGTATTAGTTATACCACAGTACGAGTACAATATCTTAGTTATTACCCAAGTCTGAGGCAAAGCCGAGGACGTGGGTAATAACTAAGATATTGTACGAGTGTACTGGGGTATAACTGACTTTTATCCCACCCAACAAACCACTGGTAGCCTTGTTGTTGACTGAAAAACGTCCTTGTATTCCAAACAATTCACACGATAAAAAGCATACAAAAGTATTCCATAAATGAATTATTGGCACTAAAACTTGTGTAATATACACTTACTTTTATATATATATACGTACATCACATCAATCTACTTTTTACCAAGCTAAGAACAGGCTAAAATCGTTTTTTGCATCTGGTTTAGTTATATCCCGGCGGTTACTATGATGATTTGTTATACCCGGGGTATATCTTAGATATACCACAGCGTGGCACTTTGATCTGCCCATGCAGTGGGATAGAAGTTCAGTAAACTAGCTATTTCATTCGCTTATTGACGATATTAGTTTAGTACTATACGAACTGGATGCTGCTTTTGCGAGGCGTTTCAAGACAATGCTTTGGTCACCTTTACCGAAATACGCAAGCTCTCCGATATTTCATACTCAAGAAATCAGCTATTCACTATATGTTTTCTATGTGTTTATGTATTATTATTAAAGTCATGATACAGAAACTATTTAATCGCCGTGAAGGCTATCAGCATTCGACCAGATCGCCACCCTACTAACTCGGATTGCGATGAGTATATGTAGCCACATTTGTTCTAGTGGCTTACAATGTTTCAGATGATTGTTGTGATACCAAGATTACATTGATTGTACGGCTTCATATTATGGGGCGCCCGCAATTGCTTAACCACCACCTTATAAGTAATAATATAGACTGTGACCAGAAACTAAGAAATTGAAGCACGAGCTATAAAACGCTTAGTATTGAACACAAGCTGGGGCGCCTTTGATCTGCTCACGCGCGATACTACAAAGCAGTTGTTCACACCCATGGCCATTCAGTTTGTATATATCTGATTTGTCAAAACACTCCGCCCTCGGGCATCGTGTTTTATACACATCGGTGTATTTCGTATTTAATAATCGTGTAGGGGTTAAAAGTAAACTTCTACTCTAGCAAGGAAGAACGGCTGCACCCGATTGCCGGAGTCTAAACCATAAATCAAATCAAATCAAATCAATCAGTCTACCTCAGTGCACTTTCTCGACTTCCTGTTGTCCTCAGATCTTTCTGCCATGCCGGTGGGCACACAGTGATTCTACCTAAATTCACCCAATCCTAGCTTGAAGATAATTCTACTGCATAGTCACTCACCTACTGCGGTCGACGTGTTGGGTACAAAATACCACTACGAAAATACCCCAAGGTGATTGCTAGTAAATGTCACGTGATCTCTGCAATAAACAGATAATAAGCGGCTCTGCCGCTTTATAAACCCTGAGAGCGTATATACGCTCTCTAATATCTATGATTAGCCCGTATGCATATATATAGGCTTTTTGGTTATGGATAAGCAGGATGTGCCTTTTCAGTGTGAACGCCCTCCGGCTAGTGCCCCACTCAGTCGCAGGGTACTATAACGGCTGAGCTTGACACTGAGTAGTAGTAGTAGTAAGGTTTTTAGCAAACAGCTAGCTACTGTGACATACTGAAGTGCACAGCGGGAGAATAATGCATGCATGGAGAATGATGGAGTCCAAACATTTTGATACATACACGAACCAGAAAATGGGTGTCCAGTTTTGCATGACAACTACTGTAAGTTATGAAAAAGTGCGCCTGCCCATCAGTGTGAGGAATGTGATATTCCACAATGCACATTACAAGAGGCTTGTGAAAAGAGCTATAGTACATATGCCGGTCATATAATGTGTATGCAGAGTTATAGAATATCTTCAGTCAAGTCTTTGCTGATTCTTTTTCTGCCTCTAATGCAATCTTTGCGTTGATCTTCTCCCAGTCCAGGCTGACCTATACAACATACATATCATCTAGTCTCTTATCACCAGACCTAAACTGACAGACAGGGTACCTCATAGCTTGCATTATATGAACCTTACTGCAAGTGATAAGATACTGTGTGTCAGTTTACATGCGACCACTTGTCAAGGGATCTGTAACTCCCAAAATTCTACTCTTATAAAATACAAATTCAGTATGCAAATTTTTTATTGAGAAATGCACTAGTGCACTTTTTGGAAATGTACCACTAGTATTTTCTGTTGAATAGAACAAGTGGTGAGGGGTTCAAATCTCTGTAGAAATCTCATTACAGGCTCCTATAAATCTTGAAATTTGAAATCTGGTACAAAAGGATTAGCTGCAGAGGAGCTTGGTGTTGTTTAGTTCAAATTCAGAAAATATCAACCAATGATTTTCTTTCAACATGTTTATCGAATGTCTACCTTTTCACCATACTGCTGAAACTTAGGAAGGTTCTCCTTCCAGCCAATCTCTTCAAGATGTCTGTGTCGAAATGCCAATACTGTGTCCACATGTGTCTTGTGTTTAATGGCCAGCTCTAATGCCCTAGTGACAATATAACACATAGCTATAGTAACAGTACTAGTGTGTGTGTGTGTGTGTGTGTGTGTGTGTGTGTGTGTGTGTGTGTGTGTGTGTGTGTGTGTGTGTGTGTGTGTGTGTGTGTGTGTGGTGTGTGTGTGTGTGTGTGTGTGTGTGTGTGTGTGTGTGTGTGTGTGTGTGTGTGTGTGTGCGTGTGCGTGTGCGTGCGTGTATGCATACCTTTCCCAGTTGAACAGTGTCATGTTTAGTTCTATGCCCCGGAACACCATACCGGCCTGCATATATATGGCTTCTGCCTGCAGGGGCTGGCGACAAAACAGCGCCAACTCTGCATTTCTCCTCTCCTGGCTAGACAACTCCTTGATCTTCCTCAAGTGGTAAACTTTATCTACCTACACCAACCCCAAACATGTGTGTAATTACAACAAAATGTTACCTCTATTAAAAGACTTCCTAAATTAACAGCACTATTTAAAAATAAGAGCCACAAAAATCATTTATTGGTGTTGATAAAAGTTTACATCTACAAAGCCAGACCAGCCAGGTAATAATACATAACTATTAATAATAATGCTGAAGTTTTGAAAACTTACCTCATTGATGGCTGAGTAGGCTATTTCTGCTGTAGCCAAGTCACGAGAGGCACACGCCATTCCGGCAAGACACGCCCACAAAGCTTCATCCTAAGTAACAACATACAAAGAGCTAAGCACAAATGAAAACGTACCCATTAACTATAATATATAGTGTATAAGGTCTATGCATGGTTACCAAACACTATGTGGGTGCTGTAAAAAGGCGTGTCCCATTTGGACCAATCATATTCACATTAAAAGTTGTACACTATTACTAGAGCATGATTTAACTGTGGATAAACATTTGTTGTTTATGTTACAGTGGAAACTACACTTGAAAATAACGAGGACACCTGTATAATCCACACACTTAGGTTCCAAAGTAGGCTAAGTAACTTTTGAGTACATAAGCTGATCTGGAAAATCAAGATCTGATAATCAGGACACTTTTAGTTGGTCCTAAGGCATCCATATTACACATCAGGGTTCTGCCCAGGAATTTCTGAGTGGCAGCTTAACATGCACTAAAGTTAACACAGACTGATGTGTGTAGGGCTATTTAATGCATGCATCAATAATTTATGTAAGAATTGTACTGGTCGGTTTTAAGAGGTGCTGGTCACTTTGAACCATTGCCGACCAAGTGTAGGCAGAAGCCTGACAAGTTCTACTGTATTATGTTTTAACATTAGCTTATTAACATGAAGACAAACCTTTACAAATCTGCATAATCTGATGGCTTCATTCCACTTAGAGGAATTGGCATACTCATGAAGTAATGCGGGAAATGGTGAAATACTGTCAAAAAAGTATGTTATGCTGTACACAAAATACTCTAATAAAACGTTCAGTAAAACTAATTGTATACTCATGATGCAATGCAGAAAAAATGGTGAAATACTGTCAAGAAAAACTTGGAGACTATTATAATAAAAACACTCTAATAAAACGTTCAGTACAATGCATAAATATGACTGGATTTGTGAAAATGTGCATTGTTTGCACATGTACAAGTATTTAGAAATACCATTTTGAAATATTCAATTCATAATATCTCGAGTCTGCTTTATGCTACCTGCATGCAATTCTCCACAAATCTGTAGTTATACAAGATAATTCAGTGGGTCTACTGTTGAAAGGCTTGCTAGCTGAATTGCCCGCCATTTTAGATAGTTTTTAAACAGTACCACAAGTGATTATATAGGGGTGATTGGTCGGGGGTGGTGGGGAGCCACGGCGGTGGCGGGGAAACACACATCAAGTATTCAGCCGCAGCAAAAGCAGACTGATGAGCTGTTGGCATCCATACACACATGTACTGTTAGTTTATTGATGTAGCTATCGAATGGCAGTGAAATCTGTGTTTCCACATCGTGTGCGAACTATGCACATTTTGCCAAATCTGGTCACAAATACTCTCAGTATGTATAATATTATTATTATTATTACACACACACACACACACACACACACACACACACACACACACACACACACACACACACACACACACACACACACACACACACACACACACACACACACACACACACACACACACACACACACACACACACACACACACACACACACACACACACACACACACACACACACACACACACACACACACACACACACACACACACACACACACACACACACACACACACAATACCCTAATAAAACGTTCAGTATAATGTATAGACGAAACACTCTCATGATTCTTGTATTTGTGTATATTACAAACAAAACACTCTAATAAAACGTTCACATGCTGATAATACTATAAATAAACCGTAAGTGTTAGTAAAGTACCTGGTTGTGATGAGAGCACCATCTGTACGCCGAAGGGTGCACTGGTTCCCAAGAAATTGTACAATTTGAGGATTCTTGACAAATTCACTATGGACATCACCCACAGTAAACCTCCCTGTTCATCACATACCTACCTTCCTTCTCTTCTCACTATGGTCTCATAAAGAAGGTCCTTGTCAGTGTAGACAACTGTTGGATGGTACCATACAGTGAACCTGCCGTCCTGCATGCCAGCCAGTATGTTACTCTGATCATTCCACGCCACACTGGTCACCATTGAACCTATTGGATATTATTATACACTTCTCAAAGGTTACTATTTATTGCAGGTATTAAATTGGTGCAGTTTAATACTACATGTAAACAATTGCACTGCTAGAGCATAAAACTCAGTAATGTGAAACTTGCTGTACTTCATCCTATTGTAAAGGTACAATTCTGTTGACAGATGACTTTCAAAATTTGATAACATGACTTGGGGCCAAAAATACTTTGGGAGTAAATTGGGATCTTAAATGTGTGGATTATGCATGTGTCCTCTTTTCAAGTGTCCATATTTAACAAGTTCCACTGTATCTCTAAAAGCAAAACCACCTACTGATCGCTCTATTACAGTAGTTTAACACCACAAAAATTATGGGTGCAGTTTCTATGAAATGCCTACAAAATAAATACAGTACCTATGGATGATCCACTCTATAAAATAGAGGGTAGCAATAAATAGTTATGCTGGAAGGTAATGTTGACAGATGTATCATGATTTTGCTATCTTAAAAAGCAAAGCAAGTCAAATTTTCTTACTCCACGTACCAATGTTAGTCATCTTGTGGGTGATGCCGAAGCTCCTCACTGGTGTGATGTAGAGATCGTGATTCTTGTCCAACAATACCAGTTGCCTGGTAGCCGGGGGACCACGATTGTCCAGAGCAATGGTCAACAACTCCATGTGATGTTTCAGTAACTTGCTGGACGAAGATGATGATGATGCTATACTCAATGGCTTGCCAGTCAGTGCATCAAAACTATGTACAACTATTAAAATAAATTATATGTAACTATGTATAAAAGACAGACTGGGAAAGAATACCAGTTTAACAGCCAAAAGTATCACTAGGTAAGGTTGATGGGATGTGGGATCAATGTTAGCATTTTACCCTTACAGCGACCACATGAATAAACCCTTTATATCTTATAATTGTACATGGACAAGAAATCAAACGTGTACAATTTAAATATGTAAGGAGTGTACTAGGACAAAGTATTACCAGACAAGCCATTATTCTATGCAGCTACAGTAATTATACTAAGGTGACCGGCTCTGCGAAAACCCTTGTGTTCACATATTTTACACAGCCTCACAAAAACAGCTGTAAAATTCTGATAGTTGCATTAGTTTTTAAATGGAAAATGTAGCTGGATAATTTGTCAACAAATGGGCAAATTTCTACAACATTACAAGAAACGGTTAAAGAGTTATGACATTTTAAAGTTCTAAGAATGGGTCAAAATTTGCATGAGAACATGGAGGGTTTTCGCAGAGCCGGTCACATATGTGATTCGTATGTAATCAGAACAGGTTTACACGTTCTAAATTTGCAACATACATTTTAATCGTAAGATGCAATAAGTGAAGTACCAAGGGGGCAGAGGAAGCTACTGAAAGTTAGGGGGGCCACTTAGCCAAACCCAAGTGATTTTCTATTGCAAAAGTTGAATTCCTGTGGAGGGTGTTAAATTTTGGGAGGGGACACGGTCCCTCTGCCCCTACCTCTGTAAAGGGGGATAGGAGGTGTTCACCCTCCATTTTGAAAAGCTTCATATTACAATTCACGGGACAAAAAAGGAGGTGTTCACCCCTCCATTTTCTGGCTGTTTACAAGGTTGCTATAGAATGCCCAAAAAGGTTGATTTATGTGTTACCTTTTTCATCCTTCTGGTCCAGCACACAAACCGTGTCATTGCATATTGCGATGGTGTGCGGATCGAGTGTGTCGGGGAGCAAACCGAGTTGCTTGATAGAGCAGATGTGACGACCCTACCATATAATCCACACAACATAATCATACCCACAATCAGTTCTGACACATTACCTCATAGGAAATCAACTGCAGACCACTCATACTGTCCACCAAGAGAAAATGTCTAGTGGAATTTTTTTGTATACACCTTTATTATTCTAATTTGAAGCTGACCTTTCTGCCTGCTGGATTAGTATCACCAGACCTCCCTTGAGATCCATGGTAACAGGTGTGTTCCAATTGCGAGAACTAATTTTTTGAAACAACAAATAACAGAGGCTGTCCTTTAGCCTGGATTTCTTATTTAATGTATATTTATGTAATTATCATAAATACTTGTAATTCTTACACTATATAGTTGGCTCTTACTTGTATATGTAACATTGGGTTGGCGTGGTAACCAGTAGATGGCCCCAGCCGAGTGAGGCACGGACAACACGCTCGGGAAACTCGAGGTGTTCAGTGGACTCGTTTGTCAAGTCCACTATGTCTACTGTATGATCGGCATTGACAGTAGCACACCAATTCCTCCACTCCAACTGTCTACAGAAGTACACACAATCATACGAGTGAGCATTAATTAAAAATAAGGTTCATTTTAAGTTTCATGTTGTATTTTTAGATTTTTAGTTTAACATAAAAATACACTATAAATATACAAATACACTAAATAGTAAGTACCTTATTATTTGTGGGTAGAAAATTAGCTACAATTAAAATTTTAGCTACAGCAAAGAAATACACTAAAGTAAATTTTGTGGGTATTTAATTTTGCAGATTTGCTGAAATTCACAAATGAAAGTAACCTTACTACAAAACTGTTGAGGAAGGAAGAACTTGCAATGAAGGGTGGAGGAAGCTAGTCTATAAAGTTTTGGAGGGGATATGGTGGCCTCCCCTTCAGCTGTCTATGCTTGCGATTCACAAAACATGAGGATGTGTCACAAGTAGGAAGACTTTTAGTAGGAGTATAGCACCATAACAAAACCACAAACTTTTCCATCTGAAAAATTTCTTCCATACATTGTAACAAATTGTTTGTGTGGTAATAATTAAATCAGCAGCTGTCAGTGATCAAACTGTGCACCTCCACAGGAAATTATTAATGAAGAGATTACAAAACATTATGGGCTATAGTAGCACTTGTGACAAGATGTCAACTTTTGAATCGCATGTGACAAGAACACTTGCTACAAGTCAAAACAAAGAACAGGTTATTTCGGGCAGAGTACAAGGTATGAGGCAGTAACTAATGGTGTTATCTCAACATTCCTTACATGACAGCAAAACTAAAGGACACACAAAAAATACAAATAGCCAACAGTCAGCTGCTGTCCTTCACAACACTGGACACTAAACTTTCAGCAGAAGTGGGGAGCCAACTTTAAGACTCTCCAGCCTCCGTAGGAATTTCAGAAAGTTATTTATAGAGGCAAAATCATATTTACACATGAAATACTCGAAATACGCAATAAAAACTATACTGTTACTAAGGCACCAAACTAGCCAATCAGAATACAGTATTTGTATACACATAGTGCACATAAAATGGCTGACCTGTCGACGACATGAGCAAACATCACGTGACCGTTAGCACAGCCAGCAGCTAACTGTGTACTATCCGTAGTCCAGGAGATGTGGAACAATGAGCCAGTATCAGGTTTATCCAAGCTGTATGACCACTATACAAATATTGACAACCACTGTAACACATTTAATAGCATCGAGGGGTCTGACACATACCAAATCTGGGCTAAAGAAAGATTTAATCTTTAATATAATTACCCTTCAAATCTTGGAGAATTTTTATATATGATCTGACAATTGGTAAATTTTAAGAACCTAAATATGTATTTCAAATCCTTAAATCTATATTTAAATCTCAAATCTTTGCAAATGCATAAGCAAAGATTTTACCAGTATATTTAAAAAAACTATAAATAGCAACAGCAGTCCATATATAGTAATAGACTAATAGTACTGTCAGTTTACATACATACTCACCCCAGTGCGGTCACAAAGTCGGATGGTGTTGAAGGCACCGACAGCAAACATTTCACCATTGGGTGCCCATGACAGTGAAGCAATCGGTGAGTCGTGAAGGACAGACGTGAATAAATTGCGGCCATAACTGTCCCAGACCTGTCGCATACACAAGAAGTAATGTAGTGCTTGAAATAGTGATCAAGTTTTGTTCTGACATTTTGTCTGAACACACTTGCCTGTAATTTTATATGCTAAACAAAAACACCCTGGGTGTAAAAAAAGTGCGAGGCCAATCAGAAGCAGCATTGCAAATAGGTATGTGCGACCAAAAACTTTGATATCAGTTGAGGCCAAGAAGTTACTTATCAAAAATCTTTTTAACTACTTGAATGACATACAATAGTTTATAGCATATTTTCACAACTATGATTGGCTTTGTCACTTGGCCACCTTTTTCATTAATAAAGGTGGCCAAGTGACAAAGCCAATCATAGTTGTGAAAATATGCTATAAACTATTGTATGTCATTCAAGTAGTTAAAAAGATTTTTGATAAGTAACTTCTTGGCCTCAACTGATATCAAAGTTTTTGGTCGCACATACCTATTTGCAATGCTGCTTCTGATTGGCCTCGCACTTTTGTTACACCCAGGGTGTTTTTGTTTAGCATATCACTACTTTTTTGGAAGTATAAACACATGTTATTGCTAGCAAAGTACTGCATGGGCATAACTTGTACTTGCCTAGCACACAATATTGCAAATTAAACTTTAAAGCTTAATTTTGAAAAACTTAAGCCCGAGATTTTTTTTTAACTTTCACTACAGAGTGATACATCAATATAGACTGTATATCTGAAAGTTTATGCAAATCATTCGAAGGGGGTCCAAGTTATGACAACTATCAACCTGCAGTGTAATAGCCCTTCTCAAATACATTCAAGTGTTTACTTCAGACTAATAATAGCATGACAGGTAGAGCATACATAGGAGAAGTGCTGATACAAATTTGGCTGAAATCCATGAAGAAATGAGTGAGTTATTAGACAAACAAGTAAATGTATAAAAAGAGAGTTTGAAAAAAACTTCCGGGGTTCACGAAAACTCCCGCAAGCCCCCAAAAAAGTGTGCGATGAAAATAAAAGAAACAAAGAAGAAAAAAAAAACGACTGCCGCGTAAAAATTTTTGTGGTGAGGAAGGCATTTATAAGGCTGTATCAGAAGAATGGCTGAATCGATGTCGATGAACTTCGGGATATTGATTCTTCAAACAATGAAGGTACTAATTGTCTAGTAAACGGGTGAATTGGGCGGGAAAGGATGGTTCATCGTGCGTAGTTGCACAACGGGCGCCATAAAACTCGCAATGGCTGGTACTTAGGAATGGTGGCGCCTATTTCCTCCATTCTCGGTTTGTTGATTCTATATAGTAAGAACGTTGTGGGTCGGTAATAACTAAGCGATAGCTTTAATGGCGGCTTGACTAGAGCGTTTGCGAGTTTGAGGGCGGTGCTACGTGTAAATAACTCACTCAGTGGTCGCGTTGCTGCGCTTCTTCTTGGCCTCGCGACTCACTATCGTGAGTCTTGATAACAAAGAATTCTAATTGGCATACCGGTATTTTCAATTTTTTGTTCAGAATGTTGAACATTCTAAATTCATTATGTTTCAAGGCAAAGCAATTATTATTGTACGTTTCAAGGCAAAGCAATTATCGTGATTGTATTCACGGTTGTAATAGTTTGAGAATATTCATGTATAAGATAGCACACTGCCTGACAGCGGCAAGAGAAAAGATTGGATTGACACTCACTTCATTTTGTTGGACATATTCCTACCATCCTACAGTATAATAATTATAGAGAATTATTGATAAAGTAGTCGGACATTTAGCCAAATTGACCTGAAATTTTTGACTGTAGTATATAAGTCCATTTACTGCCTGGCTATATATTTGATTTATACAAATTATTTATAGGATATATACGTTACACGCACATCCTAGCTGGAGTGATAAAGTTTTTGACACAATATGAATAGGAGTAGTTGCTATGACCATCGACAGTACCTGACAAATTCTATATGTTCCTTTGTACGTAGCACAGCTCAACTATTGTGATTGTATTCACAAGTATGAATAGTTACCAATTTTACTGTTGTGATAGCATTATTTTCACTATCCTTTAAGTAAAAATATTTATATGTGTGAATATATATCTTGCCTTATACTTTCTGTCTTCTCCTCCTGAAACAATCAGGTTGCCTAGTAAACTCCAGTCGACAGCTAGTATCAGTCCATCATGAGCCCTCCACTGTAGCGGCTTACTGGACGGCTGCAGTGACTGGATTATCAACTGTCTACCGCTGGTGTAGAGTAATTGAGAGCTGTCTGGTGACCATGATACGGCATAGACGGGATTGGGGCTCTGGACTAGCATGGAGCGCAGCATCAACGTACGAGACCAAACCTTAACCTGTCCATCTTCTCCAACTATTATAGTAACAAACGATTTATAATAACATATAAACTTGAATAGTATAACGTCATCCCTGCATGCGATCAGCATGTGATCAGTGACCTGATCATGTGATTGGTAAGTTGATCATGTGATCAGTAAGCTGATCACGTGACCGGTAAGTCAAACATGTGATCAATAAGTTGATTTAGTGATTAGAATTATTTTTTATTACGCATAACCATGATAATGGATAATGAAAATCTAAGTGAGAAACTACCATTCAAGTTAGCTATACACACATAACACATTTTGTCTCGGTGTGTGAAACATATATAGCATGGAATTTGATTTGCACACGTTTGGCAGATTTTTACTGCCATCATACATAAAATATTGACTCATATTTTATGTCTTCACCAAAGTAAAACATTAAAACACTGGCATAATATTTCCCCATATACAGCATGAATTGTATCAACTGAACATGCATATAAGTTAGAGATCACATACAGGCGTATGTAAACGAGTACAAGCAGTGAGTGAAGGAGGGGCAGTGGGGCTTACCAGAGACTAGAGCGGTGCAGTCGCTGCACCATCTCGCTGCCAGAACAGCTCCGATATGAGCCTCCGTTGATTTCTCCACCCTACCCAACTTTGACATCAACATCAGCTTTCCTACATAATGACAGAGTTACTGGAAGAACTACAAAAAGAGGTACAGAAAATTGAGGACCATACAATACAAGTCAACCCACTCAGATATGTGACATATATATCAAATAGCATACATTCAACTATGCCATATTGGGTAACTTGCATATTAAGTATCAGTGTAATAAATATCAAGATACAGGGACTTCCTAAAGATTGGTAGAGCGACAGCGCCGTTCTACATTTTTTTTATTCAAAGATCTAGATGAGGTGTAGGAAGGTTAGTTGTAGGGGGGGGCACAATTGTAGTACAAGGTTTAATTAAATTGTATTCAGCTCTGCTGTAAACTAAGGCCCAGGCCCCTGTGACTTCCCTATTCCTACACCCCTGATCATAAAATTAATAGGCTTGATTTGATCATGATAGGCTTGATTTGATCATAATGGGCTTGATTTGATCATAATAGGCTTGATTTGATCATAATAGGCTTGATTTGATCATGATGGGCTTGATTTGACCATAATGGGCTTGATTTGATCATAATGGGCTTGATTTGATCATAATGGGCTTGATGTTAGTGGCAAGAGACAATTTTATTGCTCCATTGTGGGGAAACCTTGCCATTAATTGCGGTCTTAAACTTTGATATTAAACCTTTTCTACTACATATGCAGTATGCTTGGTAACAGTGGATGTGAAATTGAAAGGAAAGGTCATAATAATGTAACCACAGAGTTTGAAGAGGAATTTGCTGAGGCTGCAAAACAAGTTTCAAGGCGAGACATTTCAGGGATGTAGTCAAATTCTATGAATTAAACAAACACAGGATGTAAACACTACACTACCTCTCTATAATCCAGATGATAATATTTTTATAACACCCACTCATGGGAAAGATAAACACATGAGTTGCTCTGTACTTTACACTAGTAGAATGTTAATTTTGAATGGCTTCTTAAGCACTTGTAGAAATTACTGTAGGTACTTACCCATCCAATCCCACACTTGACATTACTAAGATTTTCCTGGTTGCTATGACTTCTATCCAATTATTATTTTAATGTTTTAGTGCTTAATTAAAACCTGCAGTGAAACTCCTCAATGAGGATGCTCTGTGATAGGCATACCTAAATGATCAGGACACTTCACATTGTATGTACTATGCACGCCTGGAGTTTTTACTGTATTTCTGGCACTTATAGTAATTATAAATACAAGGCAATATTAGCTATTTTTACTCCTTTTGTAACAGTACTGTATGCTTTTTCATGTTTAAGCTGAAATAACACAAGAAAGTTTCATACACACAGATATATATTTGACCACACATTTAAATATGGTTTTTCTAAGAAAAGTGCGTGGTTTCAACCACAACAGACATAAAAAATACCCTGCATATTATACACCATCTGCTAGCTTATCACTTCACTACATATAGTGAAATCAAATAGTGCAATCAAATAGTGCAATTGACTTTTAAAATATCAGTTAGGAGTAAAGAGAACATCAAACACTTTCTTTGTCTCTAAGCGAAAGTGAAAACCTCTTTCCCTTATGGTCAGTGGAATAACATACCCAATCACTGTTTATGCTATTGAGGTGAGGATGATGAATGATGATCTGGTAACTTGTGCACAACACAAGTTTTAAAAAATTAAAAAAACAGGATACACTGATTAACTAACACCTAAAACTGCTGAACTGGAATAGAGCTTGATAAAGCATGATGCAATACTATGTGCTTGCATACTCATGCACACAAGGGCAGGTCCCACACACATGCAGACACGTACACACATACACACACGCACGCACGCACACACAGACACACACACACACACAGACCGTCAGTGGTAGCTATCAAAAGTGATTCAGAGCCCTTCTTACTGCCAGTCGAAACACCTGCCTGTTGCCTACCTGCTGAGCTCCACTGTGCATCAATGGCATAAGTGTTCTTGGGAAGCTGCATGAACTAAATATTATATCAAAAACAACATTTAAAATAGTCTTGATGGAATTATAAGATATACTACACAAATATCATACTGGCTTCTGTGCAATTCAGGATATAAACCTTATCAGTGAGTGCCTTACTTTGTAAACATATGTATGTAGACACATACACACCCAACCACTTAGTATTGTATTAATTCCTAAGTATAATAGTTGTCTGTAAACACATGATAATAGTTCCAATTAAGTATGTTTCCACATTATTTGTAGCAGCAATTACATCTCAGTATTTATATGGGATACGTGACCAGTATCATAACTCTTAGCTGTTAAACCTTTGTCTGTTCTCCAGTCTGCTGGTTCCAGCACAGTACCTGACCATCATCACTATACACAAAATTACCATGTCTTTAAAATAATCACATTTATATACATGATTACTAACCCAATGGAATATAATTCTGTAGCACTGCCCCAACCAACGCAACTAACAAGGTCCGTATCTAGTATTTACATTAAGAAAATATATTCTATTTAATGAGCACCAAATGTGCAATCGTTAAGAAAACCGGACGCCGTCCTTTATATACGGTAAGGATACGTTTTGAATCTTCCTTTATATTCAGTTTCAGCTTCATTTTTATTTATTTCTTCAAACGCATTGATCAAATACACATTCGCTTTTGTTTATGAATGTTGCCAGGCAATTAAGTCACAATAGTGTTTATAAAGGGAAATACCCGTACTACCATATATGTCATTTGCATGGTTATCACGTGAATATTAGGTTACGTTTCCCAGAAAACCAGAATATTCTGTGAACACGACTTCAGCGAACAAACGCGTTTAGCCGGGATTTGTGTGGTGGGGTTAAAATAAAATTTGGCACTTTACATTGGCGTGGCTAGTCTTTGGAAGCGTCAATTTGTGTAGTTAATATGTGTATGAGTAGCTCTTCGGAAGCAAAGCCAGCGAGCCCATCTTCTCCAGCAAACAATTCCAGCGGGAATGTCTCCCGAGATCCTTCCTGGTTAAAATTGGATGTCTGCCCGGAGTACATGGAACAGAGTTGTCTTAGAAACGAAGAAGACTGCCCTCTAGCCCATCCCAGCTCGAGCATTAATACTGTTGAAGGAACCGTTACGTGTTGTTTCGATTTTATCAAGGTAGTGATATGTGAAAAGAAAAGTGGAATGGTTTGGTATTCGTATTTCTTCATTGTACTATACAGGACCGCTGTCAACGAACCAGCTGTCGCTATTATCATCCGCCGCCGTTGATAAAAGAACAGTTAGTGGTGGCCGGTAAGATGCACGCACAGTCGAAGAGTCGAAGCAAAGATTTATCAGTGAGTTTTTGTGTTAAATAATTCACCATTGTGGACGCACGTTCTTTGTAGGCGTTTGCACCTGACTTTCACGTTTACGGGCCTAACGAAGGCACGCCCTTCAGCCCCTTATTACCATACAGTTTACCGTACTGCGAGAAGGTCGAAGTATGTCGCGAGTTTATGAGGAGACGCTGCCATAGAACTGTTCATGAGTGCAGATTCTACCATCCTGGTTTGTTTTTGTCGTTTGTAAACTTGTGTTGTTTATTTTTGCTATTTTAGAACATCACACAGCTGTTGATCCACAGAATATGGTCGTGGTCTGTCCCAACATTGCCACTGCCGGTGCATGCAAGATGACTAGGTGCCCCTACGCCCATCCTCTGTCACAGCATAAACTGCAAAGAGTGATGCTCAATCCATTCCCATCTTATGCCATGAACAACAATTATATGGTATGGAAATACTATTGTAATGAGAAATCACAAAATTCTTTTCCTGTGTTGGTTTTATGGGTCTTCACTTTTCTTGGGAAACTTTTATTAACCACCTTGCATGCATGTTTTCTTAACGTTGTATATATTCCTTAAAGGTAGAGCTAAATAGTGATGCTTCAATGGTCAGTTGGATGTCGTGCCGTCATGCTTCAATATGGTGATTGACTTGTAACCGCTGTTCAGTTGGTTGTAGCCAGCTGAGAGCTGCTGCTGCTGCTAGCGATGAAAATTTTTAGATGTGCAAATATCTTTAGTTATAAATTGCTGCTTAACTTTAGAACTTTTGGCTAGCTGTTTGCAAACATACGTATGTTTTCATGTTTGTTATATCATCTTGTCCTTCTTAGCAACCGCATCAAACAGCAATGGCTGCTCCATATCATCCAATGTTGTTCTCCTCGTACCATTATCCACCTAATATGATGTACCCTGGTAGCATGCCGTCATCTTTATATTCGAATCAGTGTGAGTGTCTGAAGTTCTTTACATGATCATTCTATGTATTGTGTGTCTTCCTTTTTAGTTGCTCAAGTAATGCCTACCAGTTACCGACCATATTCATCTTCAACACTGGTAATAGCATGATTACAACAAATGGATAGAGTTTAATGTATGTATGCTTATTGTTGTAGTGGACACCTCCTTCGGGTGTCTTCTTTGGTGCCGATTACGTGAGTGGGACTGACTTGCAGTCACCAGCAAATGGTTTTTCGGCTGAGACAGAGGACAAAACTATCAAGATGGGAGAATGGAGCCGAAAACATCCGATTGAACATATGGACAACCAGAATTGAGGAGAAAGCAGCCACCATTTAATCCTCTACCAATTTCCCCCTACTACCAATATATAAAAGATTTTCAAGAGTTGTTTTATGGTTAATGTTTACACATTAACACTCTTTAAAAGAAACTTAAATATTTAAAATTGACCATTGTTTTGTATAAAATGACTTGCTTGTACATGTGTTGTGTATTGTTGTCATAAACTTATTTTTATTGAATATTCCCATATATGGACAATATATATATATAGTATATTGAAAGGTATTACATGAAGAGAGAGGTCTAAAACGTATGTAAACATGTGCGAATGCTAATAATACAAAGTACTAATGAGTTTTCCTCCGTTTTGGATGTTTAACTAAGTTATGTTGTCGATACGCCTGGTATCTCTGTACAAGGTCCATTGCCTTACTTTTGTATGTTAAGACCTACAATAAAACATCGATAAATGCAGTACAATATGTACAATATTCAATTATTCTTTTTACTTTTGCCATGTTTTCTTTCACGACAGCGGTCTCCGACACAGCTCGGTTCGATCTATCTATGTTACCCTAAAATGTTAAAAAGTTTAACATCAATTGTGTTTTTTTGTGTTAAAGCAAAAAGAAAAATACCTGTACTAGTTCTTTAAAATTTTTTAGTTCCTCTTTACTGCACGGTAGAACACTGGGTGAAACCAGTCTCTGTTGCAGTTTCAATGTTGTCTCCAGGATTTTTTGTTCCAGTTTGTCCTAAAGTGAACGTATATAAATTGTACTCCCTGCAGTGAAACACAGAGCTTACCACGTCGTCCAAATGGCATTGCACTCGAGACAGCTTCCAGCCAGTTGCCTGCTTCGAAATTGTCTTCCCATTTAAAAATGACATTGACTGTTGTTTATTGTCTTCTGCAAAAAGGAAGATAGAAAAATGCAGGTGCACTCTGACCCTCAAAGATTATAATATTGTTATAATATAATTGTACATATGCTTATAAGGTAAATGAATGTGCCCATTGTAAACCATACATGTGCCCACAGGTCATCACATGTTACAACAAATATCATTGGCTATTTCTGTTTATTACATCATATCCCAAAATACTTTATGAACCATGTCATGCAATAATACATGATCAGTCAATGAAAAAGGATTTTTAATTGTAATCATGCACACTTTATTGTATGAGGAACATCTGATATATTATGCTAATGGTCGTCATTTTAGAAGTTGTTTCCTGTTTTCAAAGCTTCATTTGTCAAGTTCTTGTGAATTACACATGTCACACAGGGTGGACACATGTCAATATCTTTGATTTGTACTTTAATATGTTGTGTGTGTGTGTGTGTGTGTGTGTGTATGTGTGTGTGTATGTGTGTGTGTGTGTGTGTGTGTGTGTGTGTGTGTGTGTATGTGTGTGTGTGTGTGTGTGTGTTGTGTGTGTGTGTGTGTGTGTGTGTGTGTGTGTGTGTTTGCATGTGCATGCGCATGTGTGAGCATGTGAGCATCATGCATGTACATATTACATTTAACAACACACACAAGTACATATTTTGAGCCACACAAGTACATATTTTGAGCCACACAAGTACATATTTTGAGCCACACAAATCATGTGTGTAAATGGCTTCGTGATCCACTATCTATCTATTTTAGACTATTTACGACGGATTTTGAACAGATATGTTCCTGGTTTTTTAGAGATTACTTCACGCAACCCATGTCTAATTAACTGGTTAAACAAGTTTTACAGCTTTTTACATTGCATATACAGCACGACTCACTGAGCTCAGCTACACATGCCATCGAGGGTGTGTCACACGCAAGTATTGTAGCTGTGTGGGTTACAAGTAGGGATGGGCAATTAACCGGTTTTGCCTATTAATCGGGATATTTTGTCTGTCAATAATCGATATCGAGCATTTTTTACCACTAACAATAATCGTGAGAAGCAATAATCGTGTAATATCGTGATTATCGGCACTTATCATGATCAGTTGCA
>OZ005749.1:2595000-2892500 GCA_963930835.1 Spongia lamella
ATGTAACCAAGCCTGCAAAAATCGACCATCTAGTTGCACAAAAATTGTCTAGTTTTTTGAAACACGTCTTATCATAACTTATGCTCTATTTATACTAACATACTAAAACCTTTACCACAAATGCAGTACTTAATGGAGAATCTTTTAAAGCTTACAGAATGAAAATACTCCTTGTAGAACAGAAGATATTCATGAATATGTAATTTGTGTTCATGTGGTCGGTTTTCGCAGGCCTGATCACATATGTAGCATGTAATGTGATGACATCACTTGTTAGTTGTGTGGGGACAAGGCGTACCAACCATTCCTAACTATAAATATAGTTACGTCAGAACGTATGTATGTACGTGTTAGATCTAGGGCTACTGTTATAATTGTAAAACAAGTTGTCATTGCTCTAAACCTTGAGGCATCATGCACATATAACTTCCAAAATTTAGATCAGCCCATATGTCAACATGCATGTCACAAAGCATGTTTAACTGTTGTACTTGAAGTTTAGGCCAGTAAATAATGTTTAGTTAGTTTAGTGTAAAAGGATAACGCTTCTTAATGATGCCACGATATGAAACTGTTTATTTTAAGATAATCACGATATATATGCTTAATAAGCTGAACATGTTAATATGTTAACTGAATATACCTCATCATTTGCTTTAACAACTTTTCTAATAATGCAACTCCAGGCCTCAACCACATGAAATCTTTTTGACAGATCCGCAAAATTTTTCTCCCACAAAAATTCCAAGTAAATACTCTATTCTCAAGAATTATTCCAAAACACATAATTATCACATATACCAGGCCGGTCAATAGTCGTAAAATTAACTCTTATTATGTACTTAAGCACAACTTTACCAAATATATGCAAATTTCTATCTCCATTAGTATAAACATCATATACTAGTAATAGTGTTGGAATATTTTGAGGTGTTTTTGCAGATTTTTCCTCAAGAAAAGATATTTTCAATATTAGTCTAGTGGATCCTCAAAATTTATATTTCGATGAGACGAAATTTTCTGACTTGAATTTCCAGTTATGCGATATCCTCTGCCACTCTAACAACAGATTTGCCAAACTACCCGGATAGCTTTAGAACCCCACACTTGTACTCCCTAATTTATACTCTTAGCTCTCAAGAAGTATTTGACTAAACAGTACAACATGAGGCTATTATATATATTCATAGCAACTGTGAGAAGCCATATTAATTTCTACTGTTATTACCAACACTCTTATAGTTTATTAGTCACAAGTCATGTACGAATACACATAAAATGACAGTTCAATGTTGCTCATATTAGAGGGGGAGCGTCTGTTCCTTGAAATTGTGTGTGTGTGTGTGTGTGTGTGTGTGTGTGTGTGTGTGTGTGTGTGTGTATGTGTGTGTGTGTGTGTGTGTGTGTGTGTGTGTGTGTGTGTGTGTGTGTGTGTGTGTGTGTGTGTGTGTGTGTGTGTGTGTGTGTGTGTGTGTGTGTGTGTGTGTGTGTGTGTGTGTGTGTGTGTGTGTGTGTGTGTGTGTGTGTGTGTGTGTGTGTGTGTGTGTGTGTGTGCGTTAGAACCCCACACTTGTACTCCCTAATTTATACTCTTAGCTCTCAAGAAGTATTTGACTAAACAGTACAACATGAGGCTATTATATATATTCATAGCAACTGTGAGAAGCCATATTAATTTCTACTGTTATTACCAACACTCTTATAGTTTATTAGTCACAAGTCATGTACGAATACACATAAAATGACAGTTCAATGTTGCTCATATTAGAGGGGGAGCGTCTGTTCCTTGAAATTGTGTGTGTGTGTGTGTGTGTGTGTGTGTGTGTGTGCGTGTGCGTGCGTATCTGTTTATGTCTCGGTTTGTATCCACCCCCCAGAACATTCACTTACACAGCGCCCAATTTTTACATCATAAATAAAACATCAACTTGTTGTCACAGTGAAATTTGACATCTCAATAAAATTTGTGGTCAAAAAATAAATTTCTAGTTTATTCACGAAGTGATTTATCATAGTCATGACATTGATGTGACATTAGGATATGCTCTTTTTTACAAATCCAGTTCAGAATGAAAATTTTACTCACAGTGAAAATGTGGCCTCGCTCTAATGGTTTGGTATGCGTCCATGCAGCCAGATAGGACATATGAATGATCATATAACTTATCTTAGCATCCATATTTGGAACTATTTTTCCAATAATCTGGAGACCAAATTATCTCACTATCTACATACATAGTATAACTTTTGATCAGCAAAAAATTGATAACTTTTGGTCATCCTGTTTAAGTCCACACCTGATATACCTGCTGACTGCCGTAAGTCACAAGATTTGAGTGGGTATTGAACTTGCAAGAGATTCATCAATTATAAACCGATCAAGCATTTGTTTAATCACTCAAGGATGAAGAAACACGAAAAACTTATTCCAAGTATGAGGAATTGTGCAAGCAAACTCACAAGCAAGCAAGCTGAACAAAAGTAAGCAAACAATATTGATAACGCGTTCAACACAGCGCCGTAACATTTGCTACACGTTTACAATTCTGTCAAGCCCAATTGGTATTCATTTAGTTTATCCCATCAAGCAATAATTCATACCTTTGTGTTCTCGAGTCTGCAAAACGGGTCTTATCAGCATATCCAATTCAATGTCAATTCGAATCACTTGTTCACCAAGCCAACAATTCAGAATTTGCATAATTTATAATCCTATGTTTGGTCTATATTATCATGCCAAGTTTATATAAATATAGCTGGCTCACAAAGTGAGTTATGTATCTTCTAAGTCATAAAATAGGATGTACAGGTTAGACCTGTTTTCACAGAACCCGGTCACATAATGGCTGGGAAAACAAGTTCGAAAATGAAAAACGAAGCCAATCTGCAACAACACAAGCATCCATAAACTGTGAGGTTGAAGGCGACTGTTTACCTTCAAGAAATTCCTAACGATGGCAATTAGAGATTTAATTACACAAGTGGGCCTCAACATGCATGGTTACTTTAAAGACACTTTAGAGCATTAGAGTGGTCTCATCATTGCACCCACTAAATAAGACATTAAATCACCAACCCTGAAACTTTCAACACCATTTTCAGAATACAGAAATTTTTTGGAAAGAGCCTTATGCAATTTGAATTTTAATAGCACTTCCTGATGAAATAATTAATATATTCAGGAAACATTATAACAGCTAGCCTTCCAGTCACCTCACCAGGGCTGTCGCTATCATCATTTTTTATTCTCATTGTAGTAGTTGTAATGTAATACATAATTCTCTACATGCAATACTGTATTTTACCGGTTAGTAGCCGTGGTTACTAGAAAATGGTGGGGCGATTAACCGAGACATTTATACTAAAATCGTGTGCAAATGTGTTTTCAATGTTTTACTATGTAGCAACTATCTGAGGAGGATGGCAACTATCAAAGCTTCTAACCGGTACTCCAGTGAACTTTTCCAGCTGTCTTTACACCTGTAAATGCTTAAACAGCCCCACTGCTTAAATTATGTTTGTGTTGAGTTAATTTGGCCGTTCCAGTAATGGTAATCATTAAGGTTGGCAGGGAACTTTAAACAATTAATTGGTATAATCAAATTTTACAGTGATTTGTAACTGTAATTATTATCATGATCTAGCTATCAGTTAGTAATTGTATCCCTGCAACAGCTGATGAAAGATATATGGTTACATTTAAGCAAATAAAACCATTTTGTCTGAATCAATAAAGGCTTCTTGCAAAATGTACAGGTGTGTGTGTGTGTGTGTGTGTGCGTGCGTGTACGTATGTGTGTGTGTGTGTGTGTGTGTGTGTGTGTGTGTGTGTGTGTGTGTGTGTGTGTGTGTGTGTGTGTGTGTGTGTGTGTGTGTGTGTGTACGTATGTGTGTATGCGTGTGTGTACGTATGTGTGTATGTATGCGTGTGTGTGTGCACTAGGGCTGGAACGAAGCCTTCAAATGTTCTGAAGGTTCGAAGGTTAAGCAAACTTTGAAGGGTAAAACTAACCTTCGAAGCTTTGTAAAGCACTCATAACATACTAATAAATACGAAGTGAACATTGTTTTCTTTATTGTGGCAATTGCGGCAGCCTATACATCTTGCGTGATCGATATTCGTGTGCCATGCCCATTTTTAAGCCAAACAATTTGGCTTTTCTACCATAGTAGAAGCCTCAAAATGCCTTATAAACTACAGTTAATGCACGAAAAACATCATTTTAGTCTTTAGATAGTGTTTGGCTATGCATGGTTGCTATATGGACATGCCCATTTTTGCGATTGATCGATCACGTCATTCTGAACTGCTGTTTTAAGTTAAACAAATACTTATAAACTTATCAAATGGCTGTAAGCTATGAGCATTTTATTAACAAAGGTTCGAAGGTTAAATTTTAACCTTCGTTCCAGCTCTAGTGGCGTATCTGTGCATGTGCGTACCAATTGCAAAGAACAACCACTGAGAAACAAACACGTTTGGAAATTGTTCTGATATTTTAACGGCATTGAAAATTTGGGGAGATTATCCTAACAAAACCATGCTAAGGAGTAGTGAAGAGTTTTAATGGGATAATTAAATGCTCACAGCCAGGTCACACCCTCACAATAATTGTAATTACTGATTATTAGAGCCAAAACAAATACTCGATTCGGTCAGATATTTGCTTGGTTGCATATGTATTCGAATACCGAGAGAGTATTCGGATGTGCAGTAAATGATTTCTAGCATATTTTGTGATCAACCACAAATGTAAAGTAATTAAAACACTTATTCTTAATTATCATCATTTTTCTTACCTTGCGTTGTAAATTGTGTCTCTGAGTTCACACTTGGTAGTGACGTTGGCGTCGACTCATCCCTCCTATTGGATGCGTCCATACTTGAGGTAGGGACGTTGCTAGCATAATGATCTTCAGTAGGATTGCTAAATGAAGAGAATTAATAATGGACCATGGTAGAGGAAGTTATGTAGTACAAACTTACACCAATTGCTTTCGAGGTTTCTTTCTTGGCGACATAAAATCTGGCACGCCATCTTCCAGTCTCAAAGCATTTGATGGATAATTTGCTGCGTTTTCATTGGCTGGTGATTGGTTGCCATGGTAGTCCAAAAACCCATTGGTGGGAGAAGCCATGCTGTGTAATGGCAGGTGAAGCCACATAAGCAACACTTGGTTCAACTTTTATAAGAATTAAGAGGTTAATTAATGGCGTCCTCGCATGTATGGCTTCAGTGGTTAACTTATTATGTGTGTACACAAAAGAACTAACCCTGGCTGTCCACCTGTGGTCTTTGAATATGATTGTCCTTCCCTCTTTGTGCTAAATGTAATAATATGTAATAATATGTGGTCATTATTTCAGTTTGTTAACCATAGATGTATCTATGCATGGACACACACGTGGACACACATGCACACACACTGACAGAGTTCAAAATAATGAACAGAAAGCACATGGAGCACTTAACAAGTGACTGACTACTTAAAAGTGTAATAGTTTGAAAATACACCAAATATTTGCATAAATGACTGGGAAAATGGTTAATTCCTGACTGCTATTTTGAACTCTCTACTACATATACACACTCATACACATACACACACACACACACACACACACACACACACACACACACACACACACACACACACACACACACACACACACGCACGCACACATATTAGGTGAAGTATGTCCATTAAGCAAAAGCAATACATTGCCATATCAGATAATACCATATTAGAAAGAAAGATGCAAACATTTAATATACACTCACGTGTCGACGGGTCTTTTACGCAAGATGCTAGGTCGGTTGGAGGTGGGACTTTGAGCTATTGACTGTTGCTGTGTGATGGGCTGTAGTGGGAGCGAGTTACTGCGTGGACGATCCGTCTCAGCTGGTGCCGCGGCATTTGCCTCTCTGGTCACGTGATCTCGGGAGGGCCACTGCGGCTGGGGCTTTACCAATGTAGTAGCTACTGATGACGATGTTACCGCCATACTTGTGGCATTGCTTGAAAGAGCTACAATGTATTTACATGCATTATGGAGTAACCTTGAAATATTATTTTAGTGATGTGCAATACCTAAAAGTATAACATCTTGAACATGTGCACACACACACACACACACACACACGTTCACACATGCAGTCACAATCACGCACACACACACGCACGCACACGCACACGCACACACACACACACACACACACACAACACATGTGGTGATATATTGACATGCAAAAACAGCATACCATAATCACAATATCAAGATAGTATATGTCATATAGTGCAATTTTTGACGGGGGGAAATATTGACAATGCACTTAATTCATTGAGAAATTTGATGGCAAAAATATTGACGGACAGCATCTTAGGCCACCCAGTATTTTGAATATCAGTTAGTCACTATGTTGTGTTGTACGTAATTCAGTGATTATACTTTTGTCACCAATGTTAATATATTATTTACACATGATGGAATATATATGGTGTGTATTGTGATAAAATAGATGTATGATAATTGTGATAGGCAATATAATACAAATATTGCATAATGCTATACTACTGGAAACTATTGAAAGGGAAAATTTTGATGCATTGCTAGCTTAACTTGACACCTGTCAATATTTCCCCGTCAAAAAATTGTGCTATACAACAGTATATCACAATAATTGATATGTTTTTGCACATCACTAATCTTATCACAACACTTATCCATATGGTCCCAACTAACTCTAAAATATTCGAATATCGGACTACGCACAAAAATCAAACATGAGTATGACTACACCATTATTTAAAAAGGGACACAAAAAGTTTAACTGTATCACTTTCAAAACACAATGCTGCTACTTATTATAATTTTTAGATCACTCCATTCATAATACACATATACACGTGTATTACATAATCCTTACACTATACAATTCTATACAAATCACCTTGCCACAAAGCACTGTAATAGTTGCAACATATTGTATAACTATTTCCTATGACCTTAATATATATAGATAATTGATCATTGCATGTTCAATATTATATGGTAGACTTTTTGCAAAATCCACATAATTAATGCAGCTTGTCTTTGTTTATAAAACTTCTCCACGCTTACCTTGGACACAAGGAATATTATTACAGTTAATGCCCTAATATACATTGGTGGCTTATATTATGAGAAGCCATGCCAGTCAGCCAATAGGCAAACACTGGAAGATTGAAATTCCTCAAGTTGCCCAAGCTTTTAATTTATACATCTTTAGCATTCAGTGGCAAGGAGATGCAAAGGTGTTTACTATTGGAAAAGGATTTCATCCAAAAATAGCCCAAAGATATTATGTACAAATTCACAATAACTAACAAGTTAACATCTTTGTACAAGATTTAAGTGAACTTGCTAACAAATAAGCTAAAATAGTTTTAACACACATGTTTATGTATCAACTCTTTCAGGCATGTCATATAAGCATTTGCGTACTCACCTCGAGTGACGTTTGTCACAACGGTAGGTGGGGGATTGGAGACTTTATCGTTGTGTGAATGAGTCGTAGAGGACCATGCCGTCGAATTTAGCACCCTAGCAAAAATACAAAATAAAATTTTAAACTTTCATACAATTAATTATAATTATACTAAATGTAATTACACTAAATATTCAGGGAAAATTTAAAATGCATAACAATTAATCAAAGTTTCTAACCGGTTACTATCCATGAGTGGGACACTGGTTCCAGTTAGAGGATTTGAGGGTTTGTTATGCCTCACGGTAGCACCAGATGCTTCAGTCACACCCCCTACCTGACCAGATATTGTATGGCTTCCAGTCGTATGGGTTCCCAGAGCTTTGGAGCCTGCTAACAGACACACAAAAAACCAAAAATTCAAATTTATATGATGAGTGCATACATGAGGCTTCTCTCAAAAAGCTCACCTGAAGTGTTATTGTAACTATTTTGAAGTGCAGTGGTGACAGCTTCTGATAGAGAAGATGTTTGTTTCCAGTGTAAATTATTAGTGTTAAGTAGCTCAGAGGTTGTTCGAAACTGATTGTTACTATTATTAAGTGAATGAAGAGCATCAATTGTCGAGCCACTTGAGTCCTTCAGAAACATGTTCCTGACAATTTCTCCATCCTCAGTGGGTACTTTAACACTCGAAGAAGAAACAGGCGGTACCACCACCGAAAAAGCAGATTTTGTCCCGCTGGCATTGTTACCTGTGGTGGCCCCACTTGTGGTAGATTGGTGCGTTGTCAAAAGCATGTGCGAGTTCGGTAACGACAAAGGAACTGGTTTAGTCTTTTGTTGTTGGTTGTTCAACGATGCCGGCGAAACCGCCATATTAATCATTTTCTTTTTACTCGGTGAATCCGGCTTGTTAGCCGTTGAAATTGCAGACACCATGTAATTGTTTGTCGGTGTAGATAACTTTGAGAACATTTTAGAAGTAGCATTCTTACTGGACGCCAATAGTGAATCGGGATTAAACCCTTCATACGGCAACGACGCTGAAACCCCCTGACTAGAATTCTGTCCAGGAACCCCAAGATTAAGAGCTAGACAAATACATAATTTAAAACTACAGATAATATACATTCATATGTAAATTACTTACGGACACTAAACATTGGTGGGCCCATATCATTAATTCCATGGGCATTCTTGCTCTGATGGGGAAAAGGGCCTCCCGACATGAGACCTGGCGGAGGCATCATTTGAAACAGCGAATGATGGTGGACTGATGGAAAGGCGAGTTGTGAAAAGGCAGCTCCGGCAGCGTGGTGCGTAGACATGGCTGGGTTACCCAGTGGAGCGCCCAGTGCATGCCTGCTCTGATTCGAGTGCTCCTGCAGAAATTCAAATAAAAAATCATACGTTAGCGAAAGGCGCGAAAACAACAATGCACGCGCAGCTTGTAAACACTTAAAATAGACACGGGCTCTAAATAGAAACACACCCTCACCTCTGAAATCCTGTTCTCGCTCATAAAAACGTACTAATAATCCTGAAAGAGTTGGCCAAACAAAAATTAAGTTAGGTTTCAGCAGCCCTCTTCACCCGCAGTGACAATACACGCTTTCCTTATGATTGACAAAAAGCAACCTTAGCCTTCCAACACGTAGCCAAGACAAATTCTTTCGCCAACTAAAAAGAAACAATCTTCATGTTGTAATGGCCTAAACTGCACGGGCGACGCCTGACCTTGAGGTACTCAACTTGTCCACTAGGTCGCAGGTGCAAAGTATTCAACTTTAGCCGGGGAAACAACACGCCACGTATCTTGCCTACGATATGGCGTTATTCCGATGTTTGACTTGACGAACAATCGTTTCACACAATTCGCCCTGGTCGCTGAAGGATTTTAGTTCATTCGACCTACTCGGTCGGCTTCCATCTCGCAGGCTCCAAAATTAACTATTTTTCTCTGACCACGCCTACCAAAATCAGTAACTTCCTGTCAGTTAATTGGCAGGGGCATCCCTTTTGTATATGTAAGATGTCGTCACAAAACCATAAACTAAACAATGGATATTTTGCGGCCGAATGTTATTGAGATAAATGGGCGATGCTATCGGCGACTGATTTGGTCTTCTGACCAAACGGACGAGTCGTATCATGATAAAATAGAAGACAAGGTTGATTCAGGTGGATTTGCACCAATGGATTGTAGATTTCAAGATTGCTTATCATTTTACTCCGCCATTTTTTAGTTGAGGAAGAATTAGCGTGGGAGGAAGATGGGGTGCACCAAACAGAAGATGGATTCTGCATAGCGCTGCCGGTACCCGATGTCTTCCACAAGCACATCAATGGAAGAAAAGGAGATACAAAGAAGCGCTTAGAATCGGATACTGGTGCCAAAATAAAATTGCCCCGTATTGGGCAAACAGGAGATGTAGGTAATTACTATAAATACCAGTGATTTATGAATTATTTTAAGATGCTGTGCAGAAATAACAGCTGCCACTGCTCAAGCAGTTTTATCAGCCAAGACTCGTATTGAGATACTAGTGGATTCAGTACGACCCTCACTGCCTTGGACGCATTTTGTATCAATTCCTTTGAACACAAACAATTTCATCAAACAGTTTGAGCTCTTCAAAAGTCAGGTCATAGAATATGCTTCAAAAACTAAAGTAAGTACTAACACACATTTAGATCTAGAACAGCATTCTGTATGGAACAAGTTGCAGTGTAGTTAATTCTTTGGATGTCTAAAATAATTGAAATCAATGATCCTTGCTGTATTCACAGATAAGAGGATTTGATGTGTCACTATTCCAAAGTCCAGCAAAGCTCCATTTAACTATCGGAACATTACGATTATACAGCAACAAGGAAGAAGTAAGCATATAGTTATGTATGATAATGTTAATGTGTATTGGATTACAAACATAATCAAGTTTATAAAAGCAAGCTTGTGTTTGAGTCAACACACAGATGTTCAGATTTGGTTTGTATAGCAAATTCACAGTTTATTTTGATGGCAAGCCAAACAGTGTTTAAAGGTCATTATCCCTTAATGAAAGGTGCTTTACCAACCATGGTATGAATTCCCACCATGACCACAGCACCAAGGCAAAATAAAGGCAGTTACCACAGACATTTATTTACAAACAAATTCTGCTGAGTTTGAAACATATGATTTATTTATGTGTGGTTGTATTTTTAAGGGGAAAGCCGTACAAGTGTTACAAGATTGCTTGGTTGATGTCTTGAGGTGAATGAAACCACACACACCATAGAAACCTTACAGGACATGTTTGAACAACTGAAAACAACTTGTAAAGTGCATTCCAATTGGTCAAACCTAAAAAGAAATTAATTTTAAAACTTGTGTGTGTGTTTACAAGTGTACCACTTACAAGTCTTGTTAATCCCAAGCACCTTTCCAGGATGTAAATGCATTATTTCAAAATATTTGTATTTAGAATATGCCATTATATAATATTCTGGTGCCTGGAAAATACAAGTTTTTGTGTGTGTGTGTGTGTGTGTGTGTGTGTGTGTGTGTGTGTGTGTGTGTGTGTGTGTGTGTGTGTGTGTGTGTGTGTGTGTGTGTGTGTGTGTGTGTGTGTGTGTTCATGTGTGCGTGTGTCTATGTGCGTGCATGGATACAATTGCACATGATTTACTGCAAAATTAATTTTATCAATAATAATAAGTGTATTTATAAGCGTATTTTCTATTGCTTCACTGATTGATGTAGGCCGTGTTTGTCAGATCAAAGGTTGCCATTGGTGATGCAGTTCACCGGACTCGAATACATGAACGACGACCCATCAGAAGTTGACGTGCTGTTTGCTAAAGTGCAAGTAGCTGATAAAGCAAACAGGTAAAGTATTAATAATTTATTATGGTCACCATCGAGATTAAGTTGTGGCTGCAAGCTTTTTTGTTACTCAACATTGCCATGTGCACAGCCAATCATCCTTATGTTAGCTATAAGCCATTGAGTCCCAGATATTTTCTTTATGTATAAAACATACATGATCATAAAATACATAATATTTGTACAGAATAAGTTATCCCTTAAACCCGCATAAACCAGTTTACTGGCTCAACCAAACTCCCATAGTTTTAATCCTAAAAGACCTATGTATATAGAATAAAATTTTTCATATTTTATTACTCACTGTTAAATTCTGATTAGAACGATTGAATCAGCATTTAAGTTTTAATATATGTAGAAATGCTATAAATCATAGATTAGATTCATATGTAATAAGTAGTGATTGCGTTTTCACACCAGGCCATGGGTAGGCCTTTAAATGCAAACGGGGCTTTTTTCCGTGCAGCTTTAATGATTTATCTACTGGCGCATGGGTTAAATATATACTGCAACAATGCTCCTATAATCGATAGCAGAAGGTGATTGGGTAATAGAGGATGAGTATGATACCTACACTGTCATACACCATATCACCTGAGCTATGCCACTCCCACCCCTATATAAATGTATGTTGATATAATTTATGTAGTAGTAGTAGTAGTAGTAGTAGTGGTGGTGGTGGTGGTGGTGGTGGTGGTAGTAGTAGTAGTAGTAGTAGTAGTAGTAGTAGTAGTAGTAGTACAAATTATGTGTCATCCATTATGTTGTACTTCATGTGCAGCTGGAGTAAGTTACCAGGATGGTGTGACCGGCTTTGCGAAAACCCTCTACCTACACACATCCATTTTTGACTTTAACACTACATTCCAATATGAAAATTCACCTAATACTATCCTAACATTGCTTTATGACATGTGAAAATTTTAAGATTTATAGTATCCTTAGCTACTATAGACTCCTTAGTTGTAAGTCGTAAAATTGGATGTGTGTAGGTGGAAGATGTAACATTGTAGATTAAACAGCTAGTGTGTGCATGCGTGTGTGTGCATGCGTGTGCGTGTGTTACCCATATATGAGGAAACTATTAAGTATGTTAAATTCATTTTGTCTGTGTGTACAGTAGTGAGAGATGATAAATGTAAGAGCAGTGTTAACAAAATAGTAACATTAAACATAAACAATCCATATACGTGTGGTGTAGTGTAGTGTCTTGTGTGTGTGCATACACACACGCACACACACACACATGCACACACACACACACACACACACACATGCACACACACCCACACACATGCACACACACCCACACACACACACACACACACACAACTGGTTTTAACTCTGAAATGATTTTACAAAAATCAGCTGATTTTGAAGTCATGATTATGTGATGCAGCAGGTGTAGGATAAGTGATGCTTGCTATGTATTCATGACGGTGAATATATTATCATTGTAGTGGGGTTGTGTATGGAATGATTTGTTCTTAATATTGTCATGGTAACATCGCTAATGTTTCCTTAATTTGAATATGTGTAAGATTTGACACGTGAAAATTGTAATTTTTTAGGTCCCAGGTTTGATTCTTATCGTGACACTTTTTTCCTTTTTATAGCGAAGACATTTTAGCAAAAATTCTCTAAATCCTTTGTATAAAATGCATCACCTACTTACTGCACATGCAAAGTTGGCAAACATTAAACTTAGTATTCCAAACCTTAATTGGGGCGAGCCTGAGCGAGCCCCACACAAGTCGGGTAGTTGTTACGAGCGTCGCATGCACAAAAATTTACAGTACCAACACGGAAAGCCCCACACTGGGTAGTCGTTATAGGAGCATTGTATGAGCATCTTGTGTATCGGAAATTTATGCAATGAACACGGATAGCCTCATACTGCAGTGAACACGTGTTGCGACCTCATGCTCAACACATGTACAGTATGGTCGCCAATGAAGAGACTAGGGAAGAGAGGCTTATAGAAGGAGAAGGGAGCGTGATAGATTAAGAAGACAGACGGAAACTGCTGAAGAAAGAGAAGCAAGGTTTATGAGCGCACTATAATAATGCTGTGAAATCAATGACGTTATGATTCCCTTAATGGCTCTGATATAATATAGGTTGGCCAGACGAAGAGAGTACGAGAGGTGTAGGCGTGTAGCTATAAGCACAGAACAACGTGAACAGCAATGAGATTGGTGCCGTGCTTTCAACAACTGATCAATGTAGCACTATAGAGAGAGGCTGGAGAGGCTTAGTAGTAGAAGGGAGTGCGATAGCCTTAGACGAGAAAGGAAAACCGATGAAGAGACACAAGCAAGGTTGGCTTTTTACACAAGCAGAAGAGTAGAGTGTCTAACTGGCAGATCTATGTGACACACAATGTTAAATCGACTTTAATTGAATTAATACTATAGCTCCCGAGAGGTGACACTTGCTGAAATTGCGTACAGATTTTCAAAGTGATTTTTACTGATTTAATGCCCAAGCATCACATGATCAAATACTATTCATGCACTGTAGCATTAGACATGTAAAATAATCTGGGGAAAACAGCAGTTGTAGTAGATACAATTACCTAGCTGAGATACATTTATGCACTATCAACACTTGAAACGAAATTGAAGAGTTCATGAGATGGACTCGCATTTCTGATAGTTGCATGAGAATGAAAGTTTGGGTAGGTGTAGCCACCCTGCCTTCACTGAAGGTATGGCTATTCCACTGATGTGATTTGACGATGAACAGTCAAGCGTCAAACACATAGCTTAGTAAGATTATGCTCCAGTAACATGTTGCTTAATCTGATGATCAATTAGATGCAATCCTACATACAGCTATGCAAACACACATACATATTAAACATTATCGTAGTTATGTTTATTAGCTATTAGTTCAAAAATTGTCGAGTTAGTTTTTAAAAAAATCAACACAGGCATGCATGGAACCATTCCAGTTGTTTATATTGTACTTGTTTCACTCAGTTAGCTATATAAGTAACATACTTGTGCAGCTGACCCACATAATAAAATTATGGCATATAGGGTTAAACAGTTGTGTTGATGCATAACCTCTCAAATATGCTACTTTTCATATAACCCATGTTTAGCCCATATTACGTATCTGAAAAAATCCATTGAAGATATCACATTTAATGTTTGAATTATACAGAGCTCAGGCTCACCCCACATGCTTAAGCATCTGTCTAGTATCTTTCAATAGCACTTAAATGGTTTTTTTGCATATATAGTTATATGAGTGTGTGTAGCATGTATGCACGTGTGTATAGCATGTTTCTGTGTTTCCCCTGGTTGTTATAGGTTACAGAAATTAGTTGATGATATCTACGAGAGGTTTGTCACTAGCGGTCTGATGCATCGTGAATATTCCCACGTCAAGCTTCATGCCACACTCATCAATTCCATCAAGAGGCAAGATGATGACCTACCCGAACTCTTAGTGGTAAAGAAACGACCCAGGATTTCTTTTGATGCCTACCCTATAATGCAAGTTAGTGTATTTTTTATAACTATTTAAATTTCTTTTGAGAAAGATAATTCTATTTAAAAATCCTTAATTCTTTTTGCATAGAAATTTAAAGATTTTGATTTTGGTGGAGTGGAATTCACTGAATTACACATTTCTAAAAGACACTCGGTTGATTATAATGGTTACTATCAAAGTTTAACAACGGCTTCCCTAATATAAAAGTTTTAAAGAGTGGTGGGCATTATATGGAGATTACAACTCTTCACATGGAGAAACCGGTACACCTTACTTTCGAACTGGACTCATTTGTGAGCCAATTTTTATTAAAATATGTATTTATAATTAATACATGAATATTTACAATTAATTTTGATATTGAATTACACTAGAATTGCTAGGAACTGTTTCTCCTTCAGACACAAGTACCTCCGCAATCACTCCATCCTCTTGGGCCAATATGTTGGTCTAAGAAATGGAGAAATTAATTAATACAAAAGAACGCTGTGGTTTAATTTTCTTACCTCCAGTTTCATTCCTTCAACGGTGACTAAGATATCCCCTTTCTTAACATGATCTGCAGTTTTTACCAATACCTGAATAAGTATCAGTTTTATTTACATGTATAAAGTTTATCAACCCAACACATGTGTGAATGAAATGATCATCTCTGTGTGTATTCCATGGTTCATTTCAAGTGATAAAGAAGAAGTAAAACATCCTTTTATCTTATTCACTTTATAAAAACACTTAACTTTTGTTTGAATTTATGGCCTAGCCAATCAGACTGCAGTAGCCAAATGTTGTGTCTAATTGGTCTAGGGTTAATTGAGATACCTTAGCAATGAAGGATTTTAACTTAAAACAACCTTAGCAAAGTGTGTTTGCTATTTCAAAGAATGAAACACCTTGTAAGACCTGGTGAACTATTGTATATCAGTGTTACATGTAATATTAGCTGAAGAGGTAATTATTATTATTATTATTATTATTTGAAAAACGATGGTTAAAAGTCAAAATTTCCAGGTCTATACACGCTTGTTTTGACTGGATACAAGCCCAGACTTGAGCTGTGCCTTAAATTTGGTCTAAACTATGCATAAAGAAACATCCATGCTACACTACAATGATATAGACATTAAGTGTATGCATAAACAGCTATCTGGATTATTATATTACTAGCTACTCACTTTAGTCACTCTAGAACTGTAGGCTGGAGTTTTAGCACCTCCTACTTGCTGTGCTCCCAGATTGTGAAAGAATTCTGGTAGTGGGAGCGTCATGGTGTAGTTTTCGTCTCCGTAGAACATGTGCATGGTTCGGTCGATGATGGCGACATTGGCAGTGAAGTAGGAGTCGCCAAGGTTACCGTGTATTACGTAAGACTCCTTGTCCTTCCTGAGATGGGCACTAGATAGAAAAATGCTTCCTCCAACAGCGAGGCTGTATGTATTATCGGGATGATACACCACCTCAACTTCATGACCTGGTAAATAAAAACTGATTCTGAACAAAACATTGGCTTCTATGGTTACTAATTCAGGATAGGGATAACTTGGTTAGTATAACATAAACAGTGAATGATTATATAGTAATTGTAACATAACCAAATTATTCAACCACATAATTAATATATATATACACAGAGTTTGAACATTTCCAATCCTAATACAAAATGAGGTTGACTGGAAATGCATTTAATACAAACTTTCTACTGTATCCTGTCCATGGGAGCTCTGTAGAATGACCGTCCTCCTGCGTGACATGTTCACCCTGTCCCCAGTGTTAGCAGAAAATGGTGAATAAGGATCTGTATAATAAAGTAAGTATATCTCAAGTACAAAAATACAGAAGCATAATTCAAGCATTTAGCAATTGGACATGGATTGGTTTATGAAATGTAGCAGAAATAATGGACACAATTTCTAACTTAACTTCTAAAAATATCCTGACTACTATTTCGAGGAATGTTTGATTATTGTGTCTTATATATCAAAGAGCCTGTGATGTGCACTATTAAGAATGCTAAGTACCAGTATCGTTTGCTGTCTCATGTGATGCCTCCACGCAGAGCAACGAGAGAGCAGCCAACGCCAGCTGTTGTGCTGTCGGCGCCAGACGAGGAGCAAACAATGTCTCTTGATGTTGCTAAAAGATTAAATTATAAAATTGCTAGTAGGTTTTGATATGCGTACTGGAATGAAGCCAGTGTGCACATCTGCTTGTTGGAAACTGGGATGACCCGCTAGGCAAGCTACAAACTCTTTGTTAGTCTTCAAACCTGCTATCTGTTAATACGACAAACACACGCACACATATGTACATACAAGTGTCAGAACACATGCATAATAGCTTGGGATACCTGATATTGCGCTAGACAGTTCTGTAGTTTTCTTAAGGCACTCTGTCTGTCTTTGTCCCACACAACTAACTTTGATATCATGGAATCATAATAGTCTGTGACCACATCACCTGTGCATGTATTATGGAGACCACCTTGCCATGACCTCAGTTATCGTGGTCCCTTGGGTGGCTGCTGTGCCACAAAAATGGTATCCCAAAAAATATGAAAATAAGTACTTCCTGACAACCCAAATATATGACCCTACTATACTCTGCACTCACAATGTATTGGTTCTGCAGTGTTATTACTGACCTTGGCCTACACCAGTATCAATCCTCACTGTGTCTGATGTCACCGGCGGCTGGTAGTGGTGCAGCCGGCCTGGACTGGGAATGAAATTCCTGGGAACAGAGAATCAATCCATCAACAGATCTCCATGATGCTGTAGGATATGAACACTCACTGGTCAGGATCCTCAGCGCATATCCTTGCTTCAAATGCATGTCCATTTAGAATAATCTGTTCTTGTTTACAAGGCAGTACTCCACCAGACGCCACCTATACAGTTTAGGCCACAAGTAATAAAAATCCTTCCAACAAGGACTTGACTGTAGTTTGAGAAATTAAGAGTTACAGGGTTTCTGATATGGTTGAAGATATAGCTAAGAAGTACAGTAACAATATTAATATTTAACACTCTTGATAAAGTAATTCTCATATGAAACCCATGATTGGTCCCTTCAACTGCTTCAGTTGTGGAGAAATATTGTGAAGGATTCATTATCCATGCTACACACACACACAGCACACACACACACACACACCTGCTGTAACAATACAATTAAGTCTATACTTCCTCTGGATAACTTGTCCATGAAACTGTATGTACTTGTCAAAGGGACCCAGCCCAAATAAGAGTACCAAAAAAGTATCTAACTTGATTTGAGTTACTATCAACAAAAGGGATAATGAACGGCAATACAAACTTGTTTATACACACACTACACAGTGGAATTAAAAGTGAGGAAAATGACCTTGGCAACTGTGCTTGATAAAACTAGTATATTTCTACTACACTTGCAATTGTCCAGACATGTTAGATCATGTCTGGACAATGTCAGATCATGTCTGGATGCTGGATGGTATTTTGAACCCTCCAGCAACCACCACACACTTATAGATATATCTGCTCAACTACAGGTATCACTAAATACACTTGTATCTTATCACAAAACTCCTGTTACTACAATTATGCTCTCATCTATATTTTTAAAATGCCTCAATTTTTTGTGACTGGATTTGACAATACACGCACATTAATAAATAATTTAAACTCATTCTACTTTGAGAAGGCAAGGAGCTGTGTGCAAGCAATTTGCCACAAATGTGTAGTTGTTTATGGTGTTTCAGTGGACAAACTCTTCATTTGATAGATAGCTAATTGCCTGTCATTTAGAACTGACCCAGTCAATATCACAAATGCCTCCATAAAGGGGTAGAGGGTAGGATGGCGGTGGGTGGATTACAGCATTACAAAAATTTTCATGTAACTGAAACACAGCCAAATAACCCTACCTGAGGCCTTTAGGCTTCAAATGCCCCCCAATCAATGACTAAGATAACTATCCAGTTGCCTGATGGTTTCCAGCCAGGTGGCTACTTTTCAAGTGCCACCAGAGTCATTAAAGAACACCCGAGTACTCATGAATGTCTGACAGGCCCCAGAAACAAGCCACAGGAAAAGAAGATTGAAGAATTTTAGGCACAAATACATGGATAGTTAATTGACATAGCCACCGAGTGGTGGTGAAAGGTGTGTCTGGTTATTGTGTGTGGCTTTTGCAGACCTTGAGTTGCCATTCTACGAGGTCTGTTCCTGTGATCATTTCTGTCACCGGGTGTTCAACTTGCAGCCGAGTGTTCATCTCCATAAAGTAAAACTGTTGCTCTTCATCCATTATAAACTCCACTGTACCTGAATGAGAAAACCAAAACCCACAATCGAAACTATTACCTGTCAAACCAATGATTTATACTATAGTAATACAGTGTATTAGGAGGTTACGTGATGTAACAAATTCTAACCTGCTCCAACATACCCAACAGCTTTAGCAGCTCTAACAGCAGTGTCCCAGAGTTTCTGTCGTACGTCCAATTCTAACGATGGCTGGAATAAGAAGAGAAGACAAATTTAGTTGATGATTAATGGTCATGGTTGATGATGTGGTTTGCACTCACTGCGGGTGCTTCTTCAATGATCTTCTGGTGCCGTCGTTGGACACTACAGTCACGTTCAAAAAGGTGAACTGCATTGCCGTGGTGATCAGCAAACACTTGAACTTCAACATGTCTGAGGTATAGAGAAGATACGTAAATATATACACACATTAATATCTTGTATATCCCATCTCCAAAAATTCAAGATAGTGTTTATTTCTATACCATCACATCTGTTGTTTGGGTACGTAATTTATTTGTGTACACAATTAAATTACATGTTCCGTTAGTTACTGGGGTGCTGCTGGTACATAACAGCAACTACAAACTTGTACTGCAATATAAATTATACATGTGATCAACACGCTCCAGGATCCTTCAACAAATTTATGCCAGCTGTCACACTGTCATCTGCAGCAAACTGTCTCTAGTAAAGATCTCTGATGCCACACGAACTTAACCCACAAACTGATTCTTATAAAATAGAACTTTTAAAATACTGTACATGTTTACGACATATGCTACATGAAGAAAATAAACAAAGATGATAACCTTGGTTTAGTGATATATTTTTCTATCAACATTTTATCATCACTAAAGAAATTTCTGGCTTCACTGCGACATTGATTCAACATGGTCTGAAACTGGTCGCTGCTCTCAACGATCCTCATTCCCTTGCCTCCTCCACCTCTGTCAGCCTTCAGTAATACCGGGTAACCGATGGCTTCTGCTTCTTCCTCCAGTCTTGAATCTGATTGGTCACTGCCATAGTAACCAGGTATGATCGGCACAGAAGAACTACTCATGATTTCTTTAGCTCCCCTATAAACAAATTCCGGTTGTTAATAAACCCTCGCCAACTTATGGGGCTAACATTTTTGTCCCCATGCTTTCAATGGCAGACGGAGGGGGCCCAATAAAAGTCACGCCAGCATCTTTACACTTTTGAGCGAATGCATAGTTTTCAGATAGAAAACCGTACCCAGGATGAATAGCCTGAACATGGTAAAACAGATTAGTTACGAGAAAGAGAGGACGTGATGGAACTTACCTGGGCTCCACAGGCTTGTGCTACTTCAAGTAACTTGTCTTGGTCAAGGTAACTGTGCTCACTGATGGCTGGTCCGATCCTGTAAGCTTCGTCTGCCTGTGATCACATGACAATGAAATGCCATCAGACAGAAAAGTACAACGAAGTACATCAAAGGCTGTAGCAATATACTAGTGAAATACCTAGCATTTTCAAGGTCAAGAAAAGCAGATTTTTATTTTATGGGCTAACCACCTGCCAACCTTGGAATTTTCCTGATGAAAAATATGAATTCAACAAATAGTGGCTTTATATCCTCCACATGAATTTACAAAATGTCAAGAAATTGACAAACACATAATACACAACATCATATTTTAGTCACCATTCCAACATGTTTGGCCTTGCTATCAGCATCACTGTACACTGCTACTGTACGAACACCCAGCTTCTTGGCAGTTCGGATGACACGGCAGGCTATCTCCCCTCTGTTGGCTATCAGTATCTTATCAAACAGTTTTACATCATTCCCAACAGTGCGGATAGCATAAGAAAGCCTGTACGAAATTTGACAGTTTCGATTGTGGGATTGAGATACAAACAATTACTCCATTATTTAAAGCATACATGATAAATTAGAACTTAGCCACAGAAAAACTTATCCACTGTTTTACCTCCATGGTCTTTCGTTTATTCTCCTGTACCGGCAAAGTGATCCGCGCACCGCATTACTAACCAAATACATTCTATATAACGCACACCTGTTTCCAAGCGCAACCATTATCAACAACAACTAAAATGGCGGATGTTTTTGCGCGTGTGAGATGGAAGAAGTAACGAATATACCTCTGGAGGAACAAAGACTTGATAAAAAGTCCGACCATGCAGCACTACAAGGCGGCATGTTACCAACCATTGCTGAAATGGAGCGGTAAGCAGGTTAAGCGCAAGGGTCCTTTTTGATGACTCGTGTCACAGGTCGCGGGCTGCTCAAATAATAGAGAAGTGGTGGGTAAGAGTGAGGAATAGAAAAGTGTTTGAAGTGCTGAAGAGAGCTGTTTGTACTGCTGTACGTAACACAAGTGAATCGAGCACGTGATGTGATACAATTGTGTTTTAACAGGAACATTCGGTAACTAATGAAGTGCTTAGGAAACTCTGCCCCTTAGAAGCTGAGCTACTGAAAGATCCTACTATAAAAGCAAAAGTCAGATTCAGGTTAATATATATCGGTACTCTGTATGTAAGGATTATAATTAGAATAGCTAAGAAACTAATTTTAGTAACATTGTGTGTACCTATTTATGGTACACAGGGTTTATCAGTCTCACACACATTCAATAAAATTACTGTACAGCGAGAAAGTTTGATGGAGGAAAAATTGTAAATTGGCAGGTCACAACAAATCACTCGTCTATCATCTATTTGCCAAACTGTGTAAAAGTAAATTTGCCAAAATTTGCCACCCATCAAACTTCCCTACTAAGCTTCTGAGTCAGCACTTCCTAGCATTGAAAGCAACAGTGTCATATAATTATTTTACACTATTGATGAAACTATGACCTTGTTAGCACCTCACCAGTTAAGTGATTACTAAAAACATCAACCCATTAAATCCATTAACACGTACTGGACCCCAGGAGGTGGTGAGTTGCATGATGTTTTATTGTGTGATAGGTTCACTGGGACAGACTTTCCGCCAAAAATAGTGTTCAAAGTGTTCATCAGCAGTGGTGGTGTGGGCATCAAATATCTTAGCGGAAAGAAAGTCATCATCCCTGCTTCAGAAGTAAGTACCATCTCTTATAAAAGTTCTAAAATTAAAAACACCTTATCCTAAAGAGGTGTGTAGATCTCATACTTTTTGAGGGGTTCTGAGTTGGTGTGTTGTATTTTCTCAGGCCTCTGAAGATGCTCGAAAGATGATGGGTGATCGAAAGTTCTACGATCAGATGTTAAATGATGCATGTGTGTATGCAAAGCAGAAGATTACTAGAGACGTGGACGTCACCTCTCTCAAAGATTATATGCAAGTTAGCGAATGTTGTAAATGAACTGGAGAGCTCAAAATAAGTACTTAAAGTTGGTCAATCATTTGTATAGATTTGTTAAAATTGGCTTCACCATTGGAAATTTGTCATACTAAATTGGACTACTTTGATCGGTCATACTAAGTCTATTTATTATTGCTCTGAAACTGTATGTAATAAAGGAGTCTTGTATGTACATCCGATTTTGCAACTTTGATGTGGTATAACTTTGTACTTAGTTAAATCATTAAGTCGAAATTTGCTACCAAATTAGTTAAGTAATAGAAAAGTCTCTCTACAAAATTTCAGAGCTATAGGTCAACTACAAGCTGAGTTTTACACCCCTTTAAAGTTGAAAAATTGGATGCATGTGTAAGAAACTTGTTATATATTATGTCTTAGTTATCTTCCAACATGGATGAGTGTCCAGCAAGTCTTGGGGGTAGGGACAACTCCTGGAGGAATATACAGCTCACTTGTGAGTGACATTTACCGTATGGAGGTGACTCATCCCATTGTATGCCATTGTGTGCTTTTCCAGCGTTGCCAAGAGTCAATAACTTTTATACCCTAATGGATTTCCTATCATCCTGGCCGCTTCTGAAAGAAGGAAGCTCTTTTGAGAAGATTAGAACTTTTTCAAGACCCCCAACACAACAAGAAAAGATCGAATACGTCAAATCAGTTAGCTCACTAAAGTGAGTGGTACTATCCTTAGATGTTAATCTAGTTGGGGTTGATGTAGTCTTGTCCATAAGGCGTGCACAGTTGGAGTGTCTATTGTGTTTTGTTGTAGATCTCCACCAAAGTATTCAGGAGGTTCTAGAGAGTCGTCGAGGAGGTCAAAGAAGGCACACATGAGAGTTGAGAAGATGAGGAAGATATACGAGAGGCACAGGAGCCAACAACAACAAGTAAGAGAAGAAATATGTAACAGAGAGGAGGGTATAATAATGTGACATCTTCAGATCTATTTGATTAAATGGATGTCTGACCAAATTAAGTGACAACATGGCTTTGTCCCATCATTTCTGTTGAGATATAATCTCCACGGACCATACATTAGATGAGTTAGCTAAAACTGCAAATTGATTTCAAACTGTTACTCATACACCCCCTCATTTTATTCACCTTGGGCAAAACTCTAAAATTCTGGTAGTGTTTATGTGATGGGACTCCCTTTATAGGAGTTAAATGATAGAGAAGGACTCAAGGAAGACAACACAATAACATCAATCAACCTTACCTCTGAAGATGATGATGAAGAAGAAGAGGACTGGGAGAAGGAGGCAGATGAACTCTACCAGTGGTCACAACAATTATCAATTGATGACAGTACACCAATCACTCCAGGATGACTGCATCATATTATGCTGTAAATATTTTATCATGTGTATTTTTTATTTTGAAATCATTTTTAAATACAATCACTAAAAATATTCAGAAATACCTTTGAATACAAATACATTCTAATAGAACGTTCACTTTATGCTAGTGAATTGGTATACATAAAAATATTGACATGTTACGTCCTTGATCAAAATTAGACGTTGTAGCCAATTTGATCCCAGAAGTTACAATAATCTGACCGATAATTATCAACCTGTATGTAGTGTGAATATACTGGCAGTTAAAAATTATAAATCATCCCATGCTAATGGTTCCACTACAAATATCCAATAATTTATGCTCTTAATTCACAAATTTGAATCTCTGTTGTCAACAATAATATTACGTGTTACCTTATTCTCAGGTATTAAGAAGCGAAGAATGTTTCTTGTTTGGTTTGTATATGGTGGCCAGCTTATTAAACCACTTTCTCCATTGGGGTCACCGTATTTTGCCAAATTGGTCCAATAGGTGATCATTTGGTTGCTCAGTCTCTCTTCCTCTGCAGAGAATTTGTAACCAAACAGCGGTGCTGAGTGGAAAACAAATGCCAACTCGTCCCCATGACCTTATGGGAGAAACAGGCAATCATAACTTATAACACGAAACAGTATTTCACAGTACCACAACATCTATGCAAAAATTTTGAGGCATGTAAAGTTTGTTTAAGTTTATAATTGCTGAGTGCAAAATTTTAACCCTCAAAAAGAAGCAGTGGCTTAAAGAAACAATGTATTCATCTTGATGATCAGCAAAAATAAACCACAAAAATGTTTTCAGACTTGCCTTCCACAAAACATAAGTCCCTTGAAAATTTTTTTGTGTATGATAGATAATACAGTGATGTTAATTTGGCAGTTTGACAAATGGAACAACCATTGCTATCATGTATGACCTACTCTTGCTATGACTGATTGTATGGTGTAATGCGAATCATGTGATGCTTATGAATTCTACGGTACACAGCTAATATCTGCCACAAATTTTAAAACAAGCTAGAAAGCAGATGTGAAGATATGTTCTGTTAGCATTTTCTACATATAATGATCCATGTGGAGATGATAACTTACAGACGTGCGAATTACAGAAGTCTTCTTGTGGTGGCCAGGGTTTGTAGGAGGCAACGTGGTCAAAGTTGTACAACCACACAGGAAATCCAGTTGAGTTGGCAAAACCAGCAGCCGCATATCGTGTGGGACACCAGTATGGATTGTCCGTTCCCATTATCTACAGAATTAAATATTAAAATGGTGCTGGGGGCTCCATTACTTCCCAAAAAATTTAAATCAGTTTGATTCAGTGATTTTAATCTGATTTCAGTACTTTGAAACCACCAAAATCTGTGAAATTCAGCATCAGTTATATTATATGATTTTGCATTTACAAGGTTTCGATTTCCAGAAAGTCATCAAGTTTACGGAAAATTACTGAGTTGTAAGTCAACTGAAATGATGAACCCTCTGTGGTGTCTGATAACTTCTGATATGATGCACAATAGGCTATACTAAGGCTAGGACTTTTCATCCACTTACATGCATTACAAAAAGTATCCCCTTTAAATCAAGCCTTTGCACTACCAACACAACTTACAGATAATTCATTTCTGTTGTCAGCGCCTTCAGTGAAAGGATACTTCTTTGAAATCTCGGGATAATTTTCAACCCCATAAAAGGCAGCTTGCAACATTGCATAGTCAAATTCATTCTACAAAAATTGAACACACAAAGAAACTTCATACTGTACCATACAGTACATACATGCAGAAATTTTCAACAGCATAATGTTTTGTGAAATAAATATGTGAAGTATTTTGTGAGACATTATTTTGTGGGTTTTATTTTTTGTGAGTATTAATATTTTATAATCATAAATTTCTAAAATAGTAGGTGTATGTAAGTGAGGATTGTGTGTATGCAAGAGCATTCATGGAGTGTGTGCATGTGTATAGAAACTTCTCACTGGAGACTTGTCAAACAACTCCATAACAGAGGAATACGTTTCGTCTCTAACATTACCCTACAAAACAAGCATACATGTATATTTATGAAAATTTTAGCTCATAGTTTCTATACCATGATCACTGGAACTGAGGCTACTCGTCCTTCCTTGAATGCTTTGATAGGTTGATCACTTATCTAGCATACAGAAATACGTACACAGTCACTTCGTAATGACCTGCAATGGCTTGCATTTTACCTCTATTCCATCCACGCAAGGAGTCCATTGAATGGCAAGATCAGATAAACTGTAAGACATACAGACACTAAGTACCACTTCATCTACTGCACTCACTGATAAAGATCCATTACATCAACCATAAATTTCGTCTCAGCAGCTACGATCGTGTCTACATCCTGCAATAAATAAACCGTACTCTTTTCAATGTTTACATCACCCTATTTAAAAGTGCCGGCTACATTTACTATTACTTATCCCTAATTAATGAGCACCTGACATATCACATATAGAGTAGCATGGTACCTTTTCCTTCATACAAGCAACACTGTCATCTTCTCCACATCCAATTTGCTTTGCAAACTTGCGTCCTAAATCCAAAGCATCTGATTTCCTCTTCAATGGCAACCCCATCGAATCACTCTCAATAATAGCCTGGAGCATAACAATGAATGGCATTACAAATGTGGCACAAACTCACTTTGTGAAACAAACCGCTACTCTGCACACTGCACATGTGACATGCCACAGAAATTCCCCCAGCACTGTGACCAAATATGGTCACTGAACTCGGGTCACCACCAAAGTAGGCAATATTCTCTTGTATCCACTTCAGAGCAAAACGCTGATCCTACATAGGGCAGGGAACCAGGGATAGATGGCACAAATCTATGTCTCTCTCAGCGAAAACCCTCCATACCCATGTACGCATTTTACACAAATAGCTAAAAAAGTTGGACCAATTTTTCAATAAAATGTACCTATATAATTTGTCAACTAATATACAAATTTCTACTAGAAGATATTAAAATTCTAAAAATGGCTCCAAATTTACATGTGAACATGTGAGTCATGTGTGTACCTTTAATCCATAGTTTCCTCCTATCTCTAGGTTACTGCCATAGACCAGAAAGCCAAGGGCACCAAGACGATAATTAATAGAGACCAATATAACGTTGCTATAGTTAGCAATGTACTGTCCATCAGAGAGTAGACCTCCACTGTAGCCCTTGTGCAACGGATCACAGTTTACGGATAGTCACAAAAGTATGCTTACTATAACAAAGCTTCCTCCGTGTATGAACACCATAACTGGTAGCTTTGATGAATTCTGCATAACAAAATTCAGTACAGCACAGTTAACAATAGTTGTGGTACCTTGGCAGTTAAAGGAGTGAACACATTTAGATAGAGGCAATCTTCTTGCAGGACACACCCACTTAGGCATGGAGCAATTCCGACTCTATAACAAACACAGAAATTGTGTAGTAGAGATTTCTAGAAAATTGAACGTATTATTAGAGTATTTTGGCTACCTGAGGACAAGCTGGCGGATCTTCGGTGACCTGTAAAATTCCTGACCATGGAAAAGGAGGGCTATACACAGTAACATTTAAGTACACTCTGTTTGCTGTGCTAACATACATACAGTGGGTCTTGCCATCTCAGCTCTTTTACTGGAGGTCGAGCATATGGAATGCCTCTAAAAACCTGCAGGCAATATTTAGTTTAATTACCCCTGTGTGCAGTCGTGCACTATACGAAATTATAAATATGATTAAGTTCTTTACTGTCACGTGCCTTAGCTTTGTCAGTTACGAGCCCTTTTACCTACAAATAAATGAAATGTTACCAGTTCTCGTACCACTTGCCCGGATCACTGCAAAATACTACCTTTCCATAATTAGTGTTCACCACTTCTGTAGGAAATTGTGCTAGCAGATTTCCAATCAGACACATAAAATACACTAACGCACTAAAGAACATTTTCAATTAATGATCACATGAGCTGGAGGCAGCATTACGTAATAATTTTAATCAATGACGTTCCACTATAATGACGCTTAGAAAATAAAGATTCAAGCGACCACCTGTGTAAATTCACATAATAAAATTGCAAATTGTTATGAAACTTCTAGCTACTGTTTGATGATGCGTGGAGCATCACACCTTGTAGCCAATTTGATCCCAGAAGTCACAATAATCTGACCGATAGTCATCAACCTGTAACAACACATACAACCTTATATTCACAGTGGCACATAGGCCTATATATGCTATCTATTTAATTTGTAAGATAGGCTGACAGGAAACAGACAGCAGGCTGAAGTTGGTTGTGCAACATGTAATAGCTTCTGATAAAAATCACACCATTGACTACACTATTAGGATAACTGACATCACAATAGGGATTCTTGCCCTTCTACTTTCAATTTTGGGCCGAGGTGTTCTAGTCCCTCCAGCTCCCATCTTCTGTCATTGCCACTGGACCTAATTTGGCTGTTTTACTTTAGATAGTATCTGAATATCAGTCTGAGTCTGTCTTTCTATATGATAGCCATGTTGAGCTACCATTATTCTATTTACATATGCATTGACTTCTAGTTGACAAAAACAACCATTACCTTATTATCAGGTGTTAGGAAGCGAAGAACACTTTTTGTTTGGTATGTATACTGTGGCCAACTAAGGTCACCTTCTCCATTGGGGTCACCATGTTTTGCAAAATTGGTCCAATAGGTGATCATTTGATTGCTCAGTTTCTCCTCGTCTGCAGTGTACTTGTAACCGCCCAAGGGAGCAGTGTGAAAAAGGAATGCCAACTCTTCTCCATGACCTTATATCAGAAAGAAGTTGAATAATTATCCAGTCCAATAGTTAAAACAATGGCACAGAAAAGTACTGGTAGTTCTAAACTTTTGTGGGAATAAATTTCTGCAAAACATGACATATTTTTATGTGTTATATTCACCAGCCAGAGTGTAGGTAGCATTCATGATTGTATTGTATTTTTACGAAGGCAATTTTGTCACATGAAATTTGCAGAAATTTTTGTGCTACAAAAACTTGGACTACATGGTATTATAACTAAAGATACGCAGGTATGGCATCTCATGTTCAGACACTTTACAGGATTGTGTCCAGAAATTCTGTTTTAACACTGTATAGGGCTGAAAATTATTATGATATATATAAGAATTTTACTGGTAGTTTAAGAGTTGCTGATTGCTTTTAAATAGGTGCCAGTCACTTGCTGACCAGTAGCTATGGGTAATATCCTGATTTACTTACAAACATGTGAAGCACAAAATTTTTGCCAAGCTGGCCATGGATCAAATGAGGCAAGGTGGTCAAAGTTGTACAACCACACAGGAAATCCAGTTGAGTTGGCAAAACCAGCAGCTGCATATCGTGTGGGACAATAGAATGGATTATCTGTCCCCATTGTCTACAGTAAAATACATAGCTACATACGTAAGTGAAATAATCCATGCAGTACAGTTACATTTAATTTCTTATAGGTTACATGGCCAAACTGTGTATTTAAGCTATGGGATACAATCAGAAAAGGATCATTAACACATGGTGGGCCAGATATGACAAGGCTACCCTTAAAGAACACCTTAAATTGTACAATACATATAGTACCTCATGCTCAATACGTTATAGACAAATTTTCTATTGCACACAGTTCAAACATAGTGACTGAATTTGTAATGCTGAGTCATTGATGACCCTTGGAGTCACGATTAGACAATGGCACTTAGGGAGTGGATGACTAGGACCTGAAACTGCTCCCATTACTAGATTAATTGTCAGTAGCTCCAAATAAATTCATTTATCAAAGCTAAAACATTTATATTTTTCCTACATACGTTTCTCTGTATAAAATCGCATTCCTAAACCTTTCAAATAATAATCAAAGCTGACAAGTCTCTATAGCTAGCTAGGTAGACTGAGGCCATAACAATGTCATGGGGCTTGAGTTTATGTTCGTCCGTATCAGGCAAATCACTCATTCCCATAATATTATTAGCTACAACTATTACTTGTAATCATTCTCGAAATGTAGTGGATTCATAAATCATACGTAACTGATTTTCTCAAATCCATGCATGCAATCACACGTACGTAAACAGCTAAGAATACCGTGGCTGCTTACTAAAGTATGAATAGTTACCGTATTATTTTAACTTACTGCTATTGTGTTCCTATTATCAACTCCGTTGGTGTAAGGATACTTTTTCACAACATCTGGATAATTTTCTGCCCCATAAAAAGCAACTTGAAACATGGCATAGTCAAATTCATTCTATAAATTTGAATACAAGTTTATAGGTGTACACATTTTAAGGTATGTATGATATACAGTACCACTCAGACGCAAGTTAATGCTTGCAAGCTAAAGACTTAAGGTAACCTTATGAGAAAACTGCGTTTGAATTTGAGCAGAATAAAAACAAGGGATACTCAACACAAGCAGGTGTTTGCTCAATAGAGATTTGCTCAATGGATACTCGTACACTCGACAGGAGTGCAAGTGCTCACCTGTGTGTGCACAGCACTCACGCATTGACATTGACTTGTGTCTGAGCATGTTTGTGCATATATAATCATTGTTTGTATGTTTGTATGTATAGGGCAAGCATGCATGCGTTAGTGAGCCCTCACTGTTATAGGCTTAACAAATGCTCCCATGGTATAGGAATATGCTTCTTCTGCAACGTTACCCTATAAAACCATCAACACACATATTACTAATAGTTTCCTTACCATGATTACTGGAACTGAGGCCACTCGTCCTTCTTTGAATGCTTTAATAGGCTGATCGCTTATCTAGAAGATATATAGAATGAGATAAACTAAATTGTAGTAATTCATGTCTTACCTCTATGCCATCCATGTATGGAGTCCATTGCATGAAAATATCAAACAAACTTAAAAAACACAGAAAAGTTATAATGCTACGTGTAAAATTCACTCTACAGTAACTCACCGGTAATAATCCACTACGTCCCTTTCCACTTCCAGCTCAGCAGCAACAATAGAGTCCACGTCCTGTGACAAATTTAACAGCCTTGTAGGCATGGACAAAAATGTGGCACCTTTCCTCTGATACAATCAACGTCGTCATCTCCACAGCCAATTTGGCTTGCAAACCTGTGTCCCAAATCTATAGAATCCAATGGTCCTTTCAGCGACACTCCCATTGGATTACTCTCAATGATGGCCTGGAGTTCCACAGTGGTGGTATTTCGGATGTTATATATTTCAAAATTATAACATAACTCACTTTGTGAAACAAACCGCTGCTCTTCACACTGCACATGTGAGATGCCACAGACACTCCCCCAGCACTCTGACCAAATATGGTCACTGAGGTCGGGTCACCACCAAAGTAGGCAATATTCTCTTGTACCCACTTCAGAGCAAAACGTTGATCCTACATAGCAAGCAAGGGTCACATGCAATCTATAAACCATGTACACACCTTTAATCCATAGTTTCCTCCTATCTCTAGGTTACTCCCATAGACCAGAAAGCCAAGGGCACCAAGACGATAGTTTATAGTGACCAATATAATGTTTGTGTGGTTGACGATGTATTGTCCATCATAGATTAGACCTCCACCGTAACCCTGTATGTCATGGACAACACCATAAGGTTACTGATTACAATTATTTTAACCAAGCATGTCATGGACCAATGTTCTGCGGCGTACCATGGCTATGTGCATTTTGCGCATATGGGCTATCCCAGGATACTACTTATGGAATGTGTATGCATGGTACAGAACATGGATATAACATACAAACTGGCAGCATGCAGTAGCTATTGCTCACCGAAGTAAAGCCCCCTCCATGTATGAACACCATAACCGGCAGCTTTGATGAAGTCTGTATATAATAAAAAATGTAATAATGGCTATAGCCAACTTATATCCCACTGAAGCCATACATCAAAGGATTTATTGTACTGCCAGCAATACCGTATAGCGCAATTATGCGGCGGGGGGAAATATTGACGAATTTGGCGAATCGACTGTCATTCGCCAATATTTTACCTACCAATACTTACTTACCAACTTAGTACCTTTACTCTTAAATCCAAAATCGCCAAATGTTTCCCCACCAATCCTTGGAGATAAGCCTATTGGCCAATATTTTCCCCTGCCACATAATTGCGCTATACCGTAACTAAGATATTGTACAGTAAGGTAGGAGGTGTTTAATTAAAAAAATAACACATCAGCAATATTTCTCTTGAAGTCTTTGGTGGGATAGAAGCTAGTTATATCACAGCAGTCGTAGGATATCTTTGCTATTAACACTCGTCCTTGGCTTCACCTCAGACTTGTGTAATAACAGAGATATCTTATTCCTATACATATTATCAAGAGTCCATAATAGAGAAGACTCTTGATATTATTGCATGATGTGTGTATGACGTTACCGTGGCTGTCAAAGGAGTGAACACATTGAGATAAAGACAATCTTCTTGAATTTTTGTTGGACATGCTGCCTTAGGAAAAGTGCAGTTTCGATTCTATCAACAATAATAACATATAAGCATATAGTTACTGTAGCAGAAGTTTCTCTACAGTAGATACATCACATGCTACCCAGCAGGGTAAACATATTATTAGAGTAAGTTACCTACCTGGGGACAACCTGGTGGATCTTCGGTAACTTGTAAAATTCCTGGCCACGGATAGGGAGGACTGTAAAACAACATGTAAAAACTTGTATTAGGTTTGTCATAACATACAGTGGGTCTTGCCATCTGAGGTCCTTTACTGGTGGTCGAGCATATGGGATACTTCTAAAAACCTGCAGGCAATTTTTGTGTTTTCTGCTTACAGTTAAGTTTTGCTGCAACTCACTTTAGCTTTGTCAGTTATAAGCCCATCTACCTAAACATTTAAACGAAATGTTGCTTTTAGTATTAACCCATAGATAGTAGAGAGCGTAACCTTCGGCGCTCTATACTATCTACGATTAACCCCACCGTTAGATACTGTGATTACCTTCCCATAGTTTGTATCCACCACGTTTGGAGGAAATTGTGCTTGAAGAGTTCCGACCAGGAACGCGAAATATACCACACTCAAAAGCATTCTTTCGAAGATCACATGACAATTATGAGGGATTATGCGGCTTTACAATTAAGGAGGAGCTGCATGCGCTAATCAATGTGAACACGAGACAACGTTAAAAACTGAACTTTGCGTATTAAAGACATGAGTTCTGATCCTAGTAAAATCTTATTACAATATAAGGATTCCTGGAGTGGCATAGAGGATGAATCTCTGGTAATCCTGCAAAAGCTGCTTCGTATAGACACGCAGAATTTTGGAGAAGATGGTAGTGAAACGGTTGCCGCTAAATATATTAAAGAAATACTAGATACTGCTGGCATAGAATGCAGTGAAATCTTAGAGGGAAAACCAGGTAGAGGTAATTTAGTGGCTCGGATACGTGGAGACGGTTCTTCTGGACTTGCACCAGTTCTATTGAGTGCCCACCTTGATACTGTCCACGCACCTAAAGAAAAGTGGGAACAAGAGGGATGGAAACACGACCCATTTGGAGCGGTGATAGACCAAGAAGATGACTGTCTGTATGGGCGTGGAGCTGTTGACATGAAAAATATGGCGGCCATGTCTATTGGTGCCCTCTTATTCATAAAACGGAACAACATTAAACTAACCAGAGATCTAGTGTTTGCTGCTGTGGCTGATGAAGAAAGGCATGACTCAAAGTATGGCGCCAAATATTTAGTACAAAACTACCCAGACCTTGTGGAATGTGACATCGTAATGACAGAACTGGGAGGATTTTCGAGTTACATGGATGGAATGGAATATTTTCCAATACAATTTGCAGAAAAGGGAGTAGTTTTGATAAAGATAACTGCCAGAGGCCCTGGTGGACATGGATCTATTTATCACAAGGATAATCCTGTCGTAGCAATAAGCGAAGTATGTATTGCCCTTAACAAGAAGAAACTACGTCATCAACTGACCGAGGCAACAAGGACCACTATCGTGGAGGTATCTAAATTGCTCTCATGGCCTAAAGGAGTCTTAGTGCGTCAGTTGATGTCACCAAGAATGGAACCATGGGTGATGGATTACCTGTTTACTGAAGAGCAAGCAAATACGTTTGGCCCAATGTTACACAACACCGCTAACACTACAATTGTACAGGCTGGTGATCAAGTCAATCAAATCCCATCTACCGCTTCGGTGATAGTAGACTGTCGCATTTTACCCAGTGCAACCGTTGAACAGTTGGAGGCTGACTTGAAAGCTATAATAGGTCTAGAAAATTTCGAACCCCAAAAACCTGGTGGGGATCCCAAACTTGAAATGGAAATCCTCCAGAAAGCAGATGGGTTTGCTCAGGATCCTAATGAACCGGCATTTGCTGAAGTGTTTCAGAAGCTTGGGAAAATTGTGACTAGACGATCAGGGGGTAGCCCGTTCATTCCTTACATATTAATTGGTCGTACAGACCAAGCACAGTACATTTGTCATCCAAACCGGAAGCCATTGTGCCTGGGTTTTACTCCAGTTCGTATTCCTGATGGTATGAAGTTTTCTGCCTTGTATCATGGTGTGAATGAAAGGATACCGGTGGAGGGATTCAAGTGGGGCTTAGGAGTGCTAGCAGAATCGGTATTGGAATTGTGTGGTGCTTCTTTAAATTAAGATGTTTTAAATTGTAACTGTCAGCCATACGTATAAAGATATGATAGCTACAGTAGTAGCTAGCTATATAGCTTCTAACACTGCCTATAGGTTATCTGGCAATAGACAATTAACAGGGTGGCTCAGGCAGCTTTCCATTGGGATGGGCAAACTTTAGATGTACACTTTCATAAATAAACTCAGGCATCTAAAATGTTCTGAACTGTATGCATGTTGGACAATTTTGGAGGGGGCGATTGCCCCCTGCTCAGCCTCCCCTGCAGTATTGCTACATATATAGCAGTTCAATACAACTAGTACATCTACTAGCTATATACTGAACTGGAGTCTATAACTACTAGAACTTGCCAAACGTAATTCCGTATAGCGCATTTAAAAGTAAACTCAAAACCACAATCGATATTTTCGAGTAAAGGTTATAAATACGAAATCGAAAGCAACTTAAGTTAGTTAAATACCTTTGAGCATAACCTGTAGCACTGAGGAGTGTCTAGTGTTACTGTTCAAATAGCTTTTGCTCCTTGGGGCTTGCAGCTTTGTTAAGACGGATCATGATTTTCGTCGTCCAACTCTTTGTTTTAATGTTTTTTGAGGCGCCATGTTTTTAAGGTCATGGACGAGCTATTGTCGATTACCGCGTTGGTTGAGCGCCACTGCTGCCCTTGTAAGTCCGACTGCAAGTGAAGTTCATTTGTTGTACGAGAAAAAAAGAGAAGAAATACTAAGTAAGTAATTTACTCGCTACATCTATTATATAAACGAAGATGTACGTGTGACTATTTACCCAGTTCATCATTTTAACCATCCACGTATGAATAAACATCGCGTGATCATTAATATATCAAGTTTATGGGATAGGGCCCCAAAGGATTGTACAAAAGGCAAAGTCTGTTCTAAGGTACTCTTCCAACCCGAGTGGACTAGGATGTCAACCTCGATGTGATAAATGCAACCGTAGATATTAAAGGGGCGCGAAGCGCACCTCAATAATGTCACCTGTGGGGACCAAACCTCTGGCTGCCCAAATGTGTGTCGTTATTATCAAGAGTAGATAATACCGTATAGCTCCAAATTTTCGTGGTCGAATATTTTCGTGAATTACACAGAAATCACGAAAATTTTTGCCACGAAAATTTCCTTACACCACCCTTAAGTACAGGGCTTCACACTTCAAAATCACGAAATATTGATGAGTCATGAAAATCAGCTAAGATCATGAAAATTTTCAACCACGAAAGTTTGGAGGTATACGGTAGATCTATACCCTTGTTATTTATTATTGCCGAACGCATTAGCGGAGGCAAATACTTGTGTTCTGTTGAGACCTCTGTATGTGTTAGTCTGGCGTAGCCAAACCTTTTACGCCGCTCGCTTTTTTGATTGCTCGCCGCCAAGTAACCAAAAAAAGCGAGCGGCGTAAAAGGGTCGGCTACGCCAGACTAATGTTATGTAAACACTGCACCAAGGCTTAAAACTTCTGTAGATTTCTCCAGCCTAGAGATTTAGCTAAGTGATTGCTTTTAAGTTCCCAAGCCAACACAATGTTCATGCTACTATAGAGATTTTTGGAAACCATGGTTACAGTTTCAAGTTGGCCATATTGTTGAACAGGCTCTTGCAGGTGTTAACGCGCGTGCTGTTATAGAAAGTGTTAAAACGCTAATTTCGCCAAAGTTTACAAAAGCACAGCTTTTTAAACATGGTAAATGTTTATTATACGAAGGAATCAATAACATATAATCATGCGTATCCTCACCTTTAAAGAAATGAGCAGACTGCAATAGAATGTCTCAGATGATAGGTTGTTCAACAATATGGCGGAAATACGGCATAATAAACGGAAAATTATGGATGCATTTTTCGTCACTATGGTTTCCGAAAATCTCTATTCAAGAGACTGAGTAAACATTTACATGCATGCTATGGCTATGTGATTTGCAGCAACCATTTTATTTTTAAGGGCCATCAATCAACTTCACAGTGTCACCACTGACATGCAAATAACCATCTTGTGGTGGTCTGTTTTGTACAGAACCATGCATAAAATCGGTTAACGTACTAAATGAATGATGTAGATAATTTTAAGCTATAATGCTGGTGTGGTGAGGTGATTACGTACTTTAAAAAACTCTCAGGCCAATGTACATATAACAACCATGCACATACCTACGAGACATGTGTATGCATGTGTATCAGTCTAACAGGTGCATGTGGAGGAAGAACAACCTCCATTGTTGTAGAACCTAGTTCAAGCTGTATATATCTTGGAGTACTTGATAATTTCATAGCTATACAGTTAAATGTCCCTTCCAAGTCAGTTTATGGACTGTGTGAGGCTAATGCACATGTGTATCACTTAGTTACGTAATATATTTAATGCTTTTCACTACTACCAGCAGCTTATGAGCTGCAACTAACTCAAGAATGCAGAACTGCAGATCGAGTTCTGAAGTACTGGCAGGCAGCTTTAAGCAAAACAAATAAATAGGCAAAAGGATTCAAACCACAGGCCACCCAATTTCCAGTCAGGCACTAGTGATGCCACGATATGAAATTATATGTATCGTGATAATCATGATATCATAGAAATTATATCACGATATGCTCAATATGCTAAACATGTTAATATTTTAACTGGATGCACCTCATCATTTGCTTCAATAACTTCACCAAGTCAACTATACTTTTTGATACAAGTACACACTCTCAAAACATGTGTAAATAATATACATTTTTGCATTAAATAATTAGAATTTTTATATCACGATATACATGTTTGCATATCATGATAATCATGAGATTTTATATCACGATATGGCGTATATCACGATTATCGTGGCATCACTATCAGACACCACACCTGTCCTTCCTCCAGGAGGTATTTGCATGTGCATACCTGCTCGTGGAGTACGTATATTCTCAGTATATGCATTTACTTCATTATAGGGCATAAAGGAATGTGCTTCAACATTCAAACATTCTTTGATTTTTAATTCTGAATGTTTGAATGTTTGAACGCTCACACAGTGGATACTTAATGCACCAATTTACATGCTTATAATGACAATGTTAAGTTAGACAAAGTAGCTGAAAAATACATGTACCACCATGGTTCATATAGAAATTAAAGATTTACTAACATAAATATTTATGGATTGAATAGATAAAATGTGTTAAAATTTACCGCCAAATGTTACGAATGAACATTGGAATGTTACAACATTCATTTGTGTCCTACTTTATTACTGGTTAGTTGCCTATAAAGGTAATTGCTAATTTTGCCTAGGTGAAACGGTTTAGCATATGCTGTGTGTATGAATGAATTACTAGTGCCTAGCGATAGGTTAATGTGTTATGTACAATTAATCTGTATTATGGAAATTGAATGTGTTTTGAAATACAAGTCAGTATTATTATTTATGTTCACAAGTGTTGTCCAGTCATTTTTGCATTACTTCTGATAGCGAAAATCCCTGCAGTGCCCATCCATGCACATTGAAAATTGCAATGATAGAAATCTGTAAGTCATTCAATCACTGAATGCAAAAAATCATATGTATATATATAGGAATTCATGAAATACAAGGTTGTATGTGCATTTAGTATAGTGTATAACATTTTCTTTTTGTTACCATGGCTACCAAAGAGGATCTTCTTACAAAGACAGTCAACAGAAATGGAGTGTTTGTCAACTCGGACATCTCACTGAAACATATCGATGTGTACGGCTTTGATTATGACTACACTCTTGTCAGATACACCAGTGAAGTACATAGACTGATTTATGATTACGCAAAGAACATGCTTGTGGATAAATTTATGGTGAGTGACGACTGTATGTTTATGAAAATCCTGGTCATCTGGACGGGTACACTGAGGGTACCAGGTCTAGGCACTCCCAAATGTTAGCCAGGCCCCTGCCACTGAGCAAACTGACCCTTTATAAATAAATGAGTTATAATCCTGCAAGAGTCTTTAAATCAATTATATCTGTGGTGATAAGCATAGGTTACCTACCGGGTGTCCACAAGGCATATATATTGTCTGTGAGTGATTTTAACAAAAGCTGTGGGAAGCGCACTTGCACTATATTATAACGCTTCTTGCACATGCCTTGCTTCATGGTTAAGTTCCACTCATTTATTAACTTAGAGTGTCAATTGGAAGGGTATAATGTACTACATTGCAAAACCATACATTGGGTGTACTCTAATACTTGACCTAAACATAGATTATAGAGGGAGTTTATACTATATATGACCTAAAGAGCTATATAGTTATGATAGTAGTTGTATGTGGTATATTTTCTCTTTTGGACAATGTACGCAGTATCCTACAGAAACAAAGGATTTTCAGTACAACCCAACATTTGCAATAAGAGGCCTACACCTTGATGTGAAGACAGTAAGAATAACTTGTATGTGTAGTGTATGCATATGTACGTGTGTGTGTGTGTGTGTGTGTGTGTGTGTGTGTGTGTGTGTGTGTGTGTGTGTGTGTGTGTGTGTTGTGTGTGTGTGTGTGTGTGTGTGTACATGTGTCTGTGCATGTATGTGCATGTATGTGCATGCACATATGCATGCAATGTGTGTATGTGTGTGCGGATATGACTGTATGTGTGTTTATGTGCATGTGCGTGCATGTTTGTGTGTGTGTGTGTGTGTGTGTGTGTGTGTGCGCGTGCGCGTGCATGCATGCGTGATCATTTACATATGTATGTGTAATGTGCATCAACATAAATTATATTATCTTTGCTGTGGTAATGATACCCGATTTTATAAATAGGGTTTTCTGATGAAGGTTGATGCTGATAACCACATTCAACTTGGATCAGTTTACAGGTATTAAATAGTCAGATCGCTGTGTGTTCTATTAAAGTATTTACCCTGTGTGTACTATCAGCATAAATTATAAGTGTTCAGTCTAGGGATGTGCGATATATATCGATATACTGATAATATCGATACAAAAATAACTATCGTGATAGCAATAGTAGATTTCATATATCGATATTTCTATGCATGCTAATTTATACACATGCACATTTTAATTAATAGTTCAAGCGACCACATGGTGGCATGGAGATACTTTAGTGTTAATGCTTCTGGTTGATTTTCAATAAAACGCGCTGTGATAAAATGTGCAGATTGTAAAATGAAAGTGAAAATCAAGTGGTAACTTGCTATCTTGCATATGTACGCTAACTTATCTAATACAGTAATTGAGTTGAACTTTTATTCACAAGTATCAATACAAAACTAAATATACATAATTATCGTGACAAATAATCGTATCGTGATAGTTGAGGTAGTGATAATCGATAGTAAAAGTTGCTGGTGATACACATCCCTAGTTCAGTCATGTGATACTAAGATCACGTGATGCTCACGTGATCACTGTTAACAGTAAAAGTTTCTAAGAGTATTAGCCATGGTTCAACATTTTAGTATGCAATAAAGTCCAAGATGTTCATGGGACACAAGTTTTTGCCTTTGTAACATCACGAATATTGTACTTATATCAACATCTTGTGTGAATTCTACCTGGTCTGTGATATATAATGCCATATTTAATTTTGCAAAAATTTGCCCTCAATCTGTAGAGTACAGTATTTTGCAATAATTTTTTACCGATTTACACTTTCATCTATTGCCCTGTTCACCAGAGGTCATGAAGCTGTTAAAGATGAGAAGGTCATTGAGATGTACAGAGATACACATCTATCAATGGACTTACTAGAAGCTGACCACAAAGTATGTTGTTATATGTTCCATAATATTATCCATCACTGGTCTAGGGCTACATTATAATTGTATTGTAGAATAAACATTATTTTTATAATGGTAGGGCAGTCGTATGATATACTTTACTGACCTATTCTCAATGCCAGAAGTGACACTATATTCTGACTTGTCACAGGTAAGCCCATTGTATGTATAAGGACCACATTTAGTGTTATATTTTAAATTTAGCTTTGACAACTTGTGCATTAGGTGGCTAATTGTATTTTTGGATGGGTCCATGGAAAATATATGGTCATTAAAATATATATACCCTCAGTATACATTTATATTTATTTTACATTGTTTCAATAGTTTTTAATTGACAAAGAAATTCCTTTTGATCCGGAATACCTTTACAGTGATCTCCGAGTAAGTTAATTCCAGTAGTAGAACAATATCTCCCTTTGTGTATAGCTATACCTACCATATATGCATGTATAGATAAGACAATAAGATTGATCAAATAAAATACATTGTGAGACTGTATTACCGAAGAGTTCATAGTACATAATTATTGTACGTATCTCATGATATTAGCCATATAACAGCTTAACAAATACTGCATACACGGAAAGTTTTGAGGGACTATATTTCACAGAAGGCAGGTCTGAAAGGATTTTTGTGGTTTGATTTTGCTGATCTTCCAGTTGAATACATTGTTATTTAGCTACACCACTGCTTTTTTGTGTGGATTAAAACTTTGCTCTACAGTGAAATCCATAACAGTACATGATGTTGTGATCATATTCACTATACCACTGTGATAGTGGCTATTTGCCTTGTATAATTTTGTGTGCATATGTTATTTCATATTGTAATAAAATCCCATTTGAGAATTCTTGTGCCTGCTAGTCTTTTTTTCATAGCATTTCTTTAGGATTTTATAGTGCATTAAAATAGTATTATTTTCCTTATTCAGAGAGTTTTTCTTTAATATCAAATGGAGTGTATGTGTTGTGTTATACAGACAGCAGTGTTGGAGATACACAAGTCAGAGTTGCTGCACAAGGGGATAGTATCCGATATGGGTGGGGCTGGTAGCTAGTGCAGGTTGCTATGACATCATGCTATTACATGTGGTATAGACAAGTACATGGAAGACGGGACCAAAATGTTAGAACTGCTTCAAAGATTGAAGTCACATGGGAAGAGCCTTTTTCTCATCACCAACAGTCCATTCTGGTTTGTGTAAGTATTTCAGCTGGTGTGGTACATTAGCTATTAATCTGACAACTACTCCTCAATGTTGGATATCTAGGGTGTTTAGGTCATAAAAATTGAATACCATATGTTTACTGGTTAGAAGCCGCGGCTTTTATAGTCGTCCCCTCAGATAGTTGCCACGTAGTAAAATATAAAAAACAAATTAATACTTTGCGCGCCATTTCAGTATAAAAGTCTTGGCTAGTTGCCACACCAGTTTCTAATAGTAGCTGCGACTACTATAGTAACCAGTAAAATACGATATGTGGTAGTTTCTTGTTTCTCATGAAGCTTTATATGCATCATGTTGCATCACATGATCATATAACTTGTAGAAATTAGCTAAAGAAATCAACAATTTTTAAGGCTTTTGAACAAAATTTATAATGAATAGAGAATAATAACTCTTTGCCTGGATGATATATTTTAAAATATACAGGGATGAACTGCAGCTGCTGCATGACAACTTGGAAAGGAGTCATTAACTCAGCAGGGTGTTTTTAAATGCATTTCCTTTCATGCACTGTTATCTATTCAAGCTAATTCACTGCTATTGTTAATTTATTTGTTTGATTGTGTAGTGATAAAGGAATGCGGCATTTAACAAATGTGGCAAACTGGGTGGAGCTGTTTGATATTGTTGTGGTACAAGCACGCAAGCCCAAATTTTATTTTGATACTTACCGGTTAGTACCGATAAGTGTATCCCAAGAGCACAACTTATTTTAACGTAGACCATTCCGATCACTGGATCCACAGAACAATACTCGTAGTTGGATCAAAGTATCTGAGTTTGTGAAAAATCAGGTGTATCAAGAGGTAGAGGAAGCATCTTGAGTTGAAACAATTTCATACTCATAATAGGGAAACATTGTAGAATTTGTTAAGCTCACTGGATGGATTGGTAGTCGCGTGCTTTATATGGGAGACCATGTGTATAGTGATCTTGCTGTAAGTTAAACCACCATTTTCAGGCTGCTCGCAAATACCATCTTGCATTTCTAACACATGATAGCCAGCTACGTATATCTAATATCAAAATACATCTAGGATCACATGTTTGTTTTTGAATTGGTATTTACAAGCAACCTGAAAAACATGGTACAATTGTTTGCGTATTTGTGCACAAACAATATCCATTGATTGTGTGTTCTAGGATCCAACTTTAAAGCATGGCTGGAAGACAGGTGCCATCATTCCAGAGCTAGAGGTACTTTATGCATGTAAATAACTACATAGCATGCTTTAATATTTATGCATGAAATTTTGTTAAAGAATAGGAAAACGAAATGTTAGCACTTTGTTGTCATCACTACACTATACTGTAGAAACAAGAAGTAGTTAACTAGGACCATTTGTTGTGTAATGTAAAGTTTAGCGGTTGGTAGTACAGTAAAATTCTCTTACAACTAGTTATGTTACTCTGTGTGATGTGCCTTAGAATGAAGTAGAAAGAATCAACTCGGATGATTTAAAACATACTCTGTCACAGTTGCTAGCCATTGAGAGCTTGTTTGGTGAACACCAGGTAAGAAAGAAGTCTGTAATGTATAGTAGAACTTAATATCGTACAGCAGATATAGTGTGAGGTACAATTTTTGCGGACCATCAGCAGTAATATTTGCTATTGTAAAATTTGTGAACCCAGCATCACATGATTGTGTATAAAATCGTGTATCTTGTTGTGTACATTGCAAATGTGGTGGTGGAATCTGCAGTTGAATCCTTCACAATTGACTCTGATACCAGAAGGTACTATCTATGGTTTTGAGAAACCTAAAGAGCTGCTTTGTTGCCATGATAATGTAATCATATGCAGGCACCACAATCCTTGTGTTGTTGCTACTTGTAAAGATACAACAGTAGTGGGATATGTATTTAGAAGGATCTTATGTTTTTAAAAGTTGCTTCAGAGAAATTTGTGAGCTTGTGCATGATGCCTCACAAATTTTGAAAAATTAGGACCTTGCAGATAAAACCCGCTGTACAGTAGCCTGGTCTATATGTGAAAGTAAAAAGGGCCCATCTTAGATGCTTGTTGTATATCAAAGGCTCCAGTGAAGCATACAAGACGATTATATAATTGTGGGTATTTCATCTTTTCAATAGCGTAGTGATGATCATGATGTGAGAAGAGTTATTGAACAGTGGAAATTGTTACGTAGAGAGCTAAGGTAATGACGCCTTGTGGTCACAGCTATAACTACGTACGTGATTCCTTTTTAGAATAAATATTAAGACAATGTTTAGTCCACAATTTGGCAGCCTGTTTCGGACGGAGAAGGCACCAACATATTTCACCAGACGGTTGGGGCAGTTCTCACACTTGTATACCTCTAGGATTGAGAATTTACTACAATATCCCCTGGACTACATGTTCTACCCCAGACGACTAGCATTACCTCACGAAACTCCATTCTATTAATGAACTAGCTATGAAGTATGTTACTGTATGTAGCTATATTGTACAAATTTATTTATTAATACACTGCAAATTTTGCTGTCCCTGTGACACCACAATAACAGTAACTATATATAGCTATAGCTTGCTACCAATTCTGGCTATATAATGTACGTAGCTAGCCTAAAACAGTGAAACAGTTTCACATTAATTACTATGCCTGCAAACCAAAAACTTTTAAGTATACATATATAGTCTGCAATTGGAAAACTAATTGAAATTGAAAAACTGAAATTTTTTATCCACTATAAGATCAGATCTAGGTGGGGGGGGGGGGGCTAAGTACAGTAGTGGATCTTTGAAGCAGGTGATATGTGGGATGCAGTCACATTGAAGCAGGGTGTTTTAGTACAGAAATGTCACCTAATGTATTAGTTCAAAATAGCTAGCTAGAATCTATAGCAGTTTTGTAAAGGTGGAACTAACCAAAGTATTAGCAGGGGGTATGGTGCATGCATGGGTGCAACCCTTTAGAGGCTATATTGATTTTTATGTATGTACGTATATTGAAATGCACAGAAATAGCACTAGCTATAGAACATGGCACTGCCATACTTTTGCTTTGTATTGTAGCTATATTAAATAGAAATTTGAGGTTTGAAACAACTTTTGTCAGTCAACATTTATTCATCACTGAAATGTATAAACTTGATGATTCGTCAAAATTTTAGCTGGTTAAAAGTTTATACTATCTGTATATTGCATTTCCAGCTTTCAGCCACAATAGCTGTGTAGATAATGTTAAAACACTAGCTATAGCTAGCTACATTTTCTATTAAATTTTAGTGCATGCTAAGGCAGAGAAATGTTTAAGTAGCTAGATATTTGTATGCTTTGTTATAGTGGAGGGAACTGATAGAAAATATAGAAATTGCAGTTTTTCAATTGTAGTTTTTCATTTTCAGTTTCAATTTCCACTGTTTCCAAGCATAGCTACACATATGATTTGTGTAACAAAGCTATGCACATCATAGCTAGATTATAGAAGGGCACGTTGCTCCTTATGATTAATAAAAGAGAATAAATACTACCGGCATACATAAAGTAAACAAGTTGTTTACTATATCGACTTTTTTACTTTATATTATATTGAAACACGTATCACTGTGACACCGCTTTTAGCAAAAGAATTAAATTTGTAGCCATATGCATGCGTTGTTAGCTATGTATTCCTTAATGCCAGAGACCGCATTGCCAATGTCACTTAGCTACTCATGATGTCATTAATTACACAGCACCTGGTTTTTAGATGGTAAAACATTATTTTGTAGAACTCAAGGCAAGATTTTTCGGAATTCATAGAAATGGCACTCCAATCAGTGCATGTCCAAAAAAGTAGTGATATGCTAAATAAAAACACCCTGGGTGTAAAAAGTGTGAGGCCAATCGGAAGCAGCATGGTAAATAGGTATGTACGACCAAAAACTTTGATATCACAAATGGCCTCGCTGAGGCTAAGAAGTTACTTATCAAAAATTTTTTAACTGCTCGAATGACATACACATAAACTACTATATAGCATTGCAAGCAGCAGAGAAGTTCTGCATAGGCGTCACTTGTATTTGCTTAGTACACAATACACTTTTTTGTGGGCTTGTGGGAGCTTTCGTGAACCTCAGAAGTTTTTTCAAACTCTAATTTTGTAAATTCACTTGTTTGTCTAATAACTCATTCATTTCTTGTATCAGCACTTCTCCCATGTATGCTCCACCTGCAATGAATGAAAGAAGAAAAAAACGACTGCCGCGTAAAAAATTTTGTGGTGAAAGGAGGACTTTATAAGGCTGTATCAGAAGAATGGCTGAACTGATTTCGATGAACTTTGGGTTATTGATTCTTCAAACAATGAAGGTACTAATTCATTCTTTAGTAAACAGGCAAATCGGGCACGGGAAAGGATGGTTTATCGTACGTAGTCACACAATGAGCACCATAAAACTCGCAATGGCTGGTGGTACTGATTTCCTCCATTCTCGGTTTATCGATTCTATATAGTAAGAAGATTGTGGGTCTTTATTAACTAGCTAAGTAATAACTTTAATGGCAGCTTAGCTAGACTGTTTGCAAATTTGAGGGTGGTGCTATGTAAATAATTCACTCAGTGGTTGCATTGCTGCGCTTCTTGGCCTCGCGACTCACTATCATGAGTCTTGATATACAGGACTTTCATGTTGGCATCCTTTATGCTTGCAACTGCAGAACTGCCCTTGTGCATGTGTGATCTCACGTGTGATCAAGTTATTGCTGATAGCGAGGCCATTTGTGATTAGTGTCCTGTGCGTGTTCAAGATCCACTGGTGAAGGCAATAGCTTTTCACTGCAAAAAAAGTCTACGAGTGATTTATAGAAGATCAACGCCAGTCAGTGAACCTACCGTGAGTTAATTGTTTATAACAAAACTATATATATAAAAACGTAACAATTAATATCATTTGTGACAATTATATACACAAGACTGGTTCTTCATCACATGATGATGTGGAGATGCTAGAATTTAAACAACCTTATAAATGTACTTACTTCCAAACCTCAGTCCATAGCTGGCAGTTAGGTAGTCACATGATGAAGGTCTACTGTACATCATATCTTTTTTATATGTACAGATAGAATTATTGTACTGCTCAAATTTATTATGTTTGAAGAACACCCTATGGACAATACAACAATTAACCCTTCTCGTAGAGGAAAATTATGTTATTGATAGGTTATATGACTAATACTTTGGTATGCCAATTTATATGAAATGTATGTATATTAACAAAAAGATGTGATATTTGGTAAACAAAAACACCTCAGGTATAAAAAAGTGGCGTGGCCAAGAAAAACTGCTTCAACAACTGAAAGGACTGATATATGGGATTGTAGCCAATTAAGGTCTACTATGCAATCACCTTTTTCCAAGACAAATTGGAAGATATATGAATTGAATTTGATGAGCAAGAAGAGTTAACAAATCTCAATAAAATGATTAGCTTGTCACTTGGCCACCTTTTTATGACAGTTGAAATTGTAAGACAAAAAATGTGGCCAAGTGACAAGCTAATCATTTTATTGAGATTTGTTAACTCTTCTTGCTCATCAAATTTAGTTCATAAATCTTCCAATTTGTCTTGAAAAAAGATGATTGCATAGTAGACCTTGGCCACAATCCCATATCAGTCCTTTTAGTCGTTGAAGCAGTTTTTCTTGGCCACGCCACTTTTTTACACCCGAGGTGTACCGGATATATAACTACTGCATTTTATACCTCAAAGTCAGCTCAATCCAAAGTTATGTATGTATGTATAGCTCAATTAAAATTTAGAATAAAGATGCTACATTGAATAAACACTCATCACCATATAGCTATATCATTCCTTATCACATTTCATGTGGGTGTTTACTGAGTGTATGGTGGTGGTCAGCATTGATTGTCCAAAATGTTACTAAAATAGGTTCAGAATCTTCAGATCGACATAGAGTTACAGCACTTAAAGTTTCCACTGTATCTGTACTTTTACTTATTGTTTCTGTTATAGTTTTGTCAACTTTTAGAATATTTTCTGTACTCTCAAAGAAAACTTCTTTTATAGAATCTGTTTTGTTATCCTTAGTAACTTCTGTTGGTGTTGTCTCAGGTATATCTGAATCTGAATCTGTATCTTGTATCGCATTTGAAAAAACTTCTGTGCTTTCTTTTCTTCTAGATTCTACATCATCGTCATCATCATCGTCATTGACATCGGTTTCCATCATTTCTTCGTTTATTAATAATTCAGTGTCTTGCAGAAATAATAATTCAGTGTCTTGCAGTAATAATAATTCAGTGTCTTGCAGTAATGATAATAATTCAGTGTCTTGCAGTAATAATTCATCGTCTTGCAGCGATTCCTTCATATAGTCTGCATCATAGAATACAAACAAATCTAATTAGCTTTTTGTGTAACTGCATAGCTATATTGTTACTTTGCAAAAACAATTAGCTATTACTCAAAGCACTGCTGCCAGTTTGTATAGAACATACAGCACAAGGTATTGTATAGCAGGAAATTTTCGAAAGGTTAAATTTTTGAAAAAGGCTGAGTTTAAAGGATTTCGAAAAAATATTTTCGAAAATCTGCCTGAGCTAGCGAATCAATTTTGTTTCGCTTTAACGATCATTTAATATAATGCAATTACAATACCTTCAAAACGTAGGATTTTGAAGAGACTGAACAATTGACATGATTTTCTTATTACCTTAGCTCGCGGTTTAGCTATAGCTACAAGACTAGATGCTAAATCGATTGCGCAATAATAATAATTACGGCATGGCGTATCTCGTGGCGTACACTACTCAGTACACTATAGCACTGCACTGGAAACTTACACATTTGATATATGGACTCGGTTATTCGTGGACACTACGCATACAAATACTTCATTGATAGAGCTCTTGGTAAGGACTTCACAGGAACAGCACTATTTGCGGCTTCTGTCGCTGAGCTTGGCATTGAATGTGCGAGAGGACTGTCCGGTTCTGGCAGAATACTCTCTATCTTCTCTTCTTTGGAGGTTTCAATACACTTGAAAGACTTTAGAAGTGCCATCACCGCAAAACTGCTTGTGATTAAAGAATAATTATGTAGCTAGTCTGAAAAATTATTTTCGAAAATGCTTGAATATTTTTGAAATTTTTGAAAATAAAAACCTTTGTAAATTTCCCGCTATACGGTACTCAAACTTGAGTACCTACTATGTACGTATATTAGGTACTCAAATTTGAGTATATTAGGTACTCAAATTTGAGTGCCTAATATTTGGAATTAAGCTGCTTACGTAGTTTAAATAGTATATAGGTACTCAAATGTACCTAATTCATATAGTAGGTACTCAAATTTGAGTACCTAATCCATATATAGTAGTAAACTCATAATATAATACTAAAATTTGAGTAGTTACATTACAATGCACAAATTCCATAATGACATCACAATTAAAAATGGTACTTTCTATTTGGCGGACTCAATGTTTTTGACGACATGATTTGCTTGAAAACAAGTTCTTTAGTGGCACGCTGTTCAGATGGTTTTGTTTTAGGAAGAAGTATAGGAATTTAAAGTGAGTTGCTTCTATGAAGAATCAATCAGAGTGTCTCTCGAAGTGGTGCACTGAATATACTAGGGGGCCTGGTATACCCGAAGCTAAAAATAGCAACAGAGGTACTTCTGGGAAAGCATATCATAAAGAATGGAGTGGACAGTACTGTTGTGTCCCCTTGTGTTGGAGCTCTAGTGGAGAGGGAGAAGAGAGAGAGAGAGTGACTTGGAATGCCAAGATTTTCTTTTCATAAAAGTATATCTCTCTTTCCAGTAAAATTAAGCCTTCCAGTTTGTTTGAGAGGGTAGATAAAGGAGAATTTTAGTAAAAACTGTAAGCAGCTGAGTGATACAAGGATTTTAGTGAAGCCATATATGAACTGTTCTGAGCCACCTTAATTGTTGCACTTATGACAATATTCTGCTGATATCCAGAAGGTACGTACATAAGAATAAGTAAATTGTGACTGTCCCTATGAAAACCCTATATGTTTGCATATTTTACATATACTTGAGCGAGGGTATAATATGCTTGTAGAGGTTATTATGAATGCTAAACAAAAACACCCTGGGTATAAAAAAGTGCGAGGCCAATCAGAAGCAGCATTGTAAATAGGTACGTATGTGCAACCAAAAACTTTGATATCAGCTGAGGCCAAGAAGTTACTTACCAAAAATCTTTTTAACTACTTGAATAACATAATAGTTTAAAGCATATTGTCACAACTATGATTGGCTTTGTTACTTGGCCACCTTATAATAATAATGGTGCAAAAAAGGTGGCCAAGTGACAAAGCTAATCATAGCTGTGAAAATATGCTTTAAACTATTGTATGTTATTCAAGTAGTTAAACAGATTTTTGATAAGTAACTTCTTGGCCTCAACTGATATCAAAGGTTTTGGTTGCACATACGTACCTATTTACAATGCTGTTTCTGATTGGCCTCGCACTTTTTTTACACCCAGGGTGTTTTTATTTAGCATATCACTACTTTTGGAAGTATAATCAGATGTTATTACTAGCAAGCAGCAGAGAAGTACTGGACATCACATGGTGTACTTGCTAGGTTTATTATATGTATATAGCACACAGTATTGTAAATTAAACTTTGGAGCTTAATTTTGAAAAACGAAAAAAATGTCTCAAAAGCCCTGAAATTCAGCCATCAGCCATTCACAAGGTTAACTAATGGATCACTATGTTTATTGCTGCTTATACATGATGGCCAGTTACAGGCAGTAGGTTGTTTTAATTAATATAATATTTTGAAATGGTATTTCTCAAAATACTACCAAGTGCAAACTAGGCCAGTTTTCCCTCGGAAGGTCACATATCTTGGCAGGACTATAATAACAAAGATACTAGATATACACATAGTGTAAATGCCTCATGCACTTTATAGCTATAGCACCATTTTCACAATCATAGATAATGCAAAATAGATCGTCACATACAGTACCCCATAGTCCATTAAAGCAGATTTCAAGCCAACTAACATATGGCACTGTACTGCTTGCATGTATACTGACATCATCATCAAGACTCACGATAGTGAGTCGCGAGGCCAAGAAGAAGCAGCATACGCGACCACTGAGGGAGTTATTTACACGTAGCACTGCACTGAAATTCGCAAACGCTCTAACTAAGCCGCCATGAAAGCTATCGCTTAGTTATCACAGACCCACAATGTTCTTACTATATAGAATCAATAAACCGAGAATGGAGGAAGCCGGTGCCACCATTCCTAAGTACCAGCTATTGTAAGTTTTATGGTGCCGTTGGTGCGCCCACGTCCGACGAACCATCCCTTCCCACCCTATTCGCCCATTACTCAAGAATTAGTACCTTCATTGTTTGAAGAATCAATAACTTGAAGTTCGTCGAAATTGGTTCAGCCAGTCTTCTGATACGGCCTTATAAATCCTTCCTTCCACAAAATTTTTTTGACGCGGCAGTCGTTTTTTTCTTCTACTTTCTTTCTTTGTTTCATTTTCATCGCACACTTTTTTGTGGGCTTGCGGGAGCTCACATGAACCCCGGAAGTTTTTTTCAAACTCTCTTTTTGTACATTCACTTGTTTGTCTAATAACTCACTCATTTCTTCATGGATTTCAGCCAAATTTGTATCAGCACTTCTCCCATGTATGCTCTACCTGTCATACTACTTTCAGCCTGAAGTAAACACTTGAATGTATTTGAGAAAGGCTAATACACTGCAGGTTGATAGTTGCCATAACTTGGACCCCCTTGAAATGATTTGCATAAACTTTCAGATACACAATCTAAATTGATGTATCACTCTGTAGTGAAAGTTTAAAAAAATTGTAGGCCTGAGTTTTTCAAAATTCAGCTTCAAAGTTTAATTTACAATATTGTATGCTAAGCAAGTACAAGTTATGCCCATGCAGTACTTCTTTGCTGCTTGCTAGTAATAACATCTGTTTCCAAAAAAGTGGTGATATGCTAAACAAAAACACCTTGGGTGTAAAAAAAGTGCGAGGCCAATTAGAAGCAGCATTGCAAACAGGTGCGACCAAAAGGTGGCCAAGTGACAAAGCCAATCATAGTTGTGAAAATATGCTATAAACTATTGTATGTCATTCAAGTAGTTAAAAAGATTTTTGATAAGTAACTTCTTGGCCTCAACTGATATCAAAGTTTTTGGTCGCACCTGTTTGCAATGCTGCTTCTAATTGGCCTCGCACTTTTTTTACACCCAAGGTGTTTTTGTTTAGCTTGATATATACTGCTGTGACAATACTACGATAGCAGGTTTGGCTACAAATTGTGCTGTTCTTAGTGATTTGTTTTGGAAAAATTCCAAGTGGAAGTGGACAACTGAACACACAAAAGCAGTTGAAACAGTGAAAGCTTCACTGACGTCTGCTGACACACTTACACACTATGACCCATCTTTACCGTTGAGCCTTACATGTGATGCAAGTCCAGTGGGCATTGGTGCAGTGATATTCCACACACTTCTGGGAGCCAAAGAGAAACCAGTAGCTTATGCGTCTTGTAAGTTAACAGTGGTAGAACAAAATCATGCCCAGAATCAGAAAGAGGCACTGGGAATTGTATTTGGGGTGCAAAAGTTTAGACAGTGTTTAATTGGTCGTAAATTTCAATTAATCACTGATCACAAGCCATATAACAATTTTTCATCCCAACAAAGGCATCCCAGAAATGGCTGCAAGTCGCTTGCAACGATGGGCAATCATTCTGTCATCTTATGACTATGATGTGAAGTATCAACCCTCAATTCTCCATGGCAATGCTGATGGTTTGTCACGTCTCCCATTACAGAAGGAATCTTTAGAGCAAAATGACTCTGTTTTTGTACAGGTGTTAAAAATATTAATGCACATTATTAACACTCCGTGTTTTATTATGTATATATTTAGCTATTGCATAAGCTATCAAAAAGTTCATTGGACAGTTATCAACACATAGCTTTGTCATATGTATTTATGGACGTTAGTGACTAATTATTTTGAGGGTAAAATTTTTTGCTGATTTAATTTTGCAGCTTGCTGAATAACACTTTTGTGGATAACTGAAGTAAAGTATTGAATTGCAATGGAGGACAAAAAATTCAAGGTAAAATTTTTTGTGGTTTTTCAAAATCATGAAATCAGTGCAACGTTTCACCCTCGAAATAATTAGGCTATACTGTAGATTGTTAATAATAGCACTTCTGACTAGATTGTATTAGAGTGTACCCTATTCATCACCTGCATTTATATGCATGCATTTCAGAAGTATATAAAATCTCACAGAAATTCCTGTTACACATGATTCTTACACAGCATCACAGCTAGTATCACTATTATCAGGTTCACTCCCACTGTATTCTTCACATTAGTAAATTAAGCTACAATAGCGGGGAGGACTGCACACTTATGTGCTCTTGTTCTCATAGTGATTTGTATCAGATTCTGGCTGTGCGATTCACTACTGTGAATCTTAATACCTACTCTCCTTTACTTTTTACATATACGTACAATTATTATAAGATATAGAAACTCACTATAACCGCCTATAGAATCGAATGAATCACTACATTCCATAGCAGCATCAGTTGTCACTTTAGAATACCATGAAACTACATCCTGTATAAAAATGGAAACAAAAGTGAAGAAGTCACAAATGAAAAGTCTTTCAGAACATTCAGTGTTCCCTGTTACAATAAAGATACCATTTCTAACTATGCTGGCTTAGCAGGCATAGATTGATTGTGTTTATATGGAAGCGTTCTGAGCTGAGATAACCATGCTGGCATGCATCCAGCTACTAGTGTAAACACAGTGTAAAAGCATATGAATTACTATTTGTTATGATCATGAAATTATCATCAATTCCTCACAGCATGCAATGTATACTCACTCCTCAATTTATGTTTAGCTACCAATTAACCATACCACCCCTCATATACAGATCATTGGTGTGTAGCTGCCATGTGGTGGCTACCAATTCATGATTATTAACACCTTGGGTGTAAAAAATGGCGTGGCCAAAAAACCACTAAAAGGAATGATATGAAAATGTGGCTAAGGTTTATGTAATCACAATACACACTAGGATAAAATAGTAAGGCCAACCTTTTGTTGAGATCAAATAGAAAATGATTAGCTTGTTACTTGATCACCTTTTTAAACCAGACACACTTGGTTTCTTTTGTCTGGGAATTTGGTATGTGTTTATGTGCGTGTGTCCGCTCCCCATGCAGGCTATTAAAAACCATTCATGTGAAGCCCGAATATTCAATCAAACAAGTCCTATTGTTATTCAGTTTCTTTATGTGCATGTGACACTTGCTATCAATATTACTGGTGGGCATGGCCTTAGTAATGAAGCACGTCATTAAGAAGAGCATGGTAGTGTTGTATTTGTTGTTCATTTAATAGTAAAAGGCATTTAACTAGCTGTCATTAATTACTAATAAGACAGAGCCCTTCAATTTTAAAAGTGGGAGTGCCATGTGGGTAGTGAAAGAAGACTGGCCTATATAGTGTTACAGTAAGAATTTTGGCTTAACTACTTTACAAGCAAGTACTGGAGTATAAAGTTGAATGGAATTAAATTTGTATACATTGCTTAGTGATAACTTTTACACAGCGCCTGGTTTTTAGATGGTAAAATATCAACTTGTTTACGAAGTTGGAATTGTAAGACAAAAGATGGTCAAGTGACATGCCAATCATTTTTGTGAGATTTATGAACTCTTGCCCATCAAGTAGTCAAGGAACAAAGGAAAATTACTATTATAATATAACATTACTAGAGTTTTAAAAAAAATTTAAAAAGGGAGTAGGGATCGCAATAAAAAGTAAGGAAACAAGTAGCAAATATAACTATCACTCACCACACAACATTGTATACTGCATGCATGTACGTATTTGCTCAAGTATAGAATTGCAGTTATACGTGCACAAATTAAACACATTCTCTAGCACCTCTACAAGATTTAATCCCTACTTTGACAGCCGAATTCAAAATTATACACCATGCAGCTAAAGTAGGGATTAAATCTTGTAGAGGTGCTAGAGAATGTGTTTAATTTGTGCATGTGTAGTTATGTAGCTACCCAGCTCTTGAGCAAATACATGCATGCAGTATACAATGCATACTGGGTGTTGAGCAATAGCTATATTTGCTATAGCTACTATACTTGTTTCCTTGCTTTTTATTGCAATCCCTATAGACTACTCCCCTTTTTAAATTCAAAATTTTAAACTCTAGCTAGCTTGTTTACTTTTTATAGCATACTGTAGTATGGTTAAAAGCTATAATCCTATGTATGGAGTAACAGTGAAAACCGGGGGGCCAAATTACCCTGTCTATGTCTAAAATAGTTTGCTATGTGTGTGCCATGCCCACTTCTAAAACATAGTCGTTTAATCACGGTACTAAGCAAAACGAGTTGCACGTTAAAAGGAAGGACAGTCTACTCGTAGCCAGAGCATTTTTAATACGTGCTAGGTTGTTTATCGGTGTTTTGATTTTAAGCGCCTGACGTACTATGGCTGCATAATTTATGTATCTCCGGCACTAATAAATAGAACATCCATAAGCAGCTGGTGCAAAAATTGGTCTGGCTATGGAAGACTACGGAAGGACTGACAACCATGCAGCTCCTACATAATGGACTGATTTAGGTAAATTGTATTGGATAAGCATGCACCTATCCAAGGTGTTTATTGTTATACGTTAACACCTTGCGTGGAATGTTGACACCTTTGTAATGTCAACACCCTTTGTCAAGGAAGATCAATCAATGAAGAAGACAGAACAAAGGACAGGCTATGGTGTAGAGTGAATATGACAATCGGAATAGCAAAGATTCGTGCCGACAGAAATGAAGGAAAGATTGAAGCTATACGTACACCCAGTGGTTTAGGGTCTAGGTCAGCCAGCAGACGAAAATCTGTAGTTTTCGAAATTTTGCTAGCTGGCCAAGTTAGCAACATTTGGCTACTTTGAATGAAGCTATACAGCGTTTTTTAGTGTTGTACCAATAGAGCTGTAGTTGGTATTTCACATTCTGAATTTAAAAAAGGTTGTTTTTCAAGGCGCCTAGAGCAATTAATAAATGTTTGGACGCCATCTATATTCAGATGCAATTACTCGTAACTTGTGAGGAATATTTAAATGCTTGACATGTTCTTAGAGACTTCAGGGCTGTGGAAGCTTGCACACAAAAAATCAGACTTCTACGAATCTTCGTCTAGGCACAACGAGCCTAAAAGTGAGCTGTCCAAAAACATCTATAATCGGACAAATTCATCTATTTCCGGACAGCCCTTACTATTCACCTATCTAAGTCCAACCAAATCTTCATTGTGTTCACGTGAAAGGGCAACTCTTCTCTCATATAAACTTGTTGGACCATTGTTAAGGGCTAAGGAGAATGATGACCAGCCGTCATTTACGAACAATGGATCAAAGTGGCATAGGATGGTTCAAATTTGGGATCAATTCTTTGTTGAGGATGGTGTTTTATATCTAATGGTTTGGAAAGTTCAGGCAGCGTGGCACAGCTTGTTGTTCCAGATTCCCTGAGGGAGGAGGTAGTGTATGGAGTTCATGAAGGGATTGGTGGAGGGAATCTTGGAGTGGAGAAATCTGTCACAGAATTAAAGGAGCCTTGGACATTATAATGATGTTCAGAGCTGGTATGCTAATTGTAGTAATTGTATTACCTGGAAAACTGCTCCACCACATCACTGAGCTCCATTGCAGCCAGTACGGGTGGGATATCCCCTGGTGATGGTCGCTGTAAATATTATGGGTCCACTTCCCAAAAATTAGAATGGAAATTGTTATATTCTGCCTAATTCTGGTAGCTGAAGATTATTTTACTAAATGGCTAGAGGCATGAGTAATACCAAACCAGGAAGCCAAAACAATTACACAGAAACTGCTGGAAGAGATGTTTTTTCGTTTTTCTCTGCTGGATAGATTACATTCGGATCAAGGGAGACAATTTGTTGTGTAAGTTGTTCCAAGTGGAGAAAACACGTACCACCCCTTATCATCCACAAGGAGATGGGTTGGTGGAGAGGGAAAACCAAACAATTTTGGATAGTTGGCGACTGTGGTGAAGAATTATAAGGATTGGGAGTCCCATTTGAGAGCGACTTACATGGCGTACAACACAAGTATCCAGTCAACCACTGGACAGTCTCCCTTCTTCCTCGTGTTTAGGAGGAGAGCAAGGATACCAGTAGATCTGTTGTGTGGAACTGGTGAGACCGAGGAATATGTGAGTGTTGAAAGAAATATATGATAGACATGGAGAGCCCTTCAAAGTGGGCGATTGTGTAATGCTGTATACTCCTGTTGTCCCTCGTGGCCACTGTAAGAAACTGCAGTGTCTTTGGAGTGGACCATACAAGGTATTGAAAAAATTATCAGAGGTTACTTACAAAATTACTCAACAACAGAGGTTACTTTCAACTTACGCATCACATTACTTACAGGATACTCCACATAGACAATATGGTGATGTCACTGGTCTGCCAGAGAATTTTGGTTCGAGGCAGGAGTGTAAGCCAATGGCTTTGATTCCAGATGTTGATGATAATGGAGACAGTATAATGGTGGATATGGAAGGTGTGGAGCTGGATGGTTTGGAGTAAGGTGTTTTGGCTTGCCTACATCAACTACTGAGAGTGCATCGACTACTGAGAGTATATTGACTACCGAGGGTACATCAATTACTGAGAGTGCATCGGCTAATGAGGAGATATCAGTTGAAGAAAGGGCAACTGAAGAGACATCAGTTACTGATCTAACGCAATATACTATGGAGTGATATAAGCATAGACCACCTAGCCGATATGATAACTATGTTTGAGTATAGTATGCAGGGCATACTTCAAAAGGGAGGATGAGGTAATAATATAATGATTAAAGAACAGTCTGGACCATATATATGATGTAATCAATATATAAAGGCTGTTTTGTGGCATATACTTTCTATCTAGTTTTGTATCTTACTTGCTATATTCTCCCGCTGATCAGTTATTAGTTGGTGTGAATTTGACTCATTACAAAAATAACACTGCTCTACACAAGCTGGCTGTGTCCATATACTGTATTGCCATGTAGTTGTTTTTGTTTAAGGCTTTTCTAAGTGTTAGACTGTTAGTTATGCTACATAATTATATGATTCACTATCTTCCCTACAAACAGAGTATCAATACAGCAAACTAGCCAGCAAACTATTGCCAATAAAATGCACTCCAGCTGTTACACCATTAACAATTAAAGCAAGAGTACATAATATATAGAGGAGAGAGAGTATCCAGCTCTTTATACTCCCGTAGGACACACTGCGTCAAGTAATGATGCAATATAGACTGTTAACAAGAAAGGTGACGATTACCTGTGATCTTCATTAAGCATAACCTGAAATAATTCATTTATTTATTTATTTATTCAATGAGCGCTTCATATACTACATGCGTGATGTCTTGGCAAGTTGTTTTCAATGGCAGTGACAGTGTCTATTGTGAAGAAAGCATAGAAGAGATGGAACTGCTGTCATCAAAGCTGCCTCCAACAAAACGAAAGAACACACGCGATATGGACGAATATCACTGGGAAACTGGGTAATTAAGAGCCAGCGAAGACACGATGACAGGTTTTACAGAACAAGGAGAAAAGGATGTCTCCTAATGTTAAAATATGAAGAGATGTGTTACAATGTGTAAGCGCCTTTGATTCCTGAAGTCATGATACGTAAGCACCTTTGATTCCTGGCTTCATGGCTCCTGACAAACTGGCGTACATGTGGCTTTCTTACCGCTCTTTCTCCTCTACCAGCAGGTCTTAAGTTATAAGCTCAGCTTTCTGCTCGACTAAGGATTCCACAGTCCAATCATTGCCAATCAACAAGGTGTGTGATCTGCTGTAAGTGTACATATTTTGCGGAGATATACAGGGATTTACGGATATACTTGACGCAGTGTGTTTGTATGGGGTATATTGAGAGCTGGATACTCTTTCTCCTATATATATTATGTAAGTAATTGCATTTTTCGTCTCAAAAATGAAAAGGCTTATTCCAGAGAACAATTGACTTAGCTAACACTACTCTTGATTGCTTGTATAAATGTTTATCGCTGAAATGCTAAAGCCAGTTTATATGTAACACATAGAAAATTTAAAGGTAGTCTGCAGTGGAAAAATGATTATATTGTGGCTTAGTATTTACAAATGAACATTGGCATGTGTGATTTGGGGATATTCCGCTTGGTTTAGCTGCTACAGGAGTTTTAACAGATTGCAGTTTTACATCATAAAACGTCATAGCAGGAATAAGAACACATGTGTTTGTATAGAAATGTAAAGAGTAGCACGTACTTCTTGTACCATTGGCTAACAAAGAACCCACTTGGAGTACCCTTGCATTACTGGCAGCAATATACATGTACAGACATCAATAACATTTGTCCTGATGGAGGTTTGTTCGTGAAATAAACAATTAAGACGTGTGAAAACAGACTTGTGCACCTGTACCAGCACTTGAACAAACCCATGGATGGCTCTTTCACTGTTGTTCTTTATTTCTGAATAGAAGTTATAGTTATATCATGGCACGAGTATGATATCTTAGTTATTACACGAGTCCGAGGCGAAGCCGAGGACGAGTGTTAATAACTAAGATATCATACGAGTGAACATGATATAACTGGCTTATATCATAGCTCTTTGTATATGCTTTCTTAAAAGCATTTAGATTTCTTTGAAGCCATGCAATTTGATGGTACATTCAAGGTAAAAGATTGCTTTAAGTGAATGCAACAACATGAATGGGTGTTAGGTCTTTGAAAAGATCATTGTAAGCTTTGTTGATTAACACATTTTATAATAGTAAACATTTTGATTGGCTTAATTTGTTGTGCGTGTGATTTTTTTCTTGTTCATGTGATTTTAATCTTGTTTTCTAGTTCAGTGGTAATTTGTTTGTAATTGCATGGGATAAAATGTATTGACCATGTGATTACTGTTAAAATGAAAGGCACTAAAGTGCTAACCCTTAGCGTGTGCCACGCAATAATTATGATTTATAGTAGCGCTTAGTAACCTTAGGGATTTTATTAAGCACTTATTAATCTATAATCAACTCTGAGATAAGAGCGAATTTCACAAAACCACTCAATTTAAAGTTAATAAAGTTTTGTGTACTTCAAATAGGTGCATATTTCAAGCATTATAGTAGCGTCGGTTTCCAGATGTTAATCGGACAGAAAGGTGAGTACTGTAACCCTTCTGCGCATGCGCTAAGGGTTAATCACTGATAGGTAATCTTGTAGCTAAACAAAAACACCTTGGGTGTAAAAAAAGGGCGAGGCCAATCAGAAGCAGCATTGCAAATAGGTATGTACGATCAAAACCTTTGATATCAGTTGAGGCCAAGAAGTTACTTATCAAAAATCTTTTATCTACTTGAATGACATACAATAGTTTATAGCATATTTTCACAACTATGATTGGCTTTGTCACTTGGCCACCTTTATTAATAATGATGGTATGAAAAAGGTGGCCAAGTGACAAAGCCAATCATAGTTGTGAAAATATGCTATAAACTATTGTATGTCATTCAAGTAGATAAAAGATTTTTGATAAGTAACTTCTTGGTCTCAACTGATATCAAAGGTTTTGGTCGCACATACCTATTTGCAATGCTGCTTCTGATTGGCCTCGCCCTTTTTTTACACCCAAGGTGTTTTTGTTTAGCATATCACTACTTTTTTGGAAGTATAAACATATGTTATTACTAGCAAGCAGCAGAGAAGTACTGCATGGGCATAACTTGTACTTGCCTAGCACACAATATTGCAAATTAAACTTTGAAGCATAATTTTGAAAAATTCAAGTCCGAGATTTTTTTAAACTTTCACTACAGAGTGATACATCAATATAGATTGTATATCTGAAAGTTTATGCAAATCATTCGAAGGGGGTCCAAGTTATGACAACTATCAACCTGCAGTGTAATAGCCCTTCTCAAATACATTCAAGTGTTTACTTCAGACTGATAATAGTATGACAGGTAGAGCATACATAGGAGAAGTGCTGATACAAATGTGGCTGAAATCCATGAAGAAATGAGTGAGTTATTAGACAACAAGTGAATGTATAAAAAGAGAGTTTGAAAAAACTTCCGGGGTTCACGAAAACTCCCGCAAGCCCACGAAAAAAGTGTGCGATGAAAATGAAAGAAAGAAAAAAACGACTGCCGCGTAAAAATTTTTGTGGTCACAGGAAGGCATTTATAAGGCTGTATCAGAAGAATGGCTGAATAGATTTCTACGAACTTCGGGATATTGATTCTTCAAACAATGAGGTACTAATTGTCTAGTAAATGGGCGAATCGGGCGGGAAAGGATGGTTCGTCGTGCGTGGTCGCACAATGGGCGCCATAAATTTTGCAATGGCTATATAGTACTTAGTAGTGGTGGCGCCTATTTCCTCCATTCTCGGTTTATTGATTCTATATAGTAAGAATGTTGTGGGTCGGTAATAACTAAGCGATAGCTTTAATGGCGGCTTAGCTAGAGCGTTTGCGAGTTTGAGGGCGGTGCTACGCACATGTAAATAACTCACTCAGTGGTTGCATTGCTGTACTTCTTCTTGGCCTCGCGACTCACTATCGTGAGTCTTGATTCATGTATACAGAAGCCTGAGGTTGATCCACTGCAAGCGCTATGCAATAACTCTTACACAGCCCTGAAATTAGTGCACTACTGTGCTAATCTAGCTACAACACCTTTTATAGTACATTACTCCCTACAGTGGGTTTTATGGCTGGCTGGCTTCTCACCCATTACTGATATCACTGAGACCACGCCCACCAAGCAATCAGTATCAATTTGTCCATGTTACATAACTACAACTATAATAATTGTATCAAGACTCATGATAGTGAGTCGCGAGGCCAAGAAGAAGCACAGCAACGCGACCACTGAGTGAGTTATTTACACGTAGCACTGCCCTCAAACTCGCAAACGCTCTAGCTAAGCCGCCATTAAAGCTATCGCTTAGTTATCACAGACCAACAACATTCTTACTATATATAATCAATAAACCGAGAATGGAGGAAGTCGGCGCCACCATTCATAAGTACCAGCCATTGCGAGTTTTATGGCGCCGTTCGTGCGCCCACGTCCGACGAACCATCCCTTCCCACCCGATTCGCCCGTTACTCGAGAATTAGTACCTTTATTGTTTGAAGAATCAATAACCTGAAGTTCGTCAAAATCGGTTCAGCCAGTCTTCTGATACGGCCTTATAAATCCTTCCTTCCAAAAAATTTTTTGACATGGCAGTTGTTTTTTTCCTTCTTCTTTCATTTTCATCGCACACTTTTTCGTGGGCTTGCGGGAGCTCGCATGAACCCCAAAAGTTTTTTCAAACTCTCTTTTTGTACATTCACTTGTTTGTCTAATATCTCACTCATTTCTTCATGGATTTCAGCCAAATTTGTATCAGCACTTCTCCCATGTATGCTCTACCTGTCATACTACTTTCAGCCTGAAGTAAACAGTTGAATGTATTTGAGAAAGGCTAATACACTGCAGGTTGATAGTTGCCATAACTTGGACCCCCTTGAAATGATTTGCATAAACTTTCTGATACACAATGTATATTGATGTATCACTCTGTAGTGAAAGTTAAAAACAAATAATATTATTGTAGGCCTGAGTTTTTCAAAATTCAGCTTCAAAGTTTAATTTACAATATTGTATGCTAAGCAAGTACAAGTTTATGCCTATGCAGTACTTCTCTGCTGCTTGCTAGTAATAACATCTGTTTCCAAAAAAGTGGTGATATGCTAAACAAAAACACCTTGGGTGTAAAAAAAGTGCGAGGCCAATTAGAAGCAGCATTGCAAACAGGTGTGACCAAAAACTTTGATATCAGTTGAGGCCAAGAAGTTACTTATCAAAAATCTTTTTAACTACTTGAATGACATACAATAGTTTATAGCATATTTTCACAACTATGATATATGGATTAGAGTACAATTTTGGGAATAATTGCATGGCAATTTAGGCTGTTAATTACACTCACGTATAATTAATGTAATAGCCTAAATTGCCCATGCAATTATTCCCAAATTGCACTCTAATCCATGTGATTATCTATACAAATCACCAAATAAACCATTTCTCCAGCCATAAATGGTTCTAATAATTATGGAATTGCGTGAATGCTCGCATTAGCCTGAATGTGGCGACCTTTTAATCCCAGTAATTGTTGTAACCACGCTCCCTTCGTCATAAACTTGTCGAGAAAGAATTATATCAACACTTAACCACTGTTTCTTGTATATATACCCGTTTCCAAAAACTAAGCCAAAAACAAGGTAGCATTAGCACCTTCTTTCCATATAACGCAATGTATAAAGCTTCTTCTGGAGCCCGATCTGATGTCACGTAAAGTGCGGAAGTGACTTTGTGGCTTAATATCTCGAAAATTCAACATAAGATTATTATTAAAAGTGTTGTTTTGTGCATTGCATGACCAAATAAACAATAATATGCATAGGTGATTTTCCACTGCAGTCTACCTTTAAATAGCTAGCTAGTATATAAGTACTACTACAAGATAACATACAAACTAGTAGCTAGGTTTTGAATTTAAAAGGCAGTAAGCATTTCAATAAGAGTAAGGGAACTAGCTACGTAACTCAATATCACTTACCAGCCAGCATTATGATAAAGTATATGCTATTTGTGGCCTTGCATTGCTGTGAGGGCTTGGCCTGGCATTAATAGGCCAGACTATAGTACATAACTGCATTATAATCATTTTGTAAATGATTTGTAACACACTCCTAGCCTTTGATCCACCCATGCACTATTATGATACAAAGGACTTACTTGGCAGTATCTTGGCTGTAGTATCCCTAGACTAAATAGTTTTGTTTTGTTTCATTTTTATATTCTTATTCTTTGTTTGCAATAAGCATTTGGTTTCGTGCATTTAAGAGTCACACATATCATAACATTTTAGGCTGCTTTATTAACTATTTCAATTATATTTAGGGTAATCTTGGAATCACCTCAATGATAATGTTTATAAATTAAAGTATAAGGGTATAATTAAATTTGTGTAATTTTTATCATCATAGGTAGGACACAAATCTAAAGGTTCGTTTTACCCACCCACCACAAATTTTATAATAGCAATATTATTGCTGGATGAAAAAATTGATGGTTTACAAAAAAATTGTGCCTCACAAATTATACCCGCTGTACGGTATATGTGATATTGTCACAAGAACTGAAATCTATGCCTAATATCACAGGTACACTCAAGTACTATGCAGACACACTGGCAATATAACTACAGATGGCCAGGTCTGCTTTTACAGATGGCTATTCCCGACCCTGTCAAGTCACGAAGGTTCACAACAGAGCCTATGGGGCCACCGAGGTGCATTAATAAGACTGCACGGGGTGTCAAACTGCTGTCAACTATCCATCTCAGTCTGACCTATGGTTTAAGCTAACTGTGGCTGGTTCTGTCACCTACCAGCTGAATGTACAGCTTGACTGCACCACTTAGGTACGTAGCTATGTAGCTTTAGGTGGTATACTGGCTCAAACAATGCATGGGTTGAACTTTTATAAAATGTGACTGGATTTGCAAAAGCCGTCCTTATTGACACATTTTGTATTTTGAGAAATTGAAGCCACTGTGATTCTCTTGTGGGAGACTGTATAGTCACACTAGATTTACTCTAGAAGTAGAGCAGTCTTACAGCTAGCAATATATTGTTAGCTAGTTAACAATGCTGGACTTTAAGGGACTTTTTTAAAAGCTCTGTAAAATCATGAGTGTCACATACGGTACAGCTCAATGTTGACAAGGCACGCGTGTGGCATGTACTCGACACAACACGTTTTTCATTTCGCACGCGTGCAGGCATGCGTGTGCTCGCAAGATCGATGACGTAGAAACTCTCGTGCGAGTACTCGTGTACGCACTAGACATGTGGCAGAAGCACGCGTGCATGTCAGGTACGTACACGCCAAATCTGGTTTGCGTACACCTTGGTGTGTATACAAATTGTAAGCCAAGCATAACAGTATAAACTCTATGAACATGTTCTTGACCTAAGGCGTGATTCCCATCGAGACACAAGACGCAAAAACGCTGCTAAACAATTTCTTACTGTAAAGCTAAAGCCTATAGATTATATTTGGGGGTGTGTCTTTTACCGATTATCATCAGTAATTCTCGGATAAATTCCAATGTGACAAATTAATGCTGATATCCTAAATGTGTTGTATATAGCTAACCGACAATGTGAACACATTAGTAGTTATTGCTATATATACAGTTTAGTTACTTTTCAAAGTTGCAGATAGTTTTTGCGCTGTACAATACTCGATCTTGTCCACTCATGACACAAAGATATCCTAGCATATTTGGTATGAACACGCCCCTTCATTAGGACTTTCGAGCGATACTCATTACAACAGATAAAGAAACCGATCAGCTGCAAAACAGTTGCATTTCATTGCCTACAGCTACTGTACCTGTAGTTACACCACACATGTAGTTTAGCAAACCAAGTGCGAGCTCGTGACGTGCATTTCTCGTGTGTCGCGTGTGTTCACTGGCCCGCGTGCACACGCCAAAATTGTGTGCACACGCCAGTTTTTGAAGTTTTACACGCGTTAAACGTGCAAACACACGCGTGTGTAAACTTTAAATTGAGCTGTACCGTATAAGGGGGTGGGTGGGCAGGAGGGTAATGGGAAACCCTGGCATCATGTGATCATTCATAAAACGTGTATCTTGTGTATGTTACACATGTGCTGTAATCTGAAGTCAAATCCTTCACAACTGACTCTGTCATTAGAGGATATTATGTTTGGAAGGACGCATTGTCAAGTGCTATAATGGGAGAAGGGATGCTTTGTAGCCTGATACACAACCACCATGACAAAAAGATCCTTTTGGCAATTTTGCTGTTTACATGTATAACTAAAGGCATGACAGTAAAGGCACATGTCTAAACCATATTGGAGGATATACGTACTATCTATGCTAGAACTGAAGATACCAGGAAAGCATTGAAGAATTAAAATTTGTGAGCTTGTAACGTCTTGCAAATTTAGAACCTCACAGATAAAATCCACTGTATGCTGTATTGTACGGTATGCTGCACAGTCATACAAAGTGTTCTATGATCATTAAGTACGGTAGTACTTAATAGTAGGGATCGCTAGGAAAACTATGGCTTCCGGAAATTTTGCACTTTTAAAAACAACTTTACAACAGGCTTTAGCCAAAAAAACCAACCTGGATGCATTAGTACTGCTGTAATTAGGCTGTATCTTTGTTAAACGCAGCGAAAAGTCTAATATTTCGATCCACAGCGAATTTTAAAATTTTCAAAATTTACCTGTATTTCATCTGCCAGCCAGCCTGCCTGCCGTAAGACCTCGTTCCACTAGGTGTATGGCTCCAGATTTTTCACACAACAAAGGTAATCACGTCGGATTTACGAAAATGTTAAGGTTTGTCCACTGCGCCATAGCTTGTCCTTTGTTCTACCTTCTTCATCGATTGATCTTCCTCAATCCAAGGATGACAAAATTTTACGAAGGTGTCAAGATTCCACGCAAGGTGTTAAAATGTAACAATAAACACCTTGGATAGGCGCATGCTTACCGATACAATCTGTAATGCGTAATGGAAGAAGAATTCAGTCTTTCCCTATGGCCTTCTATTTCGTCTTCCATAGCCAGACCAATTTATTTACATGCAGCTGCTTATCGATCTTCTGATTGTAAGTGCCAGATGTTAATTATAACATTAAGCGCTTATGATCGGACACCTATTAACAACCTAGTAGCTGCGTATTAAATTTAAAATGGTCTGGTTACGAGTAGAATATAGTCCTTCCTTCACAGTACAAGTCGTTTTCCATATAGACACTTGGTATCGTGATGAAACGAGTCTGTTGTAAAGGTGGGCATGGCACATACGTAGCGAGCCGTTGTAAACTATGTAGATATCAATTACTAAGAAATAATTCCGGTCTTGAGTGCCTGTAAAAGGTGTTAAACCTATAGATACTGAAATATACTGCCATGCAATTTAATGAAAATTAAATGGCTAGCTATAGCAGCCATACTTAAAGTATACTAGCTATGAAAAGTAAACAAACTAGATATTTAAAAAAAATTGAATTTAAAAAGGGGAGTAGGGATCATAATAAAAAGTAAGGAAACAAGTAGTTAATCACTCACCACCCAGCATATTGCATGTGTCTACTCAAGTATACAATTGCAGCTGGGTAGGCATTCATACATGCACAAATGAACACATTCTCTAGCACTTCTACAAGATTTAATCCCTACTTTGGCAGCCAGCATTCAAAGCAAAACATCATGCAGCCAAAGTAGGGATTAAATCTTGTAGAAGTGCTAGAGAATGTGATCATTTATGCATATATGAACGCCTACCCAACTGCAATTGTATACTTGAGTAAACGCATGCAATATGCTGGGTGGTGAGTGATTAACAACTTGTTTCCTTACTTTTTATTACGATCCCTACTCCCCTTTTTAAATTCAAAATTTTTAAAAATATCTAGTTACATACACAATACTGCTACATTAAAATATATCTATTCCCACTAGAATGCTTAGTGTCTACCTTAGTATCACAGTCCAAAGGTACATGTAGTTCCATTTCATCAATTATCAAATATCTTATCTTTAAGGCAGACAGAGGTTTCAATTCATATGCAATAATTTTATGCTCCATTAAATATTCCCGAACATTTGATGAAATCTTGTATATTATATCCTCCTTTATAACACTAAGTAATAAGATAGATGCTTTTGGTAACATAAAACATTTAGACAAGGTCTCTGTGATTAAGTCATATTCTTTAACAAGCATCTCATTCATTTCACATACAAGTTTTAACTTAATCATATTTTTTTCTAACTCCTGTCTCTCAGTAGGTTTTTCATATTCTAATTTTTTTAAATCTGACTCAAGGATTACTGTATTTTCTACTTCTTTAGTATAATTATTCATCAATTTCATAGCTTCAGTACATTTACTTGCATCAATAAAAGCTTTTACAATGGTAAAATCACAATATTTGCAGTTGTACTTAATATAAGAAAACACATCATCTACTGTTATTGCTGAATGAAGCAATACATCAGAATTAAAGAAGGTTAAATAATCTTTATCAACAAAACACAAATTGGTTATTATTGTTGAAACAGCATAACACTCCTTCTTAAATACTTTAGTTAGTTTTTCTATCCATGTGAAGTACCTTATATTGACATCAAGTTTTAATTCATTCAAGACATACTCATCTACAAAATAAGGTCATTAAAACACTATTATGTAGCTGAACAAATTATTAAACAAACTAGTTCATACAACTTTTAAAATTGTTGTGCATACAGTAGCTACTATTTAATCTACCACCTACGTAGCTAAATGATAAGGCATCACTTTGATGTGAAAAAGGAGCCATGAATTTGAAATATTCCAAAACAGCCTGAAAGAGATATCACTGTAGCTACGTAAGTTATGAAATATCGGCACATAAACAGTTTTTCAAATAATTCCTTGTATATACTATCAACTAGGTCATATTGAACACAAATACATGCAGAGCATCTGATCTCCTTTGCAGTTATAGCTTTCATTAGTACGTATATGCTAGCCATGTTTTGATCATTTATACGTACTTGCTGTACGTGGTGCTTACTACGTATACGTACTTGTACTTGATTTTTGTTTCATATATTTATGCATATACATAGTATTATGTGTAGCCATGGAGCTGTAATGTACAGTAGTTGAATAGTTAACCACTGAAATAAATAAAGCTGTATAAATGTATCAACAATTTACAACTCTTGATTATGTCTTCTGGAGTCTGCATGCAAGACCACCATTCATGTGCTGCTTCGCACTGCAAACACCTGTATAGAGAAATAATCAGTAAGTCCTTCCTGTGCATAGATTATTGCTGTCACCTTGAATGACGATAGATCCAGTACCATTAATTTGCAAAATTGCAAATATCCAGTATACACATGAATTATTAAAATCTCTAAATTATACTCTATAGTTGGTTCGCGTTCACTGTGCGGTCCGTAATTCTTTAATAACTTCCGGTAGGAACGAGCTAGAATAAAAATTTTTAGATAATCGTGAAGCCCGTCAAATGCCAGAGACGATTATAAAAGAAGCGCTTCAGCTGGAGCCAGCGCTTGGAAGTTATGGAGCTTTTAAATTTTGCCATACATTTCCTATGTAGAAGCCGTTTAAGTACAATCCTTTGAAGTTACCGAGTTAACACATGTTCGTGACGTATGAAGCCAAGTAGACGCGCCAATATTTCATCAGCAATAATAAGCGCCATACATTTTCGTCGCTAATAGTGAATTGTTTGCTCGAAGATACCACTGAAGGTACTGTAAATCTAGTGTAATTACAGCGCTATACATATAACGCGACTTACCAATTCATTTTGATTTTATCGTTCACACTAAAACTTATGTTACCTCGCCATTCTTGGTTTATCGATACATATTTTCATTAAACATACTTATAGTCACTCCAGAAGCGCTTTTCTTTCTTTAAAACAGTATAACACAAGTCTTGGTGAAGATGCCATTTTTGCGAACGTGAGCCTTTGTGCACGCATATTACGCATAATTAAAATCGTGACGTAGGAAACATATGTCCAAAATGCTTTGATCTTAAATGGCTTCATTTCGGCAGGCTCAACCGCACAGTGAACGCGAACCAACTATAGTAGCAAAAGCCTCACTGGACATTAACCTACCACTAACGCTGACTATAATGCATCATTCCATCAATTTACTAAGTGACTGGAGCCGAAGTGTATATAGAAAGCTCGCTTGAGATGCATTGCAATCCCATTCATCGATTCAGCGGCATTCCAGTCCCACAAACCTACCGTTTTGCACCCCATCAGCGCTCATTTCGAATTTAATATCCCTTACAAAGCAAGCAGTAAGTGTGATAATACGATAAGCAAAGCTAAGGGCCCTTAACTATAGTCGTTCGCTGGAAATCGATCGAGCACACATGTAACTCCATACATTTCATTACAAATGTGCGTGTCCTTATTCTCCGTATGACGTGTAATGATGTCACAAACCGCAATGTTTTAAAACTGCTGCAGTAGCTAAACGAAGTGGAATATCACAAAATCACACATACCACTCTTTATTACCATCACTAAGCTACATTATAAGCACAAGTCAATTTTCCATTTCAGATGACCTTTAAAATGGTCTCGCTATGAGTAGAATATAGTCATGGTATAAGTCGTTTGCTTGAAACGACTCTGTTGTAATGGTGACCGTGGGACACACGTAGTGAGCCATTGTAAAAATACTACGGTAATACTTAATAGTAGGGATCGCTATGAAAAACTATGGCTTCCGGAATTTTCGCACTTTTAAAACCAACCTTATAACTAATCTGGCGTAGCCGACCCTTTTATGCGGCACCCTCCTGAAAAATAAAAGGGTGTGGTTACTCTCGCAATGCGCACCTGTACAACTGGAATGTAATTATAAATTGATTTTCGTGCCAACGTCATGTCGATATTGCTAACTTGTAAGGTTTCGATACACAATTACAAGTATGGCATCATCTGTTATAAGCTGTGTAGGCTGTGGTGCGAATATTTTGAACACAAAACGGATTGGCTATGCCAGACTAGTTGGCAGCGAGGCTGACAGCACTGCGAAAACTCATTACCCAGAATAAAATTTGTGATCACAGTCTTCTGCTCATTCTTTAACAAAGCATAACCAAAGAATGGCAAAGATTCCGCATATGACTGCCAAGCTTCTTCAATTCTCGAAAGAGAAAACCTTGGAGATAAGGCCATTATATTACGATATTGATGAAACGTCATAAAAATTTAATAATTACTATTGGAGCGATTTGATTGGACGCACCATTTTTCGGTAACGCCGTACAACTACTGTATGCTAGAGTCATCAGACCCTTTTATTTTTCAGGAGGGCGCTGCATAAAAGGGTCGGCTACACCAGACTACCTTATAACAGGCTTTAGCCGAAAAAACCTACCTGGATGCATTAGTACTGCTGTAATTAGGCTGTATCTTTGTTAAACGCAGCGAAAAGTATAATATTTTGATCCACAGCGAATTTTAAAAATTTCGAAATTTACCAGTATTTCATCTGCCAGCCTGCCAGCCAGCCTGCCGTAAGACCCGGTTCCGATAGGTGTATGGCTCCAGATTTTTCACACAATAAAGGTAATCACATTAGATTTACGAAAATGTTATTTTGATTAACTGGGTCTATATACTACAATGAACACTGACCATTCCTATGGTTATGCCTGCATTGCTATGACTGTATGGACAATATACTAATGTGACTAACTGACTAACTATTATGTAACTATTAGCACAGACTATAAAGTTAGGGATATGGCATTATTAAGAATAACAGCACATGCGTAGTAGCTACACCGTGGTTTAATCCCCACTCTTGGCAAATGTATGAAATCAGAAATCAGTAAATGAAATCAGAAATCAGGCAATTCATTCTTTGATTTTGAAGTCTTGTATGCTATTTTTCAAGGCATCGGACCTCTCAGTTAACATGCAAGCACCTACAAACAAGCATAATTATTAAGTAGGCACCTGTACCATTTTTGGTGCCTGCTAGGAACCTGAAAGATTATTATACTTATATGCAAGCATGCGTAAAATATAAAAAGCAAACAAAACAAAGTAATTTAAAGTGTGAGACTTCAGTGCTCCAAAAAGTAAGGAAACAAGGAATATGATTTGGCACGAGAGAACATTAAAGATTCTGGTATATATGAGATAATTAATTATTATAAAACTCATTCAAGTAGGTTTGCCAAAAGCAGGGATTAAACTTTTATAAATTATCTCATGCCAGGATCTTTAGTGTTCTCTCATGCCAAAATCCTATTCCTTGTTTCCTTACTTTTTGGAGTTACTCAGGTCGATCCCTACTCACTATTTAAATTTCTAATTCTGTCACTATAAGCACTGTTTTATTAGGCATGATTCATGCAATAGTCTGCAAAGTACCTGGTTATCCTAGTAAACTGCCTCACATAGATGTGACCTTTCTACAATAAGCATACTGGATACTGCAATGCACAAAAGAGAGTTACATACAGGTGAGTTACATATGTCACAGGGATGCCACATGGAATTGTCAGCAGTTAATGGGCTAGCCTTACTATTGTTATAAAATGCCTGCTAAAACTTTGAGATAGGATTCGCACCTGCGTAAAATAAATATACAGCACCCTATGGAAATAAAACAGTTGTAATGTATACTTTTAGTTATAACTTCCATTCAGGAAGTTAGTACGGCCGCCATTATAAACAGCAACATCTACATTTTCCATCAATACTAAAATAAGACTATGACATAAGTATGTATTTATAGACTGATCCCTACTCACTATTTAAATTTTTAATTATTCTAATTAGTTTGCTTTTTATATTTCATAACATACTTGCATATAAGCATACAAGTCCCTAGCAGGCGCCAAATATGTTACAGGTGCCTACTTAATAATTATGCTTGTTTACAGGCGCTTGTTAAAGAAGCACTTACATGGCAAAGCAGCTGTATGACATTTGAAGAACAGCTAAATCTATTTGTCCAAGGCTATAATCACAGTATCTTGAAGTTCACGTCATAATGAAGCACTATATAATGGCACCAGAATTACTAATTGTATCAGATGTGCAAGCCAGGGTTTTGTGTGATGAATTAGCAGAAGCCGTAACAGCTTATTAACACCTTCTTTTGTGAGTTTCTCACCTTGTTTAATAGAAGAACAAGGAAGGATAATGAAGGATAAAAGGAATCACCATGGTGCAGTGGACAAACCTTAATCGGAACAGTTCTGTAAATCCGTGGCGATTACCTTTGTTGTGTGGAATTTTTGGAGCCATACACCTAGCGCTAGTGGGTCTTATGGGCAGGCTGACTGGCAGACGAAATCCAGATAAATTTCAAAATTTCAAAATGTTAGTGTTTTCACTTTGTTAACAAAGGTACAGTGCTATTGGGGCGAGCCCCACACTAACGTGGAATCTCGTGCGGTTGTTCGCGTGCGGAAAATGACAGCGAAATCCGGCCTGCCCCACACTACTGTAAGTCTGGTAGGGTGGTTCATCCGCAATAATACACGGATAAATTACGTGAAATCCATACAAGTGTGTATGTAACACGACAAAATCCTACTTCGAGTACTGGACTCTCCATAATTATTATTATGTTCGTACGGTGGTTCATGCCACGAAGTTATAAACGGAGAAGATTACTGACACTCCATATATGTTCATACGGTGGTTCATGCCACGAGAAATAAATGGCGCAAATTTAATAGAGTATATATATGGATAGTCTAAATGTGCACATGATTGATAATAGCTCGTTGACAACAATTCAATGCGGACGGCTCAGAGAAAAGCTTTTGCCGGGACGCTAATCTTTTTAGTCGGTCAGTTGCAATTGCTCAGGCTCGCCCCCCGATGTTCAAACATCTGTCTAGTTACAGCAGTACTAAAGCCTGTTGTAAGGTGGATTTTAAAAGTGCAAAAAATCCAAAAGCCATAGTGATCCCTACTATTAAGTTCTACCATACGTACTTATATTTCTAGAACTCTACGTACAAATGAAGAATAGTGACTGCTTGTATATTTAAGTAAAATTTTATCTCACTTGAAAATAACTGCTCTTCTTTAATTACAACACCTCCAATTTCAAAATATAGCATTTCAGAAAATAAGTATTGAAGATCAATGGTGAGTTGATCACCATCTTTAATTGGCTGACAATTAACAATAGAAGAAACAGAAATAGCATGTTCGACAAACTTATTGGGAAGTAGCCAACAGATTTCAATACAGCCATGACTAATACTATTTATTAACAAAACTTCATTTTCTTCACTTAACTGCTGCTCAATTTTTTTGCAATGTTCAAGAATATCAATCATTTTTACTTCAGAATCATCTCTCTGGAATTTTTCTTTGACTGTTTTATGTTGACCTTCAAATACTATTACAAGAGGAATATATATTAATATTTCTTTCAATGTTCTCAAAAATACTTCATCCTTGTATTGTTTAATTAATGCATCTGCTGGAGGATGGATGACAGCTATTTTTTCTAACAGCCTTATGTTTATCCAATTGCAATATAGTGGATACTCAGCAAGTATATCAAATAAATCATCACAGTTACTTGATTCTTTAATTTTGTTTTTAAGATCATCTGGAAGTGATTTACTATTGCCCAATAGGCAAGCTTTACGTACTCGTTTGAAATCTATACATTTTAGAGTTTCACACAGCTTATCAAAAAGAAGTGTAAAGGCACATGTAGGGTCCCTTTTTTGAAAAATATTTTGTTGAGAGATGCAAAAGTCATTATCTATAGCAACAAGATAAAGGAAACACAAAAAGGAAAGTAACATACGTATATAGCATAAAATGTACAGATTGCACATAGCTACCCCTGTATGTAGCTAAACCAGATAGCTATACCTATAAATTTATTAATGATAATGAAACTATCATTAACTACAGTAGTGCTAAATAGTAGGGAATGCTATTAAAATGCATGGCTTCTGAAAAATGTGTGCCTTGAAGAACAACCTTAATAAAATAAAAATCAACACTATTTCATATGTAGGTAGCTACAGTCACAATGCTATAACTTAGTTAAAATTTACTGGCTATAGAACTTAATTGGTACGGCTTGGTGTTATATACACACACAAATAAATGGGATACTATATAGTCTGCCATAGTCTCTCGTGGTCTCTAGTAGTCTCTATAAAAGTTTCTCAGTGTCTCATAGTCTCTAGTAGTCTTTACGATAAACAATAGGTGTAAAAAATTAGTGTGGTCAAAAAAAACTGTCACAGCAACTAAAAGGACTGATATTGGAATGTGACCAAGATTTATGCGTAGGTTTACCACAACTTTTTATAAAGCTGCAGGACTTAAAAATGAGCAAAAAATCACGTTTAATCACTGATAAACTAATGGTGAGTGTTGCAAATAGAGTAGATTAATGTAGATACATTAAGTCATACAGTAAATATATTATTTTTATCATATGAGAAACTCACCTCAAATTAGTACTGGACAATAGTAAAATTTGCTTTCCGATACGATATGACAAAAAATATTGCGATATAAACAATATTACAATATTTCTTGTACATATGTTTTTGGTTATGTATACCACCTCTCTCATACTTATACTTGTGTTTAAATAAACAGCAATGCCAAGTGAAATATTTTTAATTGACATATAATATACGTATTTTAAAATCTACAGCTTGTCAAAACACAGCACATATATAGGAAAATATTTTCATTTTACTTCTCTAAAATTTAAAATTACATCATTATACTAATTGATGATATTATCATGTTGCATAATTACGTACTTGATATAGTGTTTAAATATCATGATATGATAAAATTTCGATATATTGCCCAGCACTACCTCAAATGGCATCTTTTGGCTTATATCAGCTTCTAAACTTCCATGGACACGAAAAACAAACATTTTAAGACTAGTAGCAAAGTATATATTTCAACTACAAATAAAGGTTAATTTAGAAAACTAAAAGCCACAATCGATATCACATTTATGCGCCTATATAAAGAGCACTAGTGATGCACTAACTTATCAATCAAAGGGTAGATCAGGAGGGATTTTCCCAGGGCTACATCTAGATGTACACCAGGCAGGAAGTAGAATAGGGATACATGGCTTATGTATCCCTGTAGATTCCTTTGATCTGAGGTGTGAAAGCGTTACATATGTTGATGTAAAAACCAGGCGGTGTGTAAGTTTAACCACTAGTTATTCAATGTATTGTAATAGTAAAATTAATAACATCACGAGTAAGTCACGTGAGCAAAGACCCATCACTAAGGAGCACATAGCAACATACACAAATTTAATTCTTTTGTTTAAACTGGCTTTATACTCCAGTACTGTATCTTAGTGATAAAAGTTTTGAAAAGTAGTTTTTTAAAGCCGAAATTCTTACTGTAACACTATAGGTTAAACTTCTTTTATAAGCTCTGCAACCTGCATGGCACGCCTGCTTTTAAAACTGAAGCACTCCGTCTCGTTAGTAATACACAACCGGTAAAATGTCTTTTAATGATAAATGAATGGCAAATACAGCGTTTTATTAGTCTTCTTGGGTGCACTTTGTTACTAAGGTCACACCCATCAACTGTATCGATGGCAAGTGTCATAAAAAGAAACTGAAAATCAGTAGAACTTGTTTAACCGGTTATTCAGCCTTCATTTCATGTGAATAGTCTGGGGAGTGGACACACAGATACAAACACGCATACTGACTTCCCAGACAAAAGCAATTTCAAGAAACCAGGTACATGCTTCAGGTTTAAAAATCGACCGAATTGTCACATTTTTTATTTCAAGGAATAGCTACCAATTTGAAATACCAGTATTCAAGACACTGTTATATAGATTGCACCACAGTAATTTTATAGCTACGTAGCATTATATGAACGAAGTTCACAGCTACGTAGTCAAAACTGCTGGATTTTGAGAGGCTTCTGAATACTTACTGGGGAAGGAGGTGATGGGTGGGTTGCAGTTGTCAAAGGACATAGGCAATCAAGCTGATTGTTCTGTTATTTTAACACAACCAAAAGTACCACCTACTAATTAGTCTGTGGTATATTACGTGGACACATGCCATTGGCTTTCTATTGTTGGAGGTGACAGGTTCAAATTCTGATTTTCTTCATTTACAAGATACGTAGCTATAAACGTACAATCATTAAGTACGGTAGTACTTAATAGTAGGGATCGACATGAAAAAACATGGCGTCCGACTTTCACGTGCCTCCATAACTCGCCTCACAATATACTTTTCACGAAAAAACCGACTAAAATCCATTTGTAACACTATAACAAAACTGTACCTTTGTTAAACTCCATGGAAAACCTAACAACACGATCAGTAGAGAGATTTGAAAATTTCGAAATCTACCAGAATTTCGTCTGACTGCCAGCCTGCCTGTCAGCCTGCCTGCCGGCCTGCCTGCCGTAAGACCCACTAGCACTAGGAGTATGGCTCCAGATTTCTCATACAACAAAGGAAATCGTATCCGATTTACGAAACTGCTGTTCCGCTGAAGATTCATCCACTGCGCCTTAGTGTTTCTTTTCATCCCTCACTATCTTCCTTTTTCTTCGTCTAGTCTGTAGAAAGGCGAGAAAATTATGAAAGAAGGTGTCGATCGGCTTGCACCTTCGGCTTTTATGTCACCAAAACAGCCACTTACCACGTGACATAATCAGTAATGCGCCCGCCGTTAAATACTATGAACAAACGGATGTTTTTGCGTGTACTTTATTACATCTTCAACTATAGAGTACGTGTGAATATACAACATATTTTCGATGTTTTTCGAATGTATTTCACTACAGTGCAGCTGCTCCGCCATGTTAACGATGTTGTTAACATGCGCCTGTAAAAACAATTAAGTAATGTTTTGGCGCCTGGAAAACGATTACTTTTGCAAGTATGCTATAAAAAGCAAACAAACTAAAATTAAAAATTTATAAAGGTGAGTAGGGATCACTCTTGCAATACTAGCTTAAAAAAGTAAGGAAACAAGGGAAAAAATTTGCAAGTGGCATGAGAGAACACTAAAGATTCTAGCATGAGATAATTTATAAAAGTTTCATCCCTACTTTTGGCTCATTTTCAGTATTAGGAGTAAGCCAAATGTAGGGATTAAACTTTTATAAATTATCTCATGTAGAATCTTTAGTGTTCTCTCATGCCACTTGCAAATTTTTCCCTTGTTTCCTTACTTTTTTTAGCTAGCATTGCAAGAGTGATCCCTAATCACCTTTTTAAATTTTTAATTTTTAAATATTCTAATGTATAAAGGATAACTGGAAAGGTGACAGTGGTACAAACTCTTGGAAGAGGTGTAAGAGCTAGCACTTTTGTGGCTTCACTGTCATCAGAATTTGTCTGGAACTGAGAAAACTCAAAACACCATTTGTAACCATAGAAAGCAAAAGTTTTAAAAGATCACAAACCTGGGCAGTGGTATATTTAACACACATAAGAAGAGATCAGCAAAAAATACCCACTCAATTTTGTCAGAGCTAGCATAGTAGTCGAACAGGCATTTATATGTATGTAATTACCTCCACTATATTACGTATATGCAACTCAATAAGCACAGATTATAGCATAGTAACTAATCTTTTAATGTTAATAGCACATAACACACAGCGACGAGTACACTTGTGATATACTTTCAGATCACATGAAGAATATATATCAAGGAATGCGCATTATGTTTGAACCTAAATTTGAACATGGGCATGAAAGTATAAATTACCATCAAGCATTGCAGAACACTTTCAAACTAATGATTAGTACAGTATAGAACTAATAATGAAGTTTTTATCTATCAGAAAGTTTAAAGGCTTTCCAAAATTGAAATTTTGCAATTGAATTATGGTAGAGTGCATCACACTTTTGAATGAGTAATAAAATACTTCTATTAGTTCAGTAAGCATTGTGAACAATACCCATAGAATTTAAGTGCAATCTGTAAAAGATTCAAGTAATAAGTAATTCTTATAAGCATCCATGGACTCCATGGTAGAGGTTACCAAAAAAACCTGACGAAGAAAACAAACAAAAGTTTTTCGTAATGCAGACTTCGCAAAAACCATATCTCTGGACTGCCTGATAGTTCAGCACCAAAAAGGAAGCGATTTGAGTTGTGGAAAGGTTAGTTTTACGGTACAGCTCAAAGGCAACTTGACACCCGCACTAGTGTTGTTCCAGTATACTTTTACTAATACTTACTTTTTGAAAAGTATAGCTGTTTTCCTGTCAGTATTACTTGCTAATACAATTTTCCACATTACACAAATACTAAAGCATTACTCAATACTATATATAGTATTTGCTGGTAATACTTACAATTACCCAAAAATTAGTTTTTCGAAATACAAAATACTTTGAAGGTATTGTTTAACAATACCTTTTTAAGAGTAAAATTTGCATGTTCTCTGAGACAATGGATTTTTGAATTTCACATAATTTGTATGGATACTCTGTATGATACTAATTATACATAACTACGTATGTAGTTAAATATATTGTGTCCTGTCTGTACTTACTAAGTATTTGTCGATTACTATTACAATACCTTTGGAAAGTTGAAGCATGATTACTAATACTATACAATACTAAGCAAAATTTAAGAGAGAAATACTTTACAATACAATACTCACACAGATTTACAAGCCAAATACAAAACTTATACTTTACTCTCTAAATTTTCTATGCACAATACTTATACTAAACTATACTAAATAAATTTCCTCATACTGTAACAACACTAACCCGCACGTGGGTTGCCGGTTGAAAAAATGCAGGTAACAATGCAGAATTCACAACAAATGGGCGCAGGTGCCTGTAACGGGCATGGGTGCCTGTAAAGGTAGCCTGAAACACCTGTCGGGTCACTGCAACCAAGAATCTGTTTCGATACAATGGAATTACTACTCACCAACTACTACTCACCATTATACAGCTTGGTACAACTAGTTTATGCCTTGATTTATCACACCAGCTGGCTACTATAGTGAATCCAACTCAATAACTGAAGACTTCGACTGTTATCATAGCGAGGAAACCCTTTGACTTATCCAACGCTTAGTCTTATGTTGGTGAGGTGACTGCATGTACGTACATACGTAATTGGCACTTGGCTAACATAAACGCTGCAGGTGCTACCAAAGAAATATAATTATCTCCCTTTGTCAGTTTGTAAAGTGGAATGGCCTGTGCAGTTTATGTAAGAAAACCAGTTATCCTTCTTGTGTCGATTTTCAAGCTAGGCATGGCTATACAATTGATCCATACAGGTATAAATTTGCCGATGCATCACCGGCATTCAAGGTATGGCAGTCTATATAATATATATTAGTAAGTGGAGAGTAAATAAACTAGCATGAAGAACTGAGGATGGTGAGAGGAAACTGTGCGATTACCTGTCACAGTTATCCTTTGCTGTGCATGTATACCTGTACACGCACTCGCGTGTGCAGGCTACACGTATAAAAAATGTGTGTGAGTTACCCGCATGAGTCAAGTTGCCTTTGAGCTGTACTGTAATTGTCCGTTTTTTACATTTTTGCTATGTGTAAAGGACTCTCGGTAGTCGTCGCATGGGTGGATTTTCTTGGCCACGCGACTCACTACCATGAGTCCTGATTACACAGTTTCTAGTACTCTCTAATAGTCTCTCATAGTCTCTATTAGCTCATAGTTTCTCATGGTCTTTAGTAGTCTCTCATAATCTCTAATAGTCTCCCATAGTCTCTAGTAGTCTCTATTAGTCGCTAGTAGTCTCTATTAGTCGCTAGTAGTCTCTATCAGTCTCTAATAGTCTCTTATACTCATATGATCTCCATAAGTCTCAAGTAGTGTCTAAAAATCTCTCACAGTAGCTCATAGTTTCTCATGGTCTCTAGTAGTCTCTCATAATCTCCCATAGTCTCTAGTAGTCTCTATTAGTCGCTAGTAGTCTCTATCAGTCTCTATTATAGTCTCTAATAGTCTCTTATACTCATATGATCTCCATAAGTCTCAAGTAGTGTCTAGAAATCTCTCATAGTCTCTAAGTTGTAGTGCCAGAATTGATAGCAGTGATAGCACCTAAAAGTGCATGTATTAAGATACTCGCTTTGACAAGATAGCTGTAGACTTTAATTTATCTTATATTTGTTCATATATTTCATTTGGCATTGCTGTTTATTTAAACACAAGTATAAGTATGAGAGAGGTGGTGTATATAGCCAAAAACATATGTACAAGAAATATTGTAATATTGATGCCAAACAAAAACACCCTGGAAACAAGTTGATGTAATACCATCTAAAAAACCAGGTGTTGTGAAAGTTAAACCACTGTTAATCAACTGCTATTCAATAGCAATTAATGACATCACGGGTAAGTCACGTGAAGCAAAGACTCATCACTAAGGAACACATAGCAACTCATACAAATATAATTCTTTGGCTTTATACTACAGTACTTTAGTGATATATAGAAATAGTATAAAGTTGTTTTAAGCCGAAATTCTTACTGTAATACTATAGGCCAGTCTTCTTGTATAAGCTCTGCAACCTGCACTGTACGCCAACTTTTAAAACTGAAGCACTCCGTCTTGTTAGTAATGTACAGCTAGTTAAAAGGATTTTACTGTGAAATGAACGGCTAACATGGCTGTATCTTGCTCTTCTTTGGCAGTAACTCATGACGCGCTTCGTTACTAAGGCCCCGCACATCATTAATATCGATAGCAATTAAGTGTCATATAAAGGAACTGAAAAGCAGTGGGACTTGTTCAATTGGTTATTCAGGCTTCATTTCGCATTAATGGATTTTAATAGCCTGGGGGGCGGACACACACACAGACATGCATACCGACTTCACGGACAAAAACAATTTAAAGAAACCAGGCACGCGCCAAAGGCTGCCGCTCGCCTGGTTTAAAAAGTGCGAGGCCAATCAGAAGCAGCATTGTAAATAGGTATGTGTGACCAAAAACTTTGATATCAGTTGAGGTGTAGAAGTCACTTATCAAAAATCTTTTTAACTACTTGAATGACCATACAATAGATTATAGCATATTTTCACAACTACCATTGACTTTTGTCACTTGGCCACCTTTATAATAATGCTAAACAAAAACATGCTGGGTGTAAAAAAGCCGAGGCCAATCAGAAGCAGCATTGTAAATAGGTATAAACAAAAACACCTTGGGTATAAAAAAAGTGCGAGGCCAATCAGAAGCAGCATTGCAAACAGGTGCGACCAAAAACTTTGATATCAGTTGAGGCCAAGAAGTTACTTATCAAAATCTTTTTCACTACTTGAATGACATACAATAGTTTATAGCATATTTTCACAACTATGATTGGTTTTGTCACTTGGCCACCTTTATTAATAATGATGGTGTGAAAAAGGTGGCCAAGTGACAAAGCCAATCATAGTTGTGAAAATATGCTATAAACTATTGTATGTCATTCAAGTAGTGAAAAAGATTTTGATAAGTAACTTCTTGGCCTCAACTGATATCAAAGTTTTTGGTCGTACCTGTTTGCAATGCTGCTTCTGATTGGCCTCGCACTTTTTTTACACCCAAGGTGTTTTTGTTTAGCATATCACTACTTTTTTGGAAACAGATGATAGCTACGTATTACTAGCAAGCAGCAGAGAAGTACTGCATGGCAGAGGCGTAGCTAGGGGTGGGCATGGTGGGGCATTTGCCCGACCGTCACTGATACAGCGTTAGATACTTCTGTTAAAATACACTGAGAGGAGTGGTATCAGCAGTGTTGTTACGCTGGTGACAAGTCGCGTGACAAAAGTAATATCATTTACAAGGGTCATATAGAAGAATTACTGATGAAGCCTCCAGCCTTCAACATGCATGCAGACTGGAGCTTTGAGACAGCTGGATATCAAGGTTAAGCAATGCATGTATAAACGTGTGCCAGGTTATAAAATTAAGCACTTGTGCGAAAACCTTACCGTTGGCCTTGTGTATACATGCGATCTTGTGTGGTTGCAAAAATTATTATTATTTCAAACATTATAATAACTAATATATATTTTCAATGTCTAGTAGATGCCCATTCAAGTAATCCAGAGGCACGTGAGCTCGTATAGTCATGATCATCGCTGGATAGTTTCCTGGATCTTTTGATCGAGTACCTATAGCTTCATGCAGCAGCATTTGTTATACATTACATCATAGCTAGGATAGTGTGCATACACTTTTCAAAAGAATATGTATGCATTAATATATAACAATATACTTAGTTGCATGCTTGAACCGTTGCCCAACCATCAAGAAATGGCTGGCTACGCCCCTGCTGCATGGGCATAACTTGTACTTGCTTAGCATACAATATTGTAAATTTAACTTTGAAGCTGAATTTTGAAAAACTCAAGCCTACAATTTTTTAAAACTTTCACTACAGAGTGATACATCAATATAGATTGTGTATCTGAAAGTTTATGCAAATCATTTCAAGGGGGTCCAAGTTATGGCAACTATCAACCTGCAGTGTAATAGCTTTTCTCAAATACATTCAAGTGTTTACTTCAAGCTGAAAGTAGTAAGACAGGTAGAGCATACATAGGAAAAGTGCTGATACAAATTTGGCTGAAATCCATGAAGAAATGAGGGAGTTATTAGACAAACAAGTGAATGTACAAAAAGAGAGTTTGAAAAAAACTTCTGGGATTCATGCAAGCTCCCGCAAGCCCACGAAAAAAGTGTGCGATGAAAATGAAAGAAAGAAAGAAAGTAGAAGAAAAAAACGATGGCCGCGCCAAAAAAATTTTTGTGGAAGGAAGGATTTTATAAGGCCGTATCTGAAGACTGGCTGAACCGATTTCGACGAACTTCAGGTTATTGATTCTTCAAACAATGAAGGTACTAATTCTCGAGTAACGGGCAAATCAGGCGGGAATGGATGGTTCGTCGTACGTGGGCGCATGAACGGCGCCATAAAACTCGCAATGGCTGGTACTTAGGAATGGTGACACCGACTTCCTCCATTCTCGGTTTATTGATTCTATATAGTAAGAACGTTGTGGGTTTGTGATAACTAAGCGATAGCTTTCATGGCGGCTTAGCTAGAGCGTTTGCGAGTTTGAGGGCGGTGCTACATGTAAATAACTCACTCAGTGGTCGTGTATGCTGCTTCTTCTTGGCCTCACGACTCACTATCGTGAGTCTTGATGTGCGACCAAAAACTTTGATATCAGCTGAGGCTAAGAAGTTACTTATCAAAAATCTTGAATGACATACAATAGTTTATAGCATGCTAAACAAAAACACCCTGGGTGTAAAAAAAGTGCGAGGCCAACCAAAATCAGCATTGCAAACAGGTGTGACCAAAAACTTTGATATTAGTTGAGGCCAAGAAGTTACTTATCAAATTTTTTTTTAACTACTTGAATGACATAAATGGTTTACAGCATATTTTCACAACTATGATTGGCTTTGTCACTTGGCCACCTTTATTAATAATGATGGTGTGGAAAAGGTGGCCAAGTGACAAAGCCAATCATATTTGTGAAAATATGCTGCAAACCATTGTATGTCATTCAAGTAGTTAAAAAAATTTTTGATAAGTAACTTCTTGGCCTCAACTGATATCAAAGTTTTTGGTCGCACCTGTTTGCAATGCTGATTCTGGTTGGCCTCGCACTTTCTTTACACCCAGGGTGTTTTTGTTTAGCATATCACTACTTTTTTGGAAGCATAAACAGATGTTATTACTAGCAAACAGCAGAGGCGTAGCTAGGGGTGGGCATGGTGGGGCATTTGCCCGACCGTCACTGATCTTTGCCCCACCATCAAGATTTATTTATTTAAAATATATAATGTAGCTATTGTAAAATCAACATTACTTCTTTTAACATGCACTGAGAGGAGTGGTATCGGCAGTGTTATTACGCTGGTGACAAATTGTGTGACAAAAATAAGGTCACGTGATCCATTAGTTTAATGATATTAAAAGAGAGTCGCAAATATGGTGGATTGCAATGATGCACCATAGTGGATCACCATTGTCGCCCCACCTGATTCATGTTTTGTGAGCAGGTACCGTAGGTATTTTATGAGACAAGACATACAATTGAATGGTTTGTACATGCTGAAGTACCTGACCAGGTGAGCCCAATGACTGTCCACTGATTTACAAGGGTCATATAGAAGAATTACTGATGAAGCCTCCAGCCTTCGACATGCATGCAGATTGGAGCTTTGAGACAGCTGGATATCAAGGTCAATTATGCATGTATAAACGTGTCCCAACACCCAGGTTATAAAATTAAGGACTTGTGTGAAAACAGGGTGCCTCCTTACTGTTGGCCTTGTGTATACATGCCATCTTGTGTGGTTACATTATTTCAAACATTATATTACTGATATATATTTTTAATGTCTAGTAGATGCCCATTCAAGTAATCCAGAGGCACGTGAGCTGGTATGGTCATGATCATCACTGGATAGTTTCCTGGATCTTATGATCGAGTACCTATAGCTTCATGCAGTAGCATTTGTTATACATTACATCATAGCTAGGATAGTGTGCATACACTTTTCAAAGGAAGTGAATGCTCACATGAAAGTGGGCATATATATGCATTAATATATAACAATATACTTAGTTGCATGCTTGAACTGTTGCCCGACCATCAAGAAATGGCTGGCCACGCCCCTGAAGCAGCAGAGAAGTACTGCATGGACATAACTTGTACTTGCCTAGCACACAATATTGCAAATTAAACTTTGAAGCTTAATTTTGAAAACCTCAAGCCCGAGATTTTTTTTAACTTTCACTACAGAGTGATACATCAATATAGATTGTGTATCTGAAAGTTTATGCAAATTATATGAAAGGGGTCCAAGTTATGACAACTATCAACCTGCAGTGTAATAGTCCTTCTCAAATACATTCATGTATTTACTTCAGACTGATAATAGTATGACAGGTAGAGCATACATAGGAGAAGTGCTGATACAAATTTGGCTGAAATCCATGAAGAAATGAGTGAGTTATTAGACAAACAAGTGAATGTATAAAAAGAGAGTTTGAAAAAAACTTTAGGGGTTCACGAAAGCTCCCGCAAGCCCACGTAAAAAGTGTGCGATGAAAGAAAGAAAAAAAAACGACTGCCGCATAAAATTTTTTGTGGTCACAGGAAGGCATTTATAAGGCTGTATCGGAAGAGTGGCTGAATAGATTTCTACGAACGTCGGGATATTGATTCTTCAAACAATGAAGGTACTAATTGTCTAGTAAACGGGCGAATTGGGCGGGAAAGGATGGTTCTTCGTGTGTAGTCGCACAACGGGCGCCATAAAACTCGCAATGGCTGGTACTTAGGAATGGTGGCACCTATTTCCTCCATTCTAGGTTTGTTGATTCTATATAGTAAGAACGTTGTGGGTAGGTAATAACTAAGCGATAGCTTTAATGGCAGCTTAGTTAGAGCGTTTGCGAGTTTTAGGGCGGTGCTACGTGTAAATAACTCACTCAGTGGTCGCGTTGCTGCGCTTCTACTTGGCCTCGCGACTCACTATCGTGAGTCTTGATATTTTCACAAGTATGATTGGCTTTGTCACTTGACAACCTTTATAATAATGTTGGTACGAAAAAAGTGGCCAAGTGACAAAGCCAATCATACTTGTGAAAATATGCTATAAACTATTGTATGTCATTAAAGGAGTTAAAATTAAAGATTTTTGATAAGTAACTTCTTGGCCTCAGCTGATATCAAAGTTTTTGGTCGCACATACCTATTAACAATGCTGCTTCCGAATTGGCCTCGCACTTTTTTTACACCCGGGGTGTTTTTGTTTAGCATATCACTACTTTTTGGAAGTATAAACAGATGTTATTACTATAATTGGTTCGCGTTCACTGTGCGGTCGCTAATTCTTTAATAACTTCTGGTAGAAACATGCTAGAATAAAAGATATATCATCTTGAAGCCCGTCATATGCCAGAGATGATTAAAAAAAGCGCTTCAGCCGGAGCCGGTGCTTGGAAGTTATAGGGCTTTTAATTTTTACATTTCCTATGTAGAAGCTGTTTAAGTACAATCTTTTGAATGTTACTGAGTTTACATATGTTCGTGACGTATCTAGTCAAGTAGACGCACCAATATTTCATCAGCAATAATAAGCGCCATACATTTTGTCGCTAATAGTGAATTGTTTGCTTGAAGATACCTCTGAAGGTACTGTAAATCTAGTCTAATTACAGCGCTATACATAGAAAGCAACTTACCAATGCATTTTAATTTTATTGTTCACACTAAAACTTATTTAACCTCGCCATTCTTGGTTTATTGATATATATTTTCATTAAACATACTTATAGTCGCTCCAGAAGCACTTTTCTTTCTTTAAAAGTGAACTGAAATGGAAAATCACCCTGCTACGTATTTTATTACTTAAATATGTATATTTGATCATACAATGCACAAAAACAACATTTTTATAATAATATTTTAATGAATTATCGAGATATAAAGCCGAAAAGAGATAAATACGTTATTTCCTTAAAATGTTGTGATGTCAGATCGAGCTCCGGAAATACTTTTATTCCATGCGTTGTATTGGCGAATGATGGTAATTTTCAAGAAACTTTCCCTGTTCTCGGAAATAACAAGCAAGAAATGCAGACTTATTCTTTAAGGGTGGTCGCGGGTTTCTGAAGCCACGCAAGCACCTCCTTACTAACCGCATGCGGCTGACACAGTAATTGTTTGCATACTTGGGTATCCGTAACAGGCGCATAATCCTATTGTTTACGCGGTGAAGAAATATGCTGCAAAGGAAGAAGTTTATTGTCTCGTTGGGAGGTATTTTTAAGAAAAACAGACTGTAAAGTTTCTACTGCTGTGTGAGTGTTTTTGTAACGCTACAATAATGTGCATATGTGTGTAAACATGCTGTCGCTCTTCCTTCAGGTGAGAAATAGTTTGTTAGTTGTTTAAATGTCTTTACAAGCTGTTTGTAATGTTTGTCTGTACATCAAAACTCACGATAGTGAGTCGCGAGGCCAAGAAGAAGCGCAGCAACGTGACCACTGAGTGAGTTATTTACACGTAGCACCGCCCTCAAACTCGCAAACGCTCTAGCTAAGCCGCCATGAAAGCTATCGCTTAGTTATCACAGACCCACAACGTTCTTACTATATAGAATCAATAAACCGAGAATGGAGGAAGCCGGCGCCACCATTCCTAAGTACCAGCCGTTGCGATTTTTATGGCGCTGTTCGTGCGCCCACGTCCGACGAACCATCCCTTCCCACCCGATTCGCCCGTTACTCCAGAATTAGTACCTTTATTGTTTGAAGAATCAATAACCTGAAGTTCGTCGAAATCGGTTCAGCCAGTCTTCTGATACAGCCTTATAAAGTCCTTCCTTCCACAAAAAAATTTTTGACGCAGCAGTCGTTTTTTTCTTCTTTCTTTCTTTCATTTTCATCGCACACTTTTTTCGTGGGCTTGTGGGAGCTCGCGTGAACTGCGGAAGTTTTTTTCAAACTCTCTTTTTGTACATTCACTTGTTTGTCTAATAACTCACTCATTTCTTCATGGATTTCAGCCAAATTTGTATCAGCACTACTCCCATGTATGCTCTATGTGTCATACTACTTTCAGCCTGAAGTAAACACTTGAATGTATTTGAGAAAGGCTATTACACTGCAGGTTGATAGTTGCCATAACGTGGACCCCCTTGAAATGATTTGCATAAACTTTCAGATACACAATCTATATTGATGTATCACTCTGTAGTGAAAGTTAAAAAAAAATTGTAGGCTTGAGTTTTTCAAAATTCAGCTGCAAAGTTTAATTTACAGTATTGTATGCTAAGCAAGTACGTACAAGTTACAGTATGCCCATGCAGCAGGGGCATATATAGCCAGCCATTTCTTGATGGTCAGGCAACGGTTCAAGCATGCAACTAAGTATATTGTTATATATTAATGCATACATATGCCCACTTTCATGTGACCATTTACTTCTTTTGAAAAGTGTATGCACACTATCCTAGCTATGATGTAATGTATAACAAATGCTGCTGCATGAAGCTATAGGTACTCGATCAAAAGATCCAGGAAACTATCCAGCGATGATCATGACTATACGAGCTCACGTGCCTCTGGATTACTTGAATGGGTATCTACTAGACATTGAAAATATATATTAGTTATTATAATGTTTGAAATAATAATAATTTTTGCAACCACACAAGATCGCATGTATACACAAGGCCAACAGTAAGGAAGCACCCTGTTTTTCACACAAGTGCTTAATTTTATAACCTGAGTGTTGGGACACACGTTTATACATGCATTACTTGACCTTGATATCCAGCTGTCTCAAAGCTCCAGTTCGCATGCATGTTGAAGGCTGGAGGCTTCATCAGTAATTCTTCTATATGACCCTTGTAAATGACCTTACTTTTGTCACACGACTTGTCACCAGCGTAACAACACTGCTAATACCACTCCTCTCAGTGCATTTTAACAGAAGTAGCTAACGTTGTTTTTACAATAGCTACATTATATATTTTAAATAAATAAATCTTGATGGTGGGGCAAAGATCAGTGATGGTCGGGCAAATGCCCCACCATGCCCACCCCTAGCTACGGCTCTGCCATGCAGTACTTCTCTACTGCTTGCTAGTAATAACATCTGTTTCCAAAAAAGTAGTGATATGCTAAGCAAAAACACCTTGGGTGTAAAAAAAGTGTGAGGCCAATCAGAAGCAGCATTGCAAACAGGCGCGACCAAAAACTTTGATATCAGTTGAGGCCAAGAAGTTACTTATCAAAATCTTTTTCACTACTTGAATGACATACAATAGTTTATAGCATATTTTCACAACTATATGATTGGCTTTGTCACTTGGCCACCTTTATTAATAATGGTGGCCAAGTGACAAAGCCAATCATGGTTGTGAAAATATGCTATAAACTATTGTATGTCATTCAAGTAGTGAAAAAGACTTTGATAAGTAACTTCTTGGCCTCAACTGATATCAAAGTTTTTGGTCGCGCCTGTTTGCAATGCTGCTTCTGATTGGCCTCGCACTTGTTTTTTGTTTAGCTTAATAGCTACAGGGAAGAGCGGTTTAGCTGATATCGGCAATGCCAATGTAAGAAAAACTCTCCCTGGACACCAAATTTCATCGCAGCCGGTCAATCAGCCAACAGCAGAGTTGTAGGTATTTGTGAAGATGTGACAGAGGCATTGGCAAGAGTTGCAGCCATAAAATAGACACTGTTTTGTGTGCTTGTGATTTTAAAAATGTGTATGGTTTATTATAATAATGTTGCGGCGTACGCATATACTACACACTGTGTTTAAAAATCTATCTAGTTTTTGTATGATTATCATGGAACTCTCAATTTTGATACGATACTGACAACTTAATTTTGCAGATCCTCTCGGATGATTTTGTAAAAATATGGTTGGAGGCGTAAGTTATGCTGCCTCGAAGTTAGAGTTTCTTTGTGCGCTACCCTTTTGTCTTGTTTCTCCTGAATGGTAAGGTTTTCTCTAAAAATTGTCCGAGAGGATTTTAATATTCTATCAAGGATGTTTCAGCAGGATTCTCAAGGAGTTTCAAGGCAAACTCAGAGACTAGATAGAAAAAAACCATCTTTCAACTCAGCCCGCTGTAACTTAGCCATTTATAGACGCTCGGAGTTCCAGTTTAGTTTGTCAAATAGTGTAAAGACTGGCCATTCATCCAATCACTGCTGCAAGGTCCAGGTATGCTTTACAGACACGAGGCAAGGTTATAAAGTTGGTCATTTGTGCGGCTTCAGAAACCTGCGACCACCCTTAAGCCTTCTATAAACAATCTGGTGCCAAAAGGATCGCAATGCTGAGTCAAAATATCGTGTTATCAGTGTTCTTTGTCAGACCATGTTTCAGAGGACTGAGATGCCCTCGGAGATGCCAAATCATTCGCGCATTGTACATGATGAAGACAGCCGGATATAGAGTATTATAAACTCGGTGTAGATGGATGGTTATCTGCCATTGAATAGGTTAGTTGTGTCATTATGGAGTGTAAATGATTCCGGCAGTGGTGTGTTGATTCTTGCATGGTTATCACCTTGCCACGATAAGGTGGGCTGACCTTGCACTATACTCTGGCCATTATATTATACCCTACCCTATGATTGTACTGACACATGTGTACTCCATAAATGGGTAGAAGTGAGAAACGTAAGGTGTTATAACAAGCAACTATTCTTTTTTGTGTGTCAACTTTAGTATGGTTGTGACATGGCCAGCTAAACAATGGAAGAGATCTCTAGGACTTAGAGCTTGTGCCTGTATAGTTATTGCTGGTGCCTTTTCAAATCTACACACCAACATTCGAATAATGCAGCTGCCAGCATCCGATCTCCTTTGCAGTTAAAACTTTCATTAGTACATATATGCTAACCATGTTTTGATCATTTATACGTACTTGCTGTACGTGGTGCTTACTACGTATACGTACTTGTACTTGATTTTTGTTTCATATATTTATGCATATACGTAGTATTATGTGTAGCCATGGAGCTGTAATGTACAGTAATTGAATAGTTAACCACTGAAATAAATAAAGCTGTATAAATGTATCAACAATTTACAACTCTTGATTATGTCTTCTGGAGTCTACTGCACAAGACCACCATTCATGTGCTGCTTAGCATTGCAAACACCTGTATAGAGAAATAATCAACAAGGCCTTACTGTACATAGATTATTGCTGTCACCTTGAATGACAATAAATCCAGTACCACCATGGGACCACTGACATTAATTTGCAAAATTGCAAATATCCAGTACACATGAATTATTAAAAAAAAACTCTAAATTATACTCTAGTAACAAAAGCCTCACTAGACTGGTCTTTGTTACCATTAACCTACGTAGCACTAACGCCGACTATAATGCATCATTCCATCAATTTCCTAAGTGACTGGAGCCGAAGTGTATAATTATAGAAAGCTCGCTTGAGACGCGTTGCAATCCCATTCATTGATTCGGCAGCATTCCAGTCCCTCAAACCTACTCCATCAGTGCTCATTTCGAATTGAACATCTGTTACAAAGCAAGCAGTAATTGTGATAATACGATAGGCAAAGCTAAGGGCCCTTAACCATGGTCCTTTGCTGGAAATCGATCAAGCACACACGTAACTCCATACATTTCAATACAAATGCGTGTGTCCTTATTCTCGGTATGACGTGTAGTGATGTCACAAACCACAATGTTTTAAAACTGCTGCAGTAGCTAAACAAAGTGGAATATCACAAAATCACACATACCACTCTTTATTACCATCACTAAGCTACATTATAAGCACAAGTCAATTTTCCATTTCAGATGACCTTTAAAACAGTATAGCACAAGTCTTAGTGAAGAGGCCATTTTTGCGAACGTGAGCCTTTGTGCACACATACCGTATAAGTGGATTTATTGGTGAGTCAAAAATTTGGCAATTTGCTTTAAAAACAGCATTGGCATCATTTTAATTTGGCGATACAAGTGATTAAAATTCATTTGGCAATCACACGGAATGTAGCCATAATCTATACAACCTATGATGTAGCGAATCACTTCGTTGGTAGCTCTATTTGCAGCAGCATGCAAAACAATTTCAGCCCTATACGGTCTTCTCTGACCGTCTGTTTAAAAGGTACATTCCAATTAGGGCTGGGGCAAAGCTACAAAGGTTAAGCAACTTGGAATTGTAAAACTATATGCTTTGCAATGCATTCATAACCCACAAAATTACAAAAGAAATTATGAGTAAACATTGTTTTCTTTATTGTAGCAGCCTGCACTTTCTCGATCGATGCTTGTGTGCCACACCCATTTTAAACCAATGCAATTTGGCTTGTACCATAGTATAAACCTTAAAATGCCTTATAAAGCGATTGGAAATGCATAAAAATGTTCTTTTAGCCATTTAGCTATGCATGATTGCTGTATAAAGGACACGCACATTTGCAATAGATCAACCACATCTGCTGCTATACGCTTACCAAATGCGTGCAAACTTACCAAATAAATAAAAGTAGGGACTTTTTTGCAGTTTGAAAAACTTAAACAATGCTATGCGACGTGTTGCATGAAAATAATAAGACAATTCACAACAATTAAAAATGGCATGCTATTAATTTAGCGAGCCAATTACGATTCGCCAAACCACCAAATAAACCACGTATACGGTATTATGCATAATTAAAACTGTGACGTATAAAACATATGTCCAAAATACTTTGATCTCATTTTAGCCAGCTAAACACACAGTAAACGTGAGCCAACTATTCCAAGTAGCAGAGAAGTACTGCATGGGCATAACTTGCACTTGCTAAGCACACAATATTGTAAATTAAACTTTGAAGCTTAATTTTGAAAAACTCAGGCCTGCAATATTTTTTAACTTTCACTACAGAGTGATATATCAATGTAGATTGTGTATCTGAAAGTTTGTGCAAATCATTCGAAGGGGTCCAAGTTATGGCAACTATCAACCTGCAGTGTAAAAGCCTTTCTCAAATACATTCAAGCGTTTACTTCAGACTGAAAATAGTATGACAGGTAGAGCATACATGGGAGAAGTGCTGATACAAATTTGGCTGAAATCCATCAAGAAATGAGTGAGGTATTAGACAAACAAGTGAATGTACAAAAAGAGAGTTTGAAAAAACTTCCAGGGTTCACGCAACCTCCCGCAAGCCCACGAAAAAGTGTGCAATGAAAATGAAAGAAAGAAGAAAAAAACGACTATCGTGTAAAAATTTTTGTGGTGAAGGAAGGACTTTGTAAGGTTGTATCAGAAAACTGGCTGGACCAATTTCGATGAACTTCGAGTTATTGATTCTTCAAACAATGAAAGTACTAATTCTCTAGTTAAGGGTGCCCGCGGGTTTCTGAAGCCGTTCAAGCACCTAAGTTGTTAACCGCATGCGGCTATTACATCATGTTCCATATTTGTACGCATATTTATATATCCGTTTCTGGCGGCCATTGTTGTTTTCGCGCACAAAGAAATGCTGGAGAGAAGGAATCTCGGAAAGAATAGGGCCGAACAGGGCTTATTACTCTCATATCGCTAAGTGACGATTTCCTGACGCTGATTCTGATATTTCTACGCCAGTATCTGTAGACACTAGTTTGCGTATGGTATCTTCTCGAGATTGTTTATCAGGTACTAAGATAAAACTAATCCTTTATACATTTGGTAGGAAGCAGCGCTCTACGTGACATAACTAGTTCAGCGTTGCAAGAAACAGCGGACCAACGGCAGCGCCGGAAAATGAACCAGCCAAACCGACAGCTCGCAGCAGTCGTCAACAGCCCAGCAAGAGGGCGAAACGGCGTTCCAACTGAAGACCACAGGTGAAGGCCTGCCAAGTAATAGATAAAGTGCAGAAGAATATTCGGATGAGGTTGTAAACTATAGGGCAAAGGTAATGTATAAACCCATGGAAAGGATACAGGTATCTCTACTATTCATTTCAGTGGTTGTGAGCGGCAGAGCCCACGTCCTGCATAAATTATCCAGCTTAGCACAATGGATTTATCTTGCAGTGATGCATCACAACCTTGTTTCTTGGGTTGGTATACCCATGTGCAATTGGCAGGGGTACTAGTGGTTGTGTGACCAGGTTTTGTGAAGTGTGGTGACAAAGCCCAGTGCCAGACCGCCACATTTATTTAACAAGAGGGTAGCTACGTACCACTTAAATTATTCACCTGTCACTTTGCATGATGTAGATTTTGACTGGTTTACCCATCGTACAATGCATGGGAAGGGTTCCAATTTGGGAGGGTACATCATGATCATCTGGTGCAGAGGGAGACATGCAAGATAAAATTTTCTGTAGACGGATACACTGCAATTAGTTAAATATTACACTGGGGAACAGCCCAGTGGCAATATATTTACTGCCTGGTGGTATGTATTATACGTTAAATATGCTTTTACTGGGTTTTTGCACTGGGAAACAAACAGTCAGTTTTGTCAATAGAGGATTTGTCACTGCCTGGTGTAGTACATACATATACTATCACTGATGTGTATATTACAGCTAGGAATCAGTAGTACATTTTTACTCCATGAGATTGGCTTGGTGATGATGGTATACTGAAAGAAGGATCAATGAGCCTCTGAGGCTTTTTCTCCTGTGCCTAAGTATTTTGAAGAAGGTCTAAGGCCTGCACAAGTGGATCAGTAACACTACATGTTTGCAGAAAATTGAGTAGAAGCAAGAATAAATAAAGTTTTTGTTAGATCAGTAACATAGTGATTCTGTTTTTATGTTTGTGGTTTTAAAAAATTTGTTTTATTAACCATAATTGTTTGAACGGCGCACGCTAGATCAGCAGGGTCTTGAAAAAAGCGATCTACTTTTTTGAATGACTATCGAGAAGCTTTGAAACTTTTCCTGGCTAATCTTCAATAAATTTGGAAGGCTTCAGCGCTTGAATATTTTTTATAAGTGGCTCCAGTCGTTTGTTATGCCGATTTAAAGTTGGAGTTCCATTGCGTGACTTCACCTTTCGTTCTTTTACTGAAGAATGGTTAGTAGAATTGCAAAATCCAAGCGAGAAGATTTGACAAATCGTCTGAGAAGGTTCTTAATCGAAAAATGGAATCGCTGCGAGGTATTGTACGAAACTAGTTTTAGAAAAACGGTCGTTCGCTTTGAAGCATTGGTGTGCGACTATACATTGGTGTTAAGGAATTTAGTTTGATTTATTTGAAAGCTTAAGCTTGCTAGTTTCTTATAAACCATGTCTAGACGCCATGCATTGATTCCAGTTTTAAGAGAGAATGTATAAAAAGTGTCGTATGTATGGCTTCAGAAACCCGCGGGCACCCTTAACAGGTGAATCGGGTGGGAAAGGATGGTTCGTCGTGTGTAGTTGCACAACGAGCACCATAAAAACTCACAATAGCTGGTACTTTGAAATGGTGGTGCCGATTTCCTCCATTCTCGGTTTATTGATTCTATATAGTAAGAACGTTGTAGGTCGGTGATAACTAAGCGATAGCTTTAATGACGGCTTAGCTAGAGTGTTTGCGAGTTTGAGGGCGGTGCTATGTGTAAATAGCACACTCAGTGGTCGCATTGCTATGCTTCTTCTTGGCCTCACGACTCACTATTGTGAGTCTTGATGATGGTATGAAAATGGTGACCAAGTGACAAAACCAATCGTAGTTGTGAAAATATGCTATAAACTATTGTATGGTCATTCAAGTACGTAGTTAAAAAGATTTTTGATAAGTGACTTCTTGGCCTCAACTGATATCAAAGTTTTTGGTTGCACATACCTATTTACAATGCTGCTTCTGATTGGCCTCGCACTTTCTTTATACCCAGGGTGTTTTTGTTTAGCATATCACTAGTTTTTTGGAAGTATACAGCAGAGAAGTATTGCATCGGCATAACCTGTACTTACTTACCACACAATATTGTAAATTAAACTTTGAAGCTTAATTTTGAAAAACTCAGGCCTGCAATTTTTTAAACTTTCATTACAGAGTGATACATAATTATACATTGTGCATCTGAAAATTTATGCAAATCATTTGAAGGGGGTCCAAGTTATGGAAACTATCAACCTGCAGTGTAATAGTCCTTCTCAAATACATTCAAGTGCTTACTTCAGACTGAAAATAGTATGACAGGTGGAGCATACATAGGAGAAGTGCTGATACAAATTTGGCTGAAATCCATGGAGTTATTAGACAAATAAGTGAATGCACAAAATGAGAGTTTGAAAAAACTTCTGGGGTTCACGCAAGCTCCTGCAAGCTTACAAATATTGTGTGCGATGAAAATGAAAGAAAGAAAAAAACGACTGCCGTGTAAAATTTTTGTGGTGAAAGGAAGGACTTTATAAGGCCGTATCAGAAAACTGGCTGAACCGATTTCGATGAACTTCGGGTTATTGATTCTTCAAATAATGAAGGTACTAATTCTCTAAGTAACAGGCGAATCAGGAGGGAAAGGATGGTTCATCGTGCGTTGTGCGTAGTCGCACAACAAGCATCGCAAACACTCTAGCCAATCCAACATGAAAGCTATTACAGATCCACAACACTCTTACTACAGTACAGCTCAGAGGTAACGTCGCACTCGCTCGCAAATTTTGTCGAGTAAACAGCATTACTCGATCGAGTCTCGTGTACTGAAGCGCTCGCAGCGTGTGAAGTGACGAGTACTCGAAGTGAAGTGACGAGTACTCGAAGTAAACTCGAGTGCATGATTTAGCATAAAGCTACGTAAGTACTGCACGTACGTGACAGGCCTTATAGTGACAAAGCGCAAGTAGATGACGAGTACTCAAGTGTGAAGAGTAACTTCACGAGTCAACTTTAGTTTCCTTTAGATATACTATGTAACGTGCGGTAAAAGCCTAACACGCATAAAATATTAATCTATCGAGATCTATTGCCGCATAGATAATAATTTTATATTGCTCGAAAATATTAAGATACACTTACGTGCATTGTTCTTTTGTTGTGTTGCCTTCTTTGCCACTCACAAATAATAAAATGATGAAACTAATCCTATTTTAATCACTAACAAATTGAATAACGAGCGAAATTGATGCACTGAGACCAGCACAGCGACTACATTATAAAACGTGCCACTGCTTATGCGCATGCCCAAGTATTATTCTATTTAAAGCATAGCGTACGGTTCTAATAATAAATCTCGAGCAAACATCCCTAGTGATTCGAGCTTTGTGTGAACGCGAGTATCTTCAACCCTCGAGTGTTTTATCCCTCGACAGTGATCGAGTGCAGCGTATCGAGCATTCGAGTGGCGAGTGTGTAAGTTGCGAGCGAGGCGACATTACCTCTGAGCTGTACTGTATATAGAATCAATAAACCGAGAATTGAGGAATCGGCGCCACCATTTCTAAATACCTAATAACCTTAACATCGCGTGATACAGTCTTATTGAAAAAGTGTGCCACAATAATCATACATAACAATTATGGTTATTATATAATCAGTTATTTCCTACAATCGCAATATTTTTGTCATATTGTATCGGGAATGAAATTTTTACTATTGCCCAGCACTAAGGCCAATCAGAAGCAGCATTGTAAATAAGTACGTGTGACCAAAAACTTTGATATCAGCTGAGGCCAAGAAGTTACTTATTACCACTTGAATGACATACAATAGTTTATAGCATATTTTCACAACTATCATTGGTTTTGTCACTTACATAGACTTGTTAGGTTCGATTATGGTTTTCAAATAAAGTTACTTAAAGGCTTAGCAATGCATTCCTTTTATACAGAAACTTGTAGGATTGTATCGTGGGATCAAAACATTTTTATGATGTAAAGCTTTGTAATAAATAATACAGAATACTGTATATCACAATTAAACATTTTAGGCTTTGTTATATAAAAAAGCAGAATTCCAATGTAATATTGCGACCCACGATTAATTCTTACAGGCTCACTATACAAAGGACAAATCAGGAGATCAAAGCTTAGATCAAAGGAAAATCTTTTAGTTCAAAAGAAGGCCTAGCTAAGTAGTAACACACCTAGCTACGTAAGTTGTAACATGGCTAAGAATGTGAAGATGTTACATTATATATTTGCAAATAAAGCACTGTAGACTTCACACCTCTATATTACGGTACAGCTCGATTATAACTTGAAACACGCGTGTCACCTGTATTTTGTAACTCTACTCGAGTATTTTTAAAAAACTCACGTGTTTGTACACAACTGCACGAGAATTTCATGTGCACTACACGCACATTATCTTCGTGATCGCCACGAGTAACCTGTAAGCTGCACCACACGAGTATACTGAGACAAAGGACACGTGCGCGTTTAGTATGCGTACGCCAGTGATTTAAAGATGGGAAGGCTAAAAAGCAAACATAAAACGTTGTTACCGTTATTCCAATCGATCTTGTCAGTCATCGTGTCTGTTAAATAAATGCGCCTGCTGACAAGCACGTGTTAGTCACAAAAAATCTCGCATAAACTTATTAGAATCACATGCGCACATGATATTCATTTTTGTTCTTAACAAGAGATAATGGAAGGGCACGTAGAACCTTATCTTGAAGAAGTTGGGACTTGCAGGTAACCTTCCTGGCCAGTTTCAAGGTACGCACGTACGTTGCTGCTCGTTTACATGCGTTTGTACTATACTCGAGCAGACTCAACGTGTCGAGTGCACGAGTTTATTTAGACTCGCGAGGAGTTTTTTAACACTCTGCGAGCAGTTGAGACGTCATCAATTTCTCGTGCACTCCACGATATTTTTGCTGTTCGTGTAGTGCGTGTGTAATTGCGCACACGAGTTTTTTTAAAGTTATAATCGAGCTGTACCGTATATGGATAGCACTAGGCTGATAAGCTTCAAAGGAGTGTGACGTTGCCAACAGTAAACAACACTCCCTCCAGCATTCCTCAGCCTGCCTATAGGATGCAATAACAACACTAATGAAGCAGGAATATTCATGAAAATCGCCAGGTTCAGCTAAGAATTTCACTCGCAATGCTATAGTTTTAGGAGGTAGCTACGCATATACCAACATGTCTATTCCTAATCAATATAACGTACATATTAAGACATGCTAACGCAAATGAAAATTTACCTTCTGGACCAACTGGATGTACAATATATCAATTAAAGCACCACCTTTAGCTTGTCTGTATGAAAAATACAGCACTCGAGGGGTGATACAGCACTTGGCTTTGCCTCGTGCTGTATTTGTCTCTCGACATGCCCCCCTCATGCTTTATTTTTCATAGACGCGCTGCAGTGCTTTGACATATACATAGTGCTGAGCAATAGTATAAATTTTACTATCACAATAGTTGCAGTTCAACTATCCCGATAGTGAATACTATTCCAATAGTCCTTAAACATTGATAAAAGAGTACAGTTTGTGGACTTAAGTAGCACAACAGTCCTATAAAATATGATAGTATACTGTATGTCAATATTTCATCAAAAAGCCTTGCAAGTAGACAAGTACAAATTAACACCTCACAGGTTTGTCTGAAAAGCAACATCTGAAAAGCTTAACTAAGTGTTAACCTAACTGTTTGTGTAAGTTATGGCATCGATATCATTAGTAATGCACCCACTAAAACTGTTAGATACAGACAATGTTTTAGTGTGTACTCCAGTACCTTGTGAACATCAAGCACGCTTGCAACTTTATGATAAATAAAGCACTCTTTGCCCCTTTGATCCTTCCACGTAAAGTACATTATAAAATTTTAATCTCTACATGCTAAAATCTTATTCCTTGTTTCCTTACTTTTTGGAGCACTGAGCTGACTGAGGTCGATCCCTACTCACTACAAGTATTTAAATTTAAATTTTTAATTACTCTGCTTTTTATATTTTTATGTTTCATAGCATGCTTGTATATAAGCGACCCTAGCAGGCACCAAAAATGTTACAGACGCCTACTTAATAAGTAATAGTTGTAACATGGGCGCGAGGGATTTGCCTGATATGTATGCCCAAAGCCCGAGGGCCGAGGGCATACATATCAGGCAAATCACGAGCGCACATGTTACAAGTAATATGTATCACTTCCGTGCGTGGGCGAGCGCTAAGCAGCTCAAGCCTGATGCATACGTTTGCTGAACTCCTTTTATATATGCACTTGCGAAGGTTCAATTGTGGGTTTCGAATTAGTTTCCAGGAACATGTGCTACAAATATTATCAAAAACTAGCGCTCAGAAATAGAGACAAATGGTGAGTGTAATAAATATAGTACTATAGCGCGTTTTGCACTGTATAAGAAGCGAGTTTTGCATTGTATAAGCGTGTTACTATATTCTAATTATTGCCATGCGAGTAACTCACTTTAAACAGCTTCCTCTTTGTACATAAACTTCCATACAACAACCAGTAGGGTACAAAGAAAACATTTAACGATTAAATTCCACTTCCTAAACTATGTTAATACTAACGAATTCAAACCCACAATCGATAGACGTATGTTGTGTCTATATAAAGAGTGGCATAAGTTGTAGATTCAGATCAAGGGTACATTTTCCCAGGATACAACTAGTTGTATCCCTGCTTTTCCCTTTGATCCGCCCACGCAAAGTGATACATTTATGCTTGTTTACAGGAATTTGTTAACAAAGCACTTATATGGCAAAGTGGTTGAAAAACAGCGAAATCTATTTGTCCAAGGCTATAATCACACATATCTTGAAGTTCACTTCATAATGAAGCATGCAGGCACTGTATTACTAATTATATCATGTGTGCAAGCCAGGGTTTTATGTGACGTAATAAGCAGAAGCCATAACAGCTTATCGACACCTTCTTTCGTGAGTTTCTCACCTTGTTAAAAGGAATATAGAAGAACAAGGAAGGATAATCAAGGAATCACCATGGCGCAGTGGATAAACCTTGATCGGAACAACAATTTCGTAAATCCACAGCAATTACCTGTGGAATTTCTGGAGCTGTACACCTAGCGCTAGTGGGTCTTACGGCAGGCTGGCTGGCTGGTAGACAAAATTCAGGTAAATTCAAAATGTTTAAAATTTGCTATAGACCAAAATATTCGACTTTTCGCTTCAAAGGTACAGAGTTATCACAGCAGTACCACTGCATTTAAGTTGTTTTTTGGCTAAAGCCTGTTGTAAGGTGGTTTTTAGAAGTGTGAAAAATCTGAAAGCCATACATTTTCATAGTGATCCCTACTATTAAGTAGAGTTTGGCGGTATACCGGTAATACCGTATACCGAGAAATGAAATCAATACCGGTTTCCATTATTGTGAATACCGGATATCGTCATAGCAGCTATTTACATTTTTCTGTGGCTTAGAGGTGACCATGAAGCCATACTTCACGTAAACACTGAGGATAACATACTGTACATATACACTTTTTGGTCTACGTAGTCCAGCCTACTTGTATATATGTACTTATAATCAGTTACTTGATACAAGTTATGACTTGTGGGATATATCTAGCCATAAATTTAAATGATTATTCATACATTGAGTAACTGTAAATGGAATACCGGATATTTAGGTATACCGAGGTATTTTATAACAATACCGTATCGTTTTGTATTTTCTGATACCGCTCAACCCTACTATTAAGTACTATCGTACTTAATGATTATGTGATGTGTACAAGAGACTGTTTTGTGTGATGCAACTGCAACGATCTATCATCACCTTCTTTTGTGCCTTTCTTACCTTGTTTAATAAAAACAGAAAGGTAAAGAAAGGCAATGCACGGTAAAAGTAACATCATACTGCAGACCTTCATTGGAACAATAATTTTGCAGATCGGATGCGGTTACCTTTGCTGTATGAAAAATCTGAAGCCATACTCCTAGTGGTAGTGAATCTTACCATAGATAGTATGACATTCTCCATAGAATATATACTGGTGGATTTGAAACTCTCTACAGATTGGGGGGATTTTAACAAAGGTACAGTGTCATTACAGTGTTACCAATGCGGCTTTTTGGGTAAAGCTCTTGTAAGCTGTGCTTCTGAAGCACATAAATTATGGAAGCCATACATTTTCATAGCATTTCCTGCTAGTAAATACTACTGTACGGTTTGTACTTAATGATAAGGTTACTTTAATTCACCTGGCTCCCTTGTGATCCTTGTGGTCCTTGAATCCTTTAAGCATACAATTTTCTTTTTCTTTCTTTTCTTTTTTTTCCTTTTTTTCCTTTTGATCCCTATCAGAAATATGCATTGCTACATAAGCTACATAGCTATGTACAGTTATCTGTCAATACAATATATACATATGGTATCAGCCACAATTTATACGCGTGGCCCACACATGTACGTATGAAAAAACTTACATACCAGGGCTGAATCCAGAAAACACAGCTAGGAGGGGCAAATTGAATTTTTTCAAAATGTAGGGTGAGGCTTATCTTGTAAGCACTAATCATTAAGTACGGTAGTACTTAATAGTAGGGATTGCTATGAAAAACTATGGCTTCTGGAATTTTCGCACTTTTAAAAACAACCTTACAACAGGCTTTAGCCAAAAAAACCTACCTGGATGCATTAGTACTGCTGTAATTAGGCTGTATCTTTGCGAAAAGTCTAATATTTTGATCCACAGAGAATTTTAAAAATTTCAAAATTTACCTGCCAGCCAGCCTGCCTGCCGTAAGACCCGGTTCTGCTAGGTGTATGGCTTCAGACTTTTCACACAACAAAGGTAATCACGTCAGATTTACAGAAATGTTGTTCTGATTAAGGTTTGTCCACTGCGCCATAGCTTGTCCTTTGTTCTATCTTCTTCATCAATTGATCTTCCTCAACCAAAGGATGATGAAATTTTACAAAGGTGTCAACATTCCACGCAAGGTGTTAAAATATAACAATAAACACCTTGGATAGGCGCATGCTTACTGATACAATCCGTAACGTGTAATGGAAAAAGAATTCAGTCATTCCCTATAGCCTTCTATTTCGTCTTCCATAGTCAGACCAATTTATTTACACGCAGCTGCTTATCCATCTTCTAATTGTAAGCGCCGGATGTTAATTATAACATTAAGTGCTTATAATCGGACACCTATTAACGACCTAGTAGCTGCGTATTAAATTTATAATGGTCTGGCTACGAGTAGAATATAGTCCTTCCTTCACAGTACAAGTCGTTTTACCATTTAGACACTTGGTATCGTGATGAAACGAGTCTGTTGTAAAGGTGGGCATGGCACATATGTAGTGAGCCATTGTAAACTATGTAGATATCAATTGCTAAGAAATAATTGCGGTCTTGAGTGCCTGTAAAAGGTGTTAAACCTATAGATACTGAAATATAATGCCATGCAATTTAATGAAGATTAAATAGCTAGCTACCTAGCTAGCTAGGTAGCTAGCAGCCATACTAAAGTATACTATAAAAAGTAAACAAACTAGATTTTTTTTTAAAATTTGAATTAAAAAGGGGAGTAGGGATCGTAATAAAAAGTAAGGAAGCAAGTAGTTAATCACTCACCACCCAGCATATTGCATGTGTTTACTCAAGTATACAATTGCAGCTGGGTAGGCATTCATACATGCACAAATGAACACATTCTCTAGCACTTCTACAAGATTTCATCCCTACTTTGGCAGCCAGCATTCAAAGCAAAACATCATGCAGCCAAAGTAGGGATTAAATCTTGTAGAAGTACTAGAGAATGTGTTCATTTGTGCATGTATGAACGCCTACCCAGCTGCAATTGTATACTTGAGTAAACACATGCAATATGCTGGGTGGTGAGTGATTAACTACTTGTTTCCTTACTTATTTTTAGCAAGCAAATATGTATGCTGCATGTAGTTATTATACTAAACAAAAACACCTTGGATGTAAAAAAAGTGTGAGGCCAATCAGAAGCATCATTGTAAATATGTGCGACCAAAAACTTTGATATCAGCTGAGGCCAAGAAGTTACTTATCAATTTTTGTAACTTGAATGACATACAATAGTTTATAGCATATTTTCACAACTATGATTGGCTTTGTCACTTGGCCAGCAAAAAAGGTGGCCAAGTGACAAAGCCAATCATAGTTGTGATAATATGCTATAAACTATTGTATGTCATTCAAGTAGTTAAAAAATTTGATAATTAACTTCTTGGCCTCAGCTGATATCAAAGTTTTTGGTTGCACATATTTACAATGATGCTTCTGATTGGCCTCGTACTTTTTTTACACCCAAGGTGTTTTTGTTTAGCATATCACTACTTTTGAAAGTATAAACAGATGTTATTACTAGCAAGCAGCAGAGAAGTATAACTAGCACACAATATTGTCATTATTATCTATGATATTGTAAATTAAATTTTGAAGCTTAATTTTGAAAAACTCAAGCCTACAATAATTTTTTAACTTTCACTACAGAATATAGGTTGTGCATCTGAAAGTTTATGCACATCATTTGAAGGGGGTCCAAGTTATGGCAACTATTAACCTGCAGTGTAAAAGCCTTTCTCAAATACATTCAAGTGTTTCCTTCAAGCTGAAAATAGTGTGACAGGTAGGACATACATGGGAGAAGTGCTGATGCAAATTTGGTTAAAATCCATGAAGAAATGAGTGAGTTATTAGACAAACAAGTGAATGTACAAAAAGAGATTTTGAAAAAACTTCCGGGGTTCATGCAAGCTCCCGAAAGCCTACGAAAAAAGTGTGTGATGAAAATGAAACAAAGAAAAAAACGACAGCTGCGTAAAAATTTTTATGGTGAAGGAAGGACTTTATAAGGCCGTATCAGAAGAATGGCTGCACCGATTTCAATGAACTTTGGATCATTGATTCTTCAAACAATGAAGGTACTAATTCTCTATTAAACGGGCGAATCGGGCAGGAAAGGATGGTTTGTTGTGCGTAGTTGCACAATGAGCGCCATAAAGCTCACAATGACTAGTACTTAGAAATGGTGGTGCCGACTTCCGTTTATTGATTCTTATATAGTAAGAACGTTGTGGGTCTCTGATAACTAAGCGATAGCTTTCATGGCAGCTTAGCTAGAGCATTTGTGAGTTTGAGGGTGGTGCTACATGTAAATAACACACTCAGTGGTCATGTTGCTCTGCTTCTTCTTGGCCTCGCAACTCACTATCATGAGTCTTGATATGCTATTGCAATTGGGCGTTGGGATGGATACCATGCATGTTTAATACATCAAAGAGTAGCTACTAATGATTCCTGACAACGTGACAAGCTGTTTCCTTGCCGATTTTCATGATTTGTCTCAAAGGTCAGCAACATGGAAATATTAGCATGTTTACAAGGTACTTTTATTACAGGTGCCCTTCCAAAGCCTGCAACTGACTTACACTGGATTCAACTGAAAAATTAATAGTTTAATAGGTCATTTTATCAGGTCATTTTAATAGGTCATATGCCTGTATGCATTTTCTAAGCTATCTTGATGCCACATACTAAGGGTGGCTGCGGGTTTCTGAAGCCGCACAAATGACCGACTTTATAACCTTATCTCGTGTCTGTAAAGCATACCTGGACCTTGTAGCAGTGATGGATGAATGGCTAGTCTTTACACTATTCGACAAACCAAACTGGAACTCCGAGCATCTATAAATGGCTAAGTTACAGCACGCTGAGTTCAAAGATGGTTTTTTATATCTAGTCTCTGAGTTTACCTTCAAACTCCTTGAGAATTCTGCTTAAACATCCTTGATAGAATATCAAAATCCTCTCGGACGATTTTTAGAGAAAACTTACCATTCAGGAGAAACAAGACAGAAGGGTAGTGCGTGTAAAGAAACTCCAACTTCGAGGCAGCATAACTTACGCCTCCAACCTTATTTCTACAAAATCGTCCGAGAGGATCTGCAAAATTAAGTTGTCAGTATCGTATCAAAAATTGAGAGCTCCAAGACAATCGTACACAAACTAGATAGATTTTTACACACAGTTATGATTAAGTACGGTAGTACTTAATAGTAGGGATCGCCATGAAAATGTATGGCTTCCAAAAACATGTGCCTTGAAAAACAACCTTTTTAAAATCAGAATGCAAAACCAACTACAGCTCTATATATTGGTACAACACTAACAACACTATAACTTCAATCAAAGTAGCCAAATGTTACTAACCTTGCCCGCTAGTGAATTTTAAAAATTTCAAAATCTAGTAGATTTTTGTCTGCCAGCCAGCAAGCCAGCCTGCCTGTCAACAGGGATCGACCTACCGCCTCAACCACTGGGTGTGTAGCCTTCAATCTTTCTGAAAATAACCGTTATTTCCGTCGGCACGAACCTCTGCTATTCCAATTGTCATACTCATCCGGCACCATAGCCTGTCCTTTGTTCTGTCTTCTTCATCGATTGATCTTCCTCAACCAGGGTGATGAAATTTTACGGAGGTATCAACATTCCACGCAAGGTGTTAACATGTAACAATAAACACCTTGGATAGGCGCATAACTTACTGATACAATTCACTGATCCTGCTAATCGACACGTAATGGAAAGAAGGAGCTGCATGGTTATCAGTCCTTCCGCCTACCCAGGTCTATTATGTTTAAAAGTTCATTTTCAAAAGTTATTGAAAGATATGAACAAAAGCATCTGATCAAGAAGCTATGCAAATACACAAAGATTGCTTATTCACAAATTATTATCTTTAATTTTAAAAAAAATTGAATTTAAAAAGGGGAGTAGGGATCGCAATAAAAAGTAAGGAAACAAGTAGTTAGCAAATAAGTTATCACTCACCACCCAGCATTGTATACTGCATGTGTTTACTCAAGTATACATTTGCAGCAGGGTAGCTACATACATGCATGCACAAATTAAACACATTCTCTAGCACCTCTACAAGATTTAATCCCTACTTTGGCAGCCAACGTTCAAAGCAATACATCATGCAGCCAAAGTAGGGATTAAATCTTGTAGAGCTGGGTGCTAGAGAATGTGTTTAATTTGTGCATGCATGTACGTAGCTACCCAGCTGCAATTGTATGGCTCAGTGCTAGTTCAGTATTATATTTTAGTATCTATAGGCTTAATACTTTGACAAAAACACCCAAGAATAGTTTCAGGCCAGGATTATATTTCTGCGTAGTCTAAAATGGTTCGCTACGTGTATGCCACGCCCACCTTTCCAACAGACTCGTTTCATCACAGTACCAAACAAAACAACTTGTGTGAAAGGAAGTACCATTGTACTCGTAACCAGACCATTTTAAATTTAATACTTAGTTTAATAGGTCATTTTATCAACGTTCCATCATAAGTGCCTGATGTAATATTAACATCCGGCACTTAAAATCGGATTAAGCAGCTGGTGGTCTGGTTTAAGACTGGATGTAGACACGCAAAACAAGATGATTGAAAATTTGGGGTATTTTCGGCAACAAAAAATGCTTAGGCTTTTTATACTTTGGCAATAGTCTTAGGACAATAAAAGAGGATCTGGGCAAGCTTTTCAAACCTAAATAAAAATATGGTTCTTAGCAAGTATTCAATTAGGGTGTTTTCACTATTTTTTGTTGGATCCCTATTATGAACCATTATCATAGTTCTGAGAGATCTTCAATATTCTAAACAATGCTTCTAGTTCTTTCGTGCAGATGCCAGAGACAAAGTGTCTATTAAAGCCCGGGTTTGTTGGCTAGAAGTTAAGAAAGGGAGTTTCATGTTTCTTGTGGTGTTTTGTATATTTCTGTTTTATAATGTTTGATATTTCGTGCAAATAGATTACCATTACTAGATTTTTTTGTGGTGAACCCTTGGGCAGCCATTTCAGGCTTTGCTATGGACGCCCATGGTGATAAACTGATATTGCATTACAGATATTTGGGCTATTGTCTGCACCAAAGGGTATGAGTTCCCAACCAGTATATTGCGAGTCTTATTCCCATGGGTATCAAGTTTTTTACCACACATGGCTAGGTTGAGTGGAAAAATAATTGTACTAACCCAAAAATATGACTTTTCATACGTAGAATCGTAGATACATAAAAGGATTCTTTAAATTTACTTAAATAAGCTTGACTTTCTTAACTGAAATTTATAACTACAACAAATAATAAAAACTTCATTTAGCTAAAAAATGAATACATGGACATGAGTATGTGGGTTGCCCAAGTCATTTGTTGGGGCTTTTGCCATAGCCTTGCCTTCTTTTGCTTTTCATTTTTCTCTGTTTGGCTTGCGCTTTTACACTTGGCACTTTTGCTTTTTCAACCTCATCTGTGCTTTGCAAATCACTTTCATCTTGTGCATTTCTACCCTGCTCAGTCTTCTGTACTTTTTCTGCAATATGCAAATAATTAACATATGCATGTTATAGTTCAATTTGTTATTTACCTGTAGCACTGGTACTAATGCTACAATCATCACCATTATCTGTAAAACATTGTAAAAACATTGTAAACAATAACGAACCTAGCTAATTGTAATTCCCTAAACAATGCTTTACAAATCTAAACAGTATAAATAATTATCACACAATGTATAGTGATGCCCAACATAATCAATCTGATCAATTACTTTTACTGCTTATTGTTCGATATAGCTAATATGTGTCTAACAAACTAATTACACATACAAATTTTATCATAATAGAGTCACAATTTTGACATATCTATAGTAAAAATAAACATATTGCATGTGCTATCTAAAAGCTGGCATTTTTGATACAAATTGCAACTACAACGTGCATCCATTCAGTTCTTTAAGCAAAATTAATAGTTACATAATATTTACAGCCATAACTAGTCATCTTACCAAATGAATCAAACTTTGCTGCCATTACTTTATATAAAGCTTCCGCTGCATTTATAGCTGCTCGCGGTTGCCAATCATCAGCTTTGTTTTTATCAGCTAGGTCAGATACTCCTTTCACAATCAAATACTCAACTTCTCTGTTTTTAAATTCTTTACGTGCTCGAGCTATGCCATGACCTTCCATTTCAACTGCAATAGCCTCTGGGAATGCTTCTGAAAGTTTCCTTAGAATCTCGTCATCTGCAACCAGCCAATCAGCACTCAAAACCTGCCCACATTCTGTATTATCAGGTTTATTTGCTGCCCGACTTAGAAAATGATAAAAATCATTCTCAGTAAATGAATAACCAGGGGAACGAATTATCATCTTGTGATCTTTGAACTTTACACAAGAGTAATCTTGAAGGACCTTAGACACTACAACCTCACCCAGTTCAACCTTTCCCTTAATTCCTCCACAAACACCAACAGAAAAGATGTACTTGAGATTTGGTAAACACTCTAGAGCTTTTTTTGTTTCATTATAGGAGCCATGAGCATCATCACTACCCATTTCTGTCTGAATTATCGCTACTGGTATTTCCTTGTTACCCCATTTGCCAACATAATAATAACTTTCTTCAGGGTGATTATGATTCTTTACTGTGTACTTTGAGACACCAGAATCTTTATTCAACTGAAGCATCACAGCATAAAATTCATTGGCATTTACAGTCTGTAATAAAACTTTCAGTTGTGGTCTTTTGAGGTTATTCATTTGTTTTTCTTCTGTGATGACACCATCTGCAAACTTGTCATTGTACATCTGTTTAAGTGCCTCTAAAATATACATTATTTAATTTCCTAATTTACTTTTTGATAACAAAAATTTTTGGTTATTTAGCATTTTAAATACATTCACACACCTGAACAAATGGTACAGAATTAATGCAACGTCACAAGTGAGTGTGACTGGATTCACTCGCATGTTGATTATTATTGAGTACTTTGTACTTGCGAGTCCCTTAAGAATAACTTGCAAGTGCGAGCACAGGTGCTTGCAAATATCATAGGAATAACCTGCGAGTGCAAGTACAAGTGCGATCATTCGAGTACTCACTCAAGTCCTCCAGGCATTACAAGGAGCAACAACGCAAACAAGTCTTATTCTCTTGCTTCCTCCTTTAGTTTTCTCATTAAATCTTCACATGCAATTTGGTGGAAATTGTTTGCCATAACAATGTCTATCAATTTCCAGACACGAAAATGCAAATTTCCCCACCACTGCAAATGGTTGTCTGGTTTCTGGTTCACCGCCCACATCAAACTACGTATAGCAATTACAAGTTTTTACCATTATTGACATTGCGCATGTGTAATGACGTCATTTAATTGGTTTTGCCATTTTTAGACGTGATATCAATCAGACTTGAATTTAAAAAGGTTAGTAATTCGTTTGCACTTTATAAATTAAAAGGCATGCATTCTTATTTATTAACCATGGTTATAAAAAGGTATAGTTAAAACTTTTATTGGCGCACTTAATTAAAGTGTACTGGTATTCTCAGTGCTCTAACTGCAGTAACAAGCCTGTAATAGTGATATCTATAGCAAATGTTTTGTACAAAAATTCATAATGATATAATGGCTAAATCCACCCATTCGCATCCTTATTTGGAAGTCATCAGGACCAGAAACCAGACAACCATTTGGAGTGGCCTAATAGGATTTATAAGTAAGTATATTAATTATCTCAGTTAGGCAGCTGTTTTGATTGGTGCTACGTACACCAGTGACTAGATGAAGAATCACGATAATGCTGCACATCATATTTTTATATTGGTGGCTCCATGTCAAAGAGTGTTCATAGTATATGGCGCCTTTTAAACTATAAGTGGTAATGTTACCTAAATGTAATGCATATATTTACTCACAAGATTCTCCACGGTCCAGGGATCCATGTATAGAGTGAGATACCTATATTGCTGTCGAAGATTCAATTCGTTTGTAACAATGATACGCAATACAAATCTTGCGATGTCATTAAAGACTTCTTGCAATCGATTTCTCTCCGATTCTCCTATGTTATCACTGGGGATGCTAAAATCTTCGCACCATCTTCTTCGCGCTCTTTTTAAAAATTATGCTGTGTTGTTCGCATGTGCACTTATACAAAATAATAATTACTGATACTGACAGCGTGCAGTGCTTGTCCAGGCCTCTTGAGGATTTTAGCGCAGTTTATCTGCTATATATTACATTGAAAGGTTAGTAGTCACTTGTACTCCATGCTTATACTATTATTCAGAATACGGAGGAAATCATTAAAGTGCCCGTTTAAATAATTGCAAGTTGTCACTATTAAATCTTTTATACTGATGCGCTTAGTCATATATTAGCTATAACCTATGATTCAGTATATCACTACCTATAGCTAAGTCTGTGATCTTTTTAAAGCTTTGTTTTCTAAACCATTCACAGGTAAAAACGGTGTCTTCTTCATTCCAGACAATCTTCACAATCGTGAAGCCATAAAAGAGCTAGTTGCTATAGTCCCTCTACAAGAGTTTAAAATGCCACTGTAACCTCTCTAGAGGCCTGTCTACAAGAATACGAATTTAACAGCGCATTAAAAGTGAATCCAGAAAATTCGCTTTCAATTCGACTCAAGCGCATCCACACGCACCCTTACATAATGCGCATTACACTTGCTCCATTAATTACTAACGTAGTATACGAATAATGAAACGGAAATTAATTTTTGATTGTTGCACGAGTACGATGTGAAAATGGCGGTGCTGTGTTTGATATTGTTTGTGGTGAGCTGGGTTTTGTACATAACTTTCGATGTTTCTGTAAGCTATAACTAGAAAGGCGTTAAAAAGAAGCGCTGCCAACTGAATTGAAAGTTGGCACTCAGATAGACACTGGTGGTAGCCGTAGTGCTTTCATTTTTCTACGTTCCAGCTATATATCCACCAACACTCAGCTAGACAGAGAAATGTTGATGCCTACACAGTGACAGTCTTCGCAGCCCGCTTGGCTTTACGCGCAAAATGCTGTAGGGCCTCACGTGGTAACAAATTGTGATAAACTATCGCATCATCTTTTCCAATCCATTTTCAATTCACATTTAAACTACCTCCGGAGGTGGATTGGGTCAATTCGATTTCAATTTGAATTGGCTCAATGCGAACTCCATGTGAACGCGATCAATTCGCATTCAATGCACATTATTTTCGTCGTGTAGACAGGCCTTAGTTATCCTTAATACATTACCTACTTTTCCATACCCTATAACAAATGAATGTTAAAATTAGCTCCATCTGGGCTACCTGTTGCCTCCAGCAATAGAAAAAAACCCTAGCTATCATTTGTTGCTTGTTTATGGTATGCTAAACAAAAACACTCTGGGTGTAATAAAAGTGCGAGGCCAATCAGAAGCAGCATTGCAAATAGGTATGTGCGACCAAAAACTTTGATATCAGTTGAGGCCAAGAAGTTACTTATCAAAAATCTTTTTAACTACTTGAATGACATACAATAGTTTATAGCATATTTTCACAACTATCATTGGCTTTGTCACTTGGCCACCTTTATTAATAATGATGGTGTGAAAAAGAAGTTTTTGGTCGCACACGCCTATTTGTAGTGCTGCTTCTGATTGGCCTCGCACTTTTTTTGCACTCGGGGTGTTTTTGTTTAGCATATCACCACTTTTCTGGAAGTATAAACAGATGTTATTACTAGCAAGCAGCAGAGAAGTACTGCATGGGCATAACTTGTACTTGCCTAGCACACAATATTGCAAATTAAACTTAATTTTGAAAACTCATGCTCGAGATTTTTATTCAACTTTCACTACAGAGTGATACATCAATATAGATTGTGTATCTGAAAGTTTATGCAAATCATTTGAATGGGGTCCAAGTTATGACAACTACGTATTAACCTGCAGTGTAAACCAAAATACAGGTTGCACAGCACTCGCTTTCATCCAGCGCCGTCGTTTCACTCGTGCAACATGCTTCTGTGTTCAAAAATTTCTGGTTAAAATACTTTCATATACTTCCTACTTAAAACACCTCGAATTTTTATCTTACGACACTTTTTTAGCATGAAATTAACCCGATCTATGGTAGTCTATTAAGTAACTTTGAATGCTTGATTATGCTAGCTATAGACATGCTGGATTGATAGTAATAGTGGGCGTGTCCCTATAAACAGGGCTAATCAAGATAACCTGTCTAGAATAACTAAGCTACTATTATATTAGACTTTAATTTTATATTAATAGGTGTTTATATTATCAACAAAGCGCAGGGTGATGGTTATAAAGGTGGGCGTGGAACATCGATCGATGGATTGCTGTACAGTAGAGAGCAGAGAATTCAGCTTGAAATGAACCAATAAAATGCTGTGCATATTATTATAGGCATAGCTACGTATATATGTACTGAAATTGATGAACCATTCATTTTAATCTTGGATACTCGCTTGGATAGCGTGCGTGTAAATTATACTTGAGATCGAATCACGCAAAAATGCACGTAGTGTGCTTGCTCACGAGCACCAATTTGCTCATATCAAGTGTACATATCATGCAACACTGTTCACAAGGATTACTTAGTTGAGGAATCGTGGCTCACACGCGACAATCAGTTTCTTGATATGACACTTGTTATGAAGGCTGGGGCCTTAGTAATGAAGCGCGTTGTGAGTTACTGCCAAAGAAGACCAAGGTAATGCTGTGTTAGCTGTTCATTTTGCAGTAAAAGCTGTTTAACCAGCTGTACATTACTAACAAGACGGAGCGCTTCAGTTTTAAAAGTGAGCATGCTATGCAGGTAGCGAAGCTTATAAAAGAAGACTGGGATATAGTGTTATCATTAAGTACGGTAGTACTTAATAGTAGGGATTGGTAAGAAATTGTATGGTTTCCCGATTTTTCACACTTCATAAAACAACCTTCCAATAGGCTTTACCCGAAAAAACCGACTGGAATGCATTGGTAAGGCTGTAATGATGCTGTACCTTGGTTAAACGAAGCGACAAGTCGAATATTTCGACCTACAGCCAACTTTGAAAATTTCGAAATTCACCTGTATTTCGTCTGCCTGCCAGCCTGCCTGCCAGCCGTAAGACCCAGTTGCGCTAGGTGTAGGGCTCCAGAACTTTCACACAATAAAGGTAATGACGGCGGATTTACGAAAATGTTGTTCCGAAGATGACTTACCCACTGCGCCATGGCGATTCCTTTTATCCTTCATTCCCTTCCTTGTTCTTCTATATTCCTTTAGCAAGGTGTGAATCTCACCTAAGGTGACGATAGCCTGTTACGGCTTCTGCTTATTACGTCACGCAAAAACCTGGCTTGCACGTGATATAATTAGTTACAATGGCACCACTGGCACGATGTTTTCGCATGTATTTTATTATGTCGTGAACTTCGAGATTATAGCCTTGGAAAAAATAGCTTTTGCTGTTTGTCGAACGCTATTTGCTATCACACAGCTGCTTTGCCATGTAAGCGCGTTGTTAACAAGCGCCTGTAAACAAGCATAATTATTATGTAAGCACCTGTAAAATTTGTGCACCTGCTGAAAGATTATTATGAATGCTTAGCATGTATAAAAAGCAAACAAACTAGATTGATAAAAAAAATTGAAAATTCAAAAGGTAAGTAGGGATTGAATTCAATAGTGCTACAAAAAGTAAGGAAACAAGGAATAAGATTTTGGGACGAGAGAACATTCTGGCATGAGATAATTTATAAAAGTTTAATCCCTACTTTTGGCTCATTTCAGTAGGTTTGCCAAAAGTAGGGATTAAACTTTTATAAATTATCTCATGCCAGAATGTTCTCTCGTCCCAAAATCTTATTCCTTGTTTCCTTACTTTTTGTAGCACTATTGAATTCAATCCCTACTTACCTTTTGAATTTTCAATTTTTTTATCAATCTAGTAGTAAGAATTTTGGCTTAAGACAATTTTATAAAAGTTTTATTGCTAAAGAAAGTACTGGAGTATAAAGCCCGTTTACACAAAAGAATTAAATTCATATGCGTTGCGTTGTGCCCCTAAGTGATGAGTCTGCTCACATGACTTACTCATGACATCATTAATTACTATTACAATACATTGATTAACAGTGGTTTAACTTACACAGCGCCTGGTTTTTAGATGTTGAATACATCAACTTGTTTCCTTACTTTTTGCAGCAGAAGCCCAACTAAGCTGCATGGAGCCCAACTATCATTAAGTACGGTAGTACTTAATAGTAGGGATTGGTAAGAAATTGTATGGTTTCCCAATTTTTCACACTTCATAAAACAACCTTCCAATAGGCTTTACCCGAAAAAACCAACTGGAATGCATTGGTAAGGCTGTAATGATGCTGTACCTTGGTTAAACGAAGCGACAAGTCGAACATTTCGACCTACAGCCAACTTTGAAAATTTCGAAATTCATCTGTATTTCGTCTGCCGGCCTGCCTGCCAGCCTGCCGTAAGACCCGGTTGCGCTAGGTGTAGGGCTCCAGAACTTTCACACAATAAAGGTAATGACGGCGGATTTACGAAAATGTTGTTCCGAAGATGATTTACCCACTGCGCCATGGCGATTCCTTTTATCCTTCATTCCCTTCCTTGTTCTTCTATATTCCTAGCAAGGTGTGAATCTCACCTTCGAAGGTGACGATAGCCTGTTACGGCTTCTGCTTATTACGTCACGCTAAAACCTGGCTTGCATGTGATATAATTAGTTACAGTGGCACCATGGCTCCTGAACTTCGAGATTATAGCCTTGGACAAATAGCTTTTGCTGTTTTTCGAGCGTTATTTGCTATCACACAGCTGCTTTGCCATGTAAGAGTGTTGTTAACAAGCGCCTGAAAACAAGCATAATTATTACATAAGCGCCTGTAACATTTGTGCGCCTGCTGAAAGATTATTATGAATGCTTAGCATGTATAAAAAGCAAACAAACTAGAATGATAAAAAATTAAAAATTTAAAAGGTAAGTAGGGATTGAATTCAATAGTGCTACAAAAAGTAAGGAAACAAGGAATAAGATTTTGGGACGAGAGAACGTTCTGGCATGAGATAATTTATAAAAGTTTAATCCCTGCTTTTGGCTCACTTCTAGTTTATAGTACTAATTGTATGTATGTTACGTATGAAGCAAAGATTTGAATAAAAAGGTAACGCTAAACATGATATTTAATCACTGGCTACAAATCTGTATAAATAGCAATACTATAAAAATGCAATAGTAGATGCAGAATATGGTTCCAACTACACCAAGCTACTTACTTCCATCAATTTCAAGATCATGCTTATGTTTCTTTGACTCTCGCTCATAATGATCTGTTTCATCTACATCTACAAAATACATGTCACATAATCAACAAGTATGGTGATATTTAATAGTAGAGATCACTTTGAAAATGTATGGCTTTCCAAATTTACATGCTTTAAAAACACTTTTATGATAATAGGCTACCCATAAAGCTGACTAAAATGTATTGGTGCTACTGTAATAAAAATACAATTTTATCCCCTGTACCATGGTATTTCCTTTGTCCTTCCTTGCTCTTCTTTCTTCATTATGATGGCTCAGGTATTAAAATTTCTCAATAATTTCACCATAAACACATATATTGAAAGTAGCCATAGCCATTATTTAAATGCTTGTTTATATACGACCCGTAATTCTTTTATTATGCACGCAAAGGCGCATGCCTAGAAGCTCGCCAATAGAACATGCAAGTTATATGCATCAGCATACAAGCATGTTTGTGCAAAGCATAATGCACATGGCAATAGAGAACACGTCAAGTGCACACATGTGTGCTATTCTTAATGTAATATGTCATCGATCTTTCATGCACACGCATGCAGATACGCATGCAATATTAAATACGTGTAGTTAAAAAGATTTCTGATAAGTCATTTCTTGGCCTCAACTGATATCAAAGTTTTGATAGCACATAGCTATTTGCAATGCTGCTTCTGATTGGCCTTGCACTTTTTTACACCCAGGGTGTTTTTGTTTAGCATATACTGTAACATAAATTACTACAAACCAACTTCATGCTTTAGTATCAGTAATAAAACTTGTTACTAGTATTCAAGAGTACAATAATTGTTTATATCATTAAGTACAGTAGTACTTAATAGTAGGGATTGCCATGAAAAACTATGGCTTCCAGAATTTTCGCACTTTTAAAAACAACCATACAACAGGTTTTAGCCAAAAAATCCTCAGTAGTACTGCTGTAATTGTATCTTTGTTAAATGCAGCGAAAAGTCTAATATTTTGATCCACAGTGAATTTTAAAAATTTTGAAATTTACCTATATTTCGTCTGCCAGCCTGCCGTAAGACCTGGCTCCGCTAGGTGTATGGCTCCAGATTTTTCACACAACAAAGGTAATCACGTCGGATTTACGAAAATGTTGTTCTAATTAAGGTTTGTCCACTGCGCCATAGCTTGTCCTTTGTTCTATCTTCTTCATTGATTGATCTTCCTCAACCGAAGGATGACGAAATTTTACGAAGGTGTCAACATTTCACGCAAGGTGTTAAAATGTAACAATACACACCTTGGATAGGCGCATGCTTACTGATACAATCCATAATGCATAATGGATTGTATTCATTCAGTCTTTCCCTATAGCCTTTTATTTCGTCATCCATAGCCAGACCAATTTATTTACACGCAGCTGCTTATCCATCTTCTAATTGTAAGTGCTGGATGTTAATTATAACTTTAAGCGCTTACAATCGGACACCTATTAACGACCTAAGTAGCTGCGTATTAAATTAAAAATGGTCTGGCTACGAGTAGAATATAGTCCTTCCTTCACAGTACCAGTCGTTTTACCACATAGACACTTGGTATTGCGATGAAACGAGTTTGTTGTAAAGGTGGGCGTGGCACATACGTATCGAGCCATTGTAAACTATGTATAGATATCAATTGCTAAGAAATAATTGCGGTCTTGAGTGCCTGTAAAAGGTGTTAAACCTATAGATACTGAAATATAATGCCATTATGAAATTAAATAGCTAGCTAGCAACAGTACTAAAGCATAGAGTACCGTATACGGCAAAACTTTCGAGTGGGAAAACTTTCGCAGTTGGAATAGAAAATGAACATTCACGGGAAAACTTTCACAGTAGCAGCTTCTTTTAAACTCCCATTTTTAAATCTACTGTAATTGGAAACTAGTCTTTTTTTAGCTATGCATCTGGGCATAACTTGTACTCACTTAGCACACAATATTGTAAATTAAACTTTGAAGCTTACGTAACTTTGAAAAACTCAGGCCTGCAATTTTTTTAACTTTCACTACAGAGTGATACATCTGTAGAGACAGACATTGTTATATTATTACTATTGTGATTTGTGCGCATGCTTGTATAATGTTATTCTGATTAACGCCCATATACCGCATGGTGTCAGAAGTGTGTTGACTGATGGTCAGATTACAACTGCAACCGCCTGAACAGTTTGATTTTAAAAATCCGGATGAGTGGCCAAGGTGGAGTAAAAGATTTGAGCAATTTCGAGTGGCTTCCGGACTAAGTGACGAGAGCGACACCCGCCAAGTGTGCACCTTACTTTATTGTCTCGGAAACAAAGCAGAGGATGTACTTCGCTCTACTAACATTTCGGAAGAAGACCAGAAAAAGTACAAGGAGGTACGGGCGAAATTTGACACTTTTTTCAAGTGAGAAAAAACGTTATATTTGAGCGGGCACGTTTTAACCGCCGGAACCAGTCAGAAGGAGAACCAGCAGAGCAATATATCGCTGTTCTGTACAATCTCGCTGAAAATTGCGAGTATGGCGGATTAAAGAACGAGATGATAAGAGACCGCCTGGTAGTAGGCATATGGGATAGTGCTCTCTCAGAACGCCTTCAACTCGACGGCAACCTCACCCTGGACAAGGCCAAAACTGCCATTAGACAGAAAGAAGCAGTACATGAACAGCAAGACTTTCTCAAAGGTGACAGTAAAGCCAATCCAATACCACTAGATGCAGTTGTGGAAACACACAAAAGGTCTTCAGCACCACAACACTCAGTCGAGAAGGGGACTAGGACAATAGCAGCAAGGCCAACTCAGAAACAGTGTAGCAGATGCGGCAAGGGACCTCACCGGCGTGATCAGTGTCCAGCAAGAGACGCCTTTTGTCACAAATGCCACCGAAAGGGACACTTCGGTGCCCAGTGCTTCTCCAGAACAGTGTCAGCAGTGACTACAGAAGAATTATCAGATGAATCTTACCTTGATTGCGTGACCTCCAATCAGACTACCACGTGGAAGGCAACCGTCAAAGTTGATACCCTCCCAACTGTGTTCAAACTTGACACCGGTGCAGAGGTCACTGCAGTATCAGAGGAAGTTTTCCTAAGACTAAAGAAGACCTTACAAAAGCCATCTCGAGTTTTATATGGACCCAGTCGACAATGCCTCGATGTCATTGGCCAGTTCGAGGAAACACTTTGCTACAAGGGAAGATCAACACTCCAGACGATTTATGTCGTGCGAGGACTGAAGACAAATCTCCTGGGTCTCCCAGCAATTATCTCACTGAATTTAGCATCTAGAGTTGACACTACTACAGTAGCTGATTACAAATCACTTGTTGAAAACTCCTTTCCAAAGGTATTCAAGGGGCTTGGAAACTTAGGAGACCCATACGTCATCAAACTTTCACAGAATGCCACACCTCATGCCATCTACACACCACGGACTATTGCCCTACCCATGAGAGCCAAGGCACAAGAAGAGCTGGAAAAGATGGAGTCGATGGGGGTTATATCAAGAGTGGAGCAACCGACTCAGTGGTGTGCAGGGATGGTGGCCGTACCAAAGAAGAATGGTAAGCTGCGAATTTGTGTTGATCTGAAACATTTGAATGAAGCTGTCCAAAGAGAAGTACACCCCTTGCCAAAGGTCAATGAGACACTTGCTCAACTTTCAGGCGCCACTATTTTTAGTAAATTAGATGCCAACAGTGGGTTTTGGCAGATCCCGCTCAATGAGCAGTCTTGTCCACTAACCACTTTCATATCTCCATTTGGTCGCTACTGGTTCAACAAGTTACCCTTTGGGATCTCGAGTGCGCCGGAACTCTTTCAGAAACGTATGAGCACAATACTGAAAGGACTCGAAGAAGTAGTCTGCCAGATGGATGATGTGCTCGTGTTTGGACGCACCACCGCAGAGCATGACAAGAGACTGATGGCCGTACTGAAACGGATTGAAGAGGCTGGAGCAACACTAAACAGAGACAAATGTTCATTCGGGCAACGTCGAATCAAGTTCCTTGGTCACGTCATTACCCAAGAGGGCATATCTGCGGATCCAGACAAGCTAAAGGCCGTGACTGAAATGGATGCACCCAAAAATGTTACAGAACTGAGAAGATTTCTGGGAGTCGTGAATTATCTAGGCAAATTTTCACCCAATTTAGCTACTTTATCGCAACCGTTGCATGAATTACTGAGTAAAAATCGTCAATGGAACTGGGGACCCAGCCAAGAATCAGCATTTATTTCACTTAAACAAGAATTGACCACTCCAACGGTATTAAGACTATATGACCCCAATGTAGAGACTAAAATCTCCGCCGACGCCTCGTCTTATGGACTTGGGGCAGTCCTGCTTCAAAGAAATGACACTGCAGACAGTTGGAAGCCTGTAGCCTACTGCTCCAGAACCTTAACAGAGTAAGAACGCCACTATGCCCAGATAGAAAAAGAGGCCCTAGCCACCACCTGGGCATGTGAGAAATTCACAGAGTACATCTTGGGTAAGAGGATACTGATCGAAACTGACCACAAGCCTCTAGTGCCGCTATTTAGCACAAAGAATCTAGATCAGATGCCACCGAGAGTCCTCCGATTCCGCCTAAGGCTTGACTGATTCGACTTCAGTATTCACCACACTCCAGGCAAAAACCTACATCTAGCTGACGCCCTCTCCAGGGCACCCGTATCCCTTCCGGGTAACAACAGTATCGAATTTGTGCAAGAAGTAGAAAGCTTCATTCAGACAGTAATTGCTGCATTACCAGCCAAGGTCGACAGACTGCAACAATACCGAGATGCTCAGACCACTGATGCAGTCTGCTCAAAACTCAAAACATACTGTACTACAGAATGGCCTGATAAGCGCCACCTCCCCAGTGACATTAAACCATACTGGAACTATCGGGGTGAGTTGACTGTTGTTGATAATCTACTTCTTTGTGACCACAGAATAGTAGTACCCGCCGCATTGCAAACACAGACCCTGGATAAGATCCATCAAGGACACCAGGGTATCCAGAGATGCCGAGCTAGAGCCCGGAAAGCAGTATGGTGGCTCCACATCTCCAATCACATAAAACACATGATACAGTCCTGCCCTGAATGTGTTCAACACTCAACCCCACCCCGTGAGCCAATGATATCCTCAACACTTCCGGACTATCCCTGGTAAAAGGTGGGATCAGATTTATTCCACCTCAACGGAGTTACCTATCTCCTGGTAGTCGACTACTACTCACGCTATCCAGAAATCACAAAGTTGAGCTCCACAACATCTGAGAGTATCATTAAAGCTTTACGTTCAATCTTTTCAAGACTGGGAATTCCCGAGGTACTGATCAGCGATAATGGGCCACAATATGCATCGGGGGTGATGAAAGATTTCACAAAGTCCTATGGCTTTGAACACCTCACCAGCAGCCCCCATTACCCGCAAGGCAATGCTTTGGCTGAGAGAACTGTTAAGACCATTAAAGGCCTGTTGAAGAAGTCCAGTGACCCATACCTCGCTCTTTTGGCATACCGAGCAACACCATTCCCTTGGTGCAGGCACAGCCCAGCAGAATTACTAATGGGGCGACAACTGCGAACAGACGTACCTCAGGTAAAAACTCAGATGATTCCCAATTGGCCTTACATGAAGTCCTTCCAACAACAAGAATGCCAGTACAAAGAGCAACAAGAAGCCAACTACAACAAACGCCACCGTACACAAACACTGCCATCCATCCCAAATGATGGACAAGTATGGGTGACAACCAAAACCCATAAAGATCTGGGAAAGGTCATAGCTCCCGCTGATACGCCGAAATCATATATAGTCGAAACTGATTCTGGGATAGTGAGACGTAACCGTCAACACTTGACTGTGATTCCTGAAAGACCTGATACTCCGGCTGAACAAGATCATGCTCCTAGTAGATCACGAACAAGTCCTATAATGACAAGATCCAGAACAGGAACAGCCATCGTTCCCCCAGATAGACTCTATTGACTTGGAAAGGGGGATGTAGAGACAGACATTGTTATATTATTACTATTGTGATTTGTGCGCATGCTTGTATAATGTTATTCTGATTAACGCCCATATACCGCAACATCAATATAGATTGTGTACTTGAAAGTTTATGCAAGTCATTAAAAGGGTGTCCAAGTTATGGCAACTATCAACCTGCAGTGTAACAGCCCTTCTAAAATACATTCAAGTATTTACTTCAGACTGAAAATAGTATGACAGGTAGAGCATACATGGGAGAAGTGCTGATACAAATTTGACTGAAATCCATGAAGAAATGAGTGAGTTATTAGACACACAAGTGAATGTACAAAATGAGAGTTTGTTCCGGGGGTCACGCAAGCTCCTGCAAGCCCACAAAAAGCCTGTGATGAAAATGAAAGAAAAAAATGACTGCCACATAAAAAATTTTGTGTTGAAAGGAAGGGCTATATCAGAAGACTGGTTGAACCAATTTCAATGAACTTCGGGTTATTGTTTCTTCAAACAATGATGGTATTAATTCTCTTGTAACAGGCAAATCGGGTGGGAAAGGATGGTTTGTCGTGCGTAGTCGCACAATGAACACCATAAAATTCCCAATGGCTGGTATTTAGGAATGGCTTTTTATTTCCTCCGTCCTTGGTTTATTGATTCTATATAGTAAGAACATTCTTGGTCTGTAATAACAGCTTTCATGGCAACTTAGCTAGAGCATTTACAAATTTAAGGGCAGTGCTAGTGTAAATAACTCACTCAGTGGTTGCGTTGCTGCACTTCTTCTTGGCTTCGCAACTCACTATCATGAGTCTTGATCATAAAAAGTAGATTTGGAATTGAAAAATGGAGTATTATCGCAACAAAAGTAAGGCAACATCTAGCTAACAAATACTTACGTACCACCCAGCATTGGCTACTGCAAGTGTTTACTCAACTACACAATTGCAGCTGGGTAGCTACGTACATACATGCAAACACATTGTCTAGTACATTTACAAGATTTAATCCCTACTTTGGCAGGCATACTTACATATAAGCAATACATCTTGTATGTGCTAGAGAAAATGTTTTATTTGTGTAGTTATGTACATACATAGTTAGCACCCAGCTGCAATCGTGTTTGAGCAAGCGCATGCAGTAGCAAATTGGTACTGGTACATGATAGCCAGGTATTTACTAGACTAAATAATAGTTAGACGCCAAGACCAAGAGAACTAAGCGATTTAGTAACCCGAAGGCCCGAGGCTGTGGTGCCCGAGCGTAGCGAGGGCGCTACTAAGGGCCTGAGGGTTACTAAATCGCTTAGTTCCCGTAGGTCACGGCGTCTAACTTATTTAGACTGCACTGAACAAGAATCACATGATAATACCTTCAAACGCCATTATAAGCACGGAAGAGCTAGTTATCGATTTCCTGAGTGAAAAGCTTTTGATGTTTCCATGGTATGTACTTGGCAACTAGCGCTAGGTGTATTTTCGACGATGTTGACGCGCTTAACATCCTCACAAGCAAATAAGCCGAAGAAGACTACAAACAGCGAAATGAAGTTTGTCACGCTACCATTTACCTAAGTAAGAATGAAAAGTTGTTTTGTACATGAAAGTACAGTCGAAATGTATTTGACGGTCGGTCGTTGCCTGAGGGCCAGGGCACTAAGTAAACACGTGTAGGTGACTAAGTAAACATGTGTAGGTGACTAAGTGAACATGCAGGTGACTAAGTGATTTAGTAACCCTGCAAATTCGCTATATCATAGTCTAAGTGAAGTTATGAAATATCAGTAGGGACCTGCCAATTATGCCATCATAATTTTAAGCATAATAGGTAGCTAAAAGCATCAAGCATAATGCCAGCATAATAGGAAGTGTTTGGCTAGGTATTTATGAAACTATAGAACCAAAAGATCGATATACTGTAATGGAACAGTCACCATACTTAATTTTTCTTCTACACTGTTTTACTACAAGTATAACAGTCTAAATTTTATAGCAAATACTTTAATAGGAAGTGTATTTATATAATTATTAACCAAAATCTATATATTCTAATAGAACAGTTGCCATTTAAAATTTAAGTGTATATACTCTAATAAAACAGTCTAATTTTTATAACTTATTCCTATACAAGCACAAATTTCACATGAGCATAATATTGAGCATAATAGGTGAAATTTATGCACTGCAGCATAGCATGCTAAAAGCATAGGCTGATCCCTAAATATCATGAATTGTCCACACCATTGTACGAGCGCCATGGCTCAAAAAACCAGCTAACAATCACCTTAAAGCACTCTTTTGCTTACTGAAACTTCCCTTCATAATAATAATGGCTATTTAGTGTAGAATTACACATCAACTCATCTTTTCAGAAGAACTATTACACGCAATAGTCTATGACGGACCCCCAGTAAACGAACATCTAATGGACATGGTAGTTTTAGAATATTAAGCCCATTGATTAATGAAAGACGTACCACTTATAATAAACGCTGGTGTTATGTTTACCTTCGTGCTTTACCCATTCGAAGTACGTACTTCATGGAATGACTGCTGGTAAAAGAACCATTGAGGTACGAGAGGAGCCTTGTATGGACAAGCTGCATGCGTACTCTTTTACACGTAATGTGATTGCTCACGAGTAAAGTAAACTACACTCAAGTGCACTTCACGTGCGTACAGCTCGTCACAAGGATCGAATGCATGCCATAGATCATGTGTTCGCAAGAAACTTGCGAGTTCCATTTAAAATTTCTCAAGCAGCTGTACTAGGACATGCATGCAAATGTCTTGAGCTGTGCCATATATGCCACAGTGCACATAAATTTTATCTATTATGCTCACTATTATCCTCATGTGTAAAGGAATATTTCTAGTTGTAGACTGTTTTATTAGAGCGTATTCACCTATCCGCAATAAATCGTCGGGCATAGTGACTGTTCTATTAGAGTATATCGATCTTTTGTCAGATGCCTAACTGACAGACTTAGAGGTTTATTTATCACTACCTACTGCAAAGTAGGGGGGCATGGCCCCTGTGGCCCCCCTGTTCCTACGCCCCTGGTAACTAGTTACAGTTTTAAAGTAATGACCCCAACTCTGGCTATAGCTACACTACATATAAAAAGTAAACACAAAAATAAACTTTGAAGTCAAAAAGGAGTAGGAATCACAGCAAAAAGTAAAGAGACAGGTAGATAGCAAATAGCGTGTTTGCTCAAACAAGAGCTGGATAACCTACGTAGCTTACACAACTAGCAAACACATAGCTACTCTAGCATATCTACAAGATTTAATCCCTCTTGGCAGGTATAATACAGTGTGCAGCCAAAGTATAGGGATTAAATCTTGTAAATATGCTAGAGAATGTATTTGTTAGTTGTGTCTTTAGGTAGCTAGCTACCCAGATGCACTCGTGTCTGAGCAAACACATGCAGTAGCAAATTACTGACTGGTGATAGCTAGCTATTTGCTAGCTACTGGTTCCTATTCCCTTTTAAATTTATTTTTCAAAACATTAAACAGTAAATATATGAATTTGCCGCTACACAGCTAACTAGCTACTTACTTTCAAAATCAGCTTTTCGCTTACGACTTTCTTTTCCCCCTAAATTAGACAATTAGACATATCACACAATAGCAGTTAGTTACAATATATGTGTACATTATAGCACATTAATTTTTACATTTAGCTCCACAATAATATGCATTCATTGATAGTAGGTTAGATGATATTGAAAGTGTGCATTGCGATTATTGCAACAAAAGACAATGCGATTATTGCATTCGAATGTTTTACTATAGTAAATGGACCATCACAGCATCATCCAACACATGTACCATACGTCTTTTCATAAAAATGTGTTGGTTTTTGTATTGTTTGTTGATGCATATTTATTTTGTCCACTCAATCCTACAGCATTAAATATAAAATTGTTTTGATGAAGATTCATACGCTGCCTCATGTTCATATTTTTATCCTTCTTTATTCTCTTGAAAGGCAAGACAATCACAAAAGAAGGTGTCGATAAAGTTGCGCCTTCTGCTTATTATGTCACGTAAAAATAGCCACTTGCACACATGACATAATTAGTAATGTATAGTTTCATAAATCGGATGCAATTGCATTTGTTGTGTGAATAATCTGGTACCATACTCCTAGTGCTAGTGGTCTTATGGGGCAGGCCAGCAGACAGTCAGAATTCTTTACAGATTGTGTCATTAGAATTTTCACGGAGTTTAACAAAGGTACAGTGTTATCAATGCATTGTGAGTGTGTTATCAAGGCACGCAAAAGTTGAATGCCATGTTTTGTGTTGATCCCTGCAATATATCATCTAATATTGCAACATATTGCAGTGCAGTAATGTACTGCTAATTAATATTAACAGACAAGATGTTTTAGTGATAGGGACATTGGGAATCTCGTTAATCCATTCATGCGTGTCACTAATTAGATGACGAGGCATTTAAAGAGTCATAGTTACTCCCACCATTTGGCTACATCAACCCTTTAACAGTCAGGTTTTCCGATGCAAATGTACATATGTGCCGAAAATACATTTTACAAATCAACTATTCCACAAACACTTAAACCATCGGGGATGCAGGAAGCAAATTTGTACTGGTCCGGCCAACTAGCAGCCAATACTATTGCATCTGCTGATGTCTTTTTATCCACTATACAGTGTGATAGAATAAGCCTAACAAGTCTGTTTTAATTACACCTGACAGTTACTGACTACTTTGTAGAAGTGTTGCATGTACGTATGTTATGTAATTGTACGTATCCCTTTCACCACCTTATTTGTGTGATTATACATTTCATTATTACGTACTTCACATACTGGCCAGAATCCTCATCGTTTATTTATACCAAGAGTAAGATCTAACTTGGGAAAGGGTAGCTTTTACTTCAGAGGAACTCAAATTTGGAATTCTTTGAACCCATTACTGTATGTGGCAAGAAAGCTCGAGTGCTTTGGTCATTACATAAATCATTATATTGATTCTGTATGTATATTGATTGTGTATATAATTGTATGTAGTGTACGCTGTATGTAACATTATGTATGTGTGTGTACAAGGGCACTGCTGAAAAGCAGTATTTAATATACTGATTGCAATTTCCCTTTCAAAAAACATGAACAATGATATAAACCTCTAATACAGGTATCTGAACATTACTTGTGGTAATGAAATGTTTTCTCTGTTAGGTGGTGGCGACTAGTCTCATGAACCAGACCACTTTCCTCAGGGGTGGCACTTATCGATTGGAGATTATAAGCGCCCCCCTCTGAAAGGGTCTGGTGAACTTAGCAGTCAGAAGTACATAATAGCTAAGTGAATTTCAATTTAAATTATAGTTCTCTCAATTTAAATTGCATTACAGTGTCACTCACTCCAGTTTGCATATGTTAGGCCCTTGCATTAAAATGCTGGCAAGGTTATACTTATAATGTGCATTAAATAAGGCAAAACCATATAATACATAATATTATCTTTGATCAATATCAAGACTCGTGATAGTGAGTCGTGAGGCCAAGAAGAGGCACATCAACGCGACCACTGAGTGAGTTATTTACATGTAGAGGTGCTAGAGAATGTGTTTCGTTTGTGCATGTATGTACGTAGCTACCCAGCTGCAATTGTACACTTGAGTAAACACATGCAGTATACAAGTATACAATGCTGGGTGGTGAGTGATAACTTATTTGCTAACTACTTGTTTCCTTACTTTTTATTGCGATCCCTACTCCCCTTTTTAAATTCAAAATTTAAAAATCTAGTTTGTTTACTTTTTATGGCATACTGTAGTATCCCACATCTGAAGCTTGAAGACAATTTTTCTGTAGTGCTTACTTCTTACTCCTCTATTTTATTTCTCCACCAACTAGGGCCTCTAGATAGAGGATGTGTTAGTGTGAAACGGGTTGTGCTGTAGCATGCAAGCAAAGAGATCAAGAGGCCAAGCAGAGTTATCTCCACTATATACCTTGTTATTAACCAATTTGCTAATCTATAATACATTAAAACCTTCATTTTCTCGTCTGTTGTGCAGCCACTGGCCAGAAGGCTTTGTTGCACAGGATGTTATCGCTAAAATTCCATATGCATGGGCGGTTCACGTATTTGGCACACTTCCCAAACAAGTGTCATACAAACTCTTGCTTTGCTACCTGCTGCAAATGGCTAACTTCCAGACATTCACATGATTAGCAGAGCTCACGCAAGCCCTCTGTTCTTGCAGATTGTGCAACAGAAAACCACATAACCCCAATTTTTACAAAAAGCTTCTATTTTTAACCGATACTGATATGATAGGCATTGGCACTAATATGTATAATTAGATTCCAATATATACATTGATGATTTTGAAGGTGGTTTCATGTGAATTAAGCGATGAATGTGGTGTTCACTGTCTAAACAAGCTCAGTAAATGCATTTTCATGAAGCCATACTGCTTTTATTCACAGTGCACTAAAGTTCACCTTTGTCATGAAAAAGTAGTCATAACTGCACTATGTATGGAAAGGTATAACATACTTAGCTACGTAGTTAGTGTCTATTTTTCACATTTGAAATGATTTTTCAGTGCAATAGAACTGCTTATACTGTTGCTCCTCAAGATGGCAGAAAACTGGTAAAATCCTAGAGTATGCAATAAAACATGTAAGAAAAGTCTGTTAATTAAAGAGGCACTTTCGCGAGCTCTATAAATCATTTTAGCCTAATGAATGTTTTAACACTGAATCATCAAGTACAGTCATTAAGCACACACAAGTGATTTATCTAGAGGGAGGCAAAGGGGGCACTTTGCCCTCCTGGAAATGATTTTGTCCCAAGCCTCAATGATAAACTTGCATTTAGTCTGCACTCAACAGTCAGTTAAAGTTCTGCCCCTCTATATTTTAATTTGCCCCCTGGATTTATTTTCTAGAAAAATCCCTAGAAAGAGTTATACCATATAGCACTACAATTATTCATTAATTGTTCTTGTATACCTCCTAAATTAGAAGATTGAAGGATGGGTGTGGTCAACTTCTCATTGGGGTAGCTGCCTTAAGCCTCGTTCCTTTAAACTTGTGAGGGTCTTGTTTAATTTCCCAGCAGGTCCATTTAGATTGATTTTTCTTAATACAGCTACTATCTGATCCCACCGTGGCTCTTCTGTTGTTGCTTTCCAATACACGAGTAATGCCTTACACCGATCGACAAAATCGATGTTATTCTTCTTAATCTGACTAACATCTCCGATAGCTCCATTGTGAACTCCTCCCATCTCGTTTCTACATTGTCTATCTCGCTAAATGCATTGCCTATTTCTTTAGATACCGTGATTATATCTGAAGAATTAAGAACAAGATCAGAATTGAGCATGAGGTCGATCGCTAACTAAAAATATACGATTAAAACCAGAAAAGCTAACACACAAAATAGAATACTCACTTAGAGGTTTTGGTGCTTCCATTTTCACATTGAACTAAATGCAATGAATCTTGTTATGCACAGATTTGATCATATCACGTGATACGGATCATATCATATCGATATCACTTAATTTATACACGTAATATGACATGATGGACTTGAAAAGTATGCATGCATATTGTGTGGATGCTTTGTACAGCTAGCTAATCAGAACAAAAGTTGAAGTAGCTAAAGACATCAAAGTTTTTGGCAATTAGCTATAGAGGCATAATGTGTGACCGGCTATATTCTTCTATTACCATATACCAGAAATAATATAAAAATCAACTCACTGAGGTCTGAGGAGTTGGCAAGTTGAATTTGCTGCTACGAATGAGTTCACTGAAATGAAACCGACCGGCTAAACATTACTACTTTACTACTGTTTGTATTCATGACAACAAGAATAATATGGCGGGATGATTTAGCTATGTGTGAAAATCCTGACTGTAGCTACTAGCTAGCTACATGGTTCCAATTTAATTGTCAGAGTTTGTCGAACTGTCAAAGAATAATGGTTCTGTCCAGTTTGTTCTTCAAAATAACCTAACCATGAAGCAAGATTTCAGTACATTTTTGTTGCAAAACAACTAGTTAGTGACTTGACAGACAGATCTGGTAACTGATTCAGAAATGTGACAGTCAGTGGTGAAGTCATACAAGGGTATTAATGACAATATTGTGGCAGACCTCTGCAGTTCAAAGAAACAACCTCACTGATGGAATTTATACCACTAACCAAATATTAGGCCCTGCATGATAGTGCTTGCCTAACCTGTGTTTATATCACATAGGTGTGTAATGTTTATTGACTCCAGTAGGTTGTGTCACTCCCATGCATATTTTGTATTGGGGTGTGTCTGGTGTTGCACTGATTCCTGTATAGGCTGTGTACTCCAATGTATACATGTGTTGATATCATGCATGGGGGTGTGGTTTGTGTTGCAGTTACTCCATGTAAGAGTCAACATCACAGAGGGTGTGGCTGGTGCTGCAGTAAGCCTGTACACTTAACTTGTAGGACATGTAAATTGTGCACAACCTATTATTCCCAGCAAAACCATGCTAAGTGAACATGCAGTACAGGCTGATGTATTGACCACCACATATGTCACTCCCATCTTTTGTAATGGGGTGTGTCTGTTGCACTGATTCCTGTAGGCTGTGCTATGTATACATGTGCTGATATCATGAGGGTGTGGCTGGTGTTGCAGTAACTCCAGTTACTTCATATATATGATTCAACATCACCGAGGGTGTGGCTGGTGCTGCAGTAAGCCTTGTAGACTTAATTTAAAGACAAAGCAGATGTAGGCAGATCTCCAGGAAGCCTCCCAGGCATTCCTGTGACTTGGTGCTGGGCCAAGGGAGCATACACTAGCTCCCATCCTCTCACCCAAGCTTGAATAGCATCCACCGCGAATCTAAACGTTGAAAGGGTACGCGGTATTACACCGGTCACGTGAGATCACAGGATCACTAACGGCGCATGACCCCCAGCACCAGACAGGCAAAAGTACGTGTTGTACTGGCACATTACTTCCGAGTGGGCTAATTAAAAATTATTAAATGATTAAGACAGTTATGCCTTATGCTAGGCAAGTGAAAACAAGGCACAGTAAATAGCAAAGATATACATGTGAGCACATTGTTTCACCAGTTTATGCCTTGTCATGCAGTGGTTGCCAGAAAAGTGCTTTCTTGTTTGTTTCAGCTACTTAAAGCCTGCTATAATATAGTTTTGTCAGACTGACCATTCATTCATTCAGCAAGTCCATAAGGAAGATGCCATTCATGCATCAATGTTCTATGGAACAATTAGTTTGCCTGCCCGGTGAAGTTTTGTGACTTCATCTTTCATTGCAACATCTTCCAGAACTAAGTCAGTAATGGCTCAGAGACCCTAGCACGCTGGCAATGTACAATTGTCTAATGTCTCCACCAAGCCTGCTTCGTTGACGACAACTGCCGCCCATTGCTACATGGTCGTCCATGCCTTCAACACTTTCCATACACCTATGACAGCCTACTCAGTACAACCCACCACATCTACACCTGGATCCCAGTTTACAATTTCGCTCACAGACATCACTGCTCGTACTCCAAATTGCAGTCACAATTTGCCTCAATCAGGAGCCAAATAATTTGGCACCCAGTAGAGGTAATCTGTTGCCTGCTTCTACTCTAGTCACACCTCCTCAACTGCCAGTAAATCCGACAAACAGATGCCAGTATCGTATCTCCGCTGATTTCACCATGCCAATCCACCTTTGCAGAAACCTGGCAGGCTAATTACAGCTACTTTCCAAATGCTACTTACGTACCAGTATGGTTCCCACTATCAGCTGCCCACCAGATTCCTTGTTACCAGTTGTTTCTACCACCACCCAACTATTGAGCTCTGCTTCACATACTCCAGCCACCAATTATGTACTTACCAAGTTCTACATTGCCACTTGTACTATTACCTTATCATCCAAGTTCAAGGAGTAGTAGCTCATACAGAGCATCGCCTAACCGTACACCAATTTACCCAACTACTATACAACAGATATGATCTTCACTCAAGTATGGGTAAAACTAGATAAGTCACATGACAAACAGTCAACATGTTTATACAAAAGATGTGGTCTTTGCCAAACCGTTTCTCTTCTTTCTTTGACCGCAGTAGTTGGCCAACCAGTTGGTAGCTATGATAAAGTATGATATTATAAACTTGTTCTTCGTGTATATACCGTTTTCAGTGCATTATTAGTAGCTAGCTTATGTTATGCATGGTATAAATAAACAAATTAAGGTAGTGAGACTAATATGATTAGCACTATAATACTTTCTTGCATTCCTTCGACAATTCTCGTTTGTTCTCCTCTTCTTATTAGCCTTCTCTCTCATCAGTGTTCTCTCTAGCCGCTCTTGATGCTACCCTTTTTAAAGTATCTCTTGAAGTGCTGTCACTCTAGCCTTTAGGCATGCTATTGCAATGCTTCTGCAGATCTATTCCTTTCGATTTTCAACAGTAGGGGGTTGGCACGCGATGATAGTTTTCCGTATCTGTTCAATTCAGAGTCGGCACATGATGATCACTACTGTTTCTGTTCATGTTTGTTTGATTCATGAACCATGGAACCATTATCCAGCAAAACAGTAGGGGGTTGGCACATGATGATCATTACCATTTCTGTTTACGTTTGTTTGATTTATGAACCATGGAACCATTGTCCACACATAATACTGAGCAGCACATGCGATGATCGATTCCGTGTCTTCTTGTGTTTTTTCGGGCATGAACCATGGAACCATCTATAATCGCCAAATCGTATGGTGGGGCTTGCTCAGGCTTGCCCCGATAACTTAAATTACTTCTTGGAAAGTTATAATTCGCTACAGTAATACGATGTAAGAATTGTCATTTATAGTGTAATAAACTGTAACAGGTGGTTATTATGGCAATAATCATGGGATGTTACTAACCATCCATTACCGCTATTACTCAACTACAGATGATAGCAAATGTCTTGATATTTTATCGCCTATGGCCTTGCATAAATCGGCTTGCCGCACGATGCTATAGCATCTGTCTAGTATTACTGAAACTAGATTTTTTTGAAATTTAAAAAGGGGAGTAGGGATCGTATAAAAAGTAAGGAAACAAGTTGTTGATCACTCACCACCCAGCATATTGCATGTGTTTACTTAAGTATACAATTGCAGCTGGGTAAGCGTTCATACATGCACAAATGAAACACATTCTCTAGCACTTCTACAAGATTTAATCCCTACTTCGGCTGCAAGATGTTTTGCTTTCAATGCTGGCTGCCAAAGTAGGGATTAAATCTTGTAGAAGTGCTAGAGAATGTGTTTCATTCGTGCATGTATGAACGCTTACCCAGCTGCAATTGTATACTTAAGTAAACACATGCAATATGCTGGGTGGTGAGTGATCAACAACTTGTTTCCTTACTTTTTATACGATCCCTACTCCCCTTTTTAAATTTCAAATTTTTAAAAAAATCTAGTTTGTTTACTTTTTATAGCTAGCTGTTACAGGCACTCAAGACTGGAATTATTTCTTAGCAACTGATATCTACATAGTTTACAATGGCTCGCTACGTATGTGCCACGCCCACCTTTACAACAGACTCGTTTCATCACAATATCAAGTGTCTATATGGTAAAACGACTTGTACTATGAAGGAAGGAATATATTCTACCCGTAGCCAGACCATTTTATTAATACGCAGCTACTAGGTCGTTAATAGGTGTCCGATTATAAGCGCTTAATGTTATAATTAACATCCGGCGCTTACAATTCAGAAGATCGATAAAGCAGCTGTGTGCAAATAAATTGGTCTGGCTATGGAAGACGAAACTATAGGGAAAGATTGAATTCTTCTTCCATTACGCATTACGGATTGCATCAGTATAAGCATGCGCCTATCCAAGGTGTTTATTGTTACATTTTAACACCTTGCGTGGAATGTTGACACCTTCATAATATTTTGTCATCCTTCGATTGAGGAAGATCAATCGATGAAGATAGAACAAAGGACAAGCTATGGCGCAGTGGACAAACCTTAATCAAAATAACATTTTCGTAAATCCGACGTGATTACCTTTGTTGTGTGAAAAATCTGGAGCCATACACCTAGCGGAACCGGGTCTTACGGCAGGCAGGCTGGCCGGCAGACGAAATACAGGTAAATTTTGAAATTTTTAAAATTCACTGTGGATCGAAATATTAGACTTTTCGCTACGTTTAACAAAGATACAGCCTAATTACAGCAGTACTAATGCATCCAGGTAGGTTTTTTTGGCTAAACCCTGTTATAAGGTTGTTTTTAAAAGTGCAAAAATTCCGAAACCCATAGTTTTTTATAGCGATCCCTACTATTAAGTACTACCGTACTTAATGATATAGAAAGTGGCGCATTATATTACCTGAGCACCCAAAATATAATATTACATACTGAACGCATGCATTACTCTCAACTCTTGTGAAAGTTGGAGGCTAGGTAGGAAAGGCTCTTTATTCATAATTATGACAACTGAACATCTACATTGTTAACTAAGTTGAAATGCATGCATGTAACTATAATATAGCTATGTGTGGTTTACTATGCATGAATAGGCTTCACACACAAGCCACAAGGGTTATAAAGTCAACAATAACATGCAGTGTTTGTTTACAGTGTGGTTTTCTATATGTGAAGGATAGACATTCTGGCTACACACTCACATTATGCAGGTAAAATTGACAAGGATTTAATTTGAAGAAATAACAAAATCTCTAAATTTGTTAAAGAACTAGATCAAAAACTCAAGCTCTTTTGCCAATTGCAAATTTATAAAAACATTGATATTCGCTATATCATGTTGCCAAATTAAAACTGTATACTCAGTACAAAACCTTTGGAATTTGAAAAATTTCACCTGCATACATATGGTGGAGCTTCCCTAAAAAGCTGATTGTACACTAGATTCCATAGTTTTACATGGCCAGACCGTTTTCATGCAGGGTATTTATCACTTGCAGCATAAGCTAGCTAGCATCAGTGTCCAAAAGGCTCCACACTGATACACTTCACAACATTGACAACTTGCAGGTGTCAAAATTAATGTCTGTTAGTGCATGTACGTAGCTAGCCACTTATGTAGCTACTGAGCTGTAGCTCAAATCATTAGAATCATCACTCACCAGAAATCAGTAAACCCGATCAGCAGTAATGGGTCAGGACACACAAGACTATTATAGATGTTCTATACCATAATTATGACATATTTTATACTATACGCATATGGTACACACCATACAAGTATAGTATGTACCATACTAAGCGTATGGTATATTTTTCTATACCATACGCGTATGGTACAACCGTATGCATATCATTATTATAACCATTAGCAGTTGTTCACTCTAATGTATGGGTAAAGTACATAGATTCTTTATTCGTGAACTTTGACCTTACCTTGTGGTGTCTCTGAGCTATTCAGAGCTTCAGTTAAGCAACCGGCTGGTCCTTTAAGCTCAGATTTCTGTAATGCCTCGATTACTTGTTCCCATTTTGGATTAGTAGTAACTCTTAACCATTCATTAAACAATTCTCTGCATCTCTCCGTGTCCCCTTTCTTTTGTTTTTTAATAACCAGAACCCGCATACTTTCTGGCAACAAGTTTGTTCCAAATTTATGGAAATGATCCTGATCCTCGTCCATATAAATCGCTATATTCTCAGCGATCTCATAAAAATGCGGATCCGTCTGTCGGGGAGGATTGCTAACTGAAAAAGGACAGTAGGTAAATAGTCATCTAAATCCTTAAAGCCCTCACCTTTCGGCCATGTCACCGACATCTTGAATAGATCTGCAGTGGTCCGGATGAAGAGCGAATCACGGCCACCTGGGCGTACCGCTAGAAAAGCAATCACGTGTGGAATCACGTGTGCCTGTTCACATGAAATGGGGGCAAACGCAAATGGAGGACATCATGGACATGAAAGAGTAGGCAAAAACTTTAGATACACACGTACACTAAACACATCAAAATGTACCGAACTGTATGCATGTTGGACAATTTTCGGGGGGGGGGCGATTGCCCCCCTGCTCAGCCTCCCCTGACATGCATGTCTACATGCGTATGCTTTTTAATAGCTACGTAGCTACGTATACGTAGAATATTATTATTTTATTATTATATTTGCTTTATAGCACACTGGGTTAAAAATGTGGCTAAGGGTCTATAGGTGCATTATAACCTATAGCCCTAGTAGCTAACTATAACTAGATAAAATAAACTAATTACGAATGTTATTGTTGACTAGATGAATAAAGTTGACAGGTGGAGGTGAGTTCAGACAGCTGGCACATGGACAGAGGAAATGAAAAGTGTGAGGATTTAACGAATCAAAGTTACTATTAAAATGATTCCAGAAGAGCATCTTTAGATGTTTCTTGATAATATGCATCGATAAAGTTAAATCAATGATTGGTAAAGTATTCCACAGTCTACATATTCTAACAAAGTAGAAATTCCGTTGTTTATTGGTAGATGAAATATTATGTATTAGTTTAACTCCACAGGATCTGGTGCCACTGGAAGAAAATGAGATAAAATGATTGATATTGAAGCAGTTTGAAGGGAATTTCAAGCTTTTAATTAAGAACATGATATCTGATATTTCAAAATCGTACATTAAGGGTAACAAATTTAGATGTAATAGACGAGTTCTGTAAGCGGAGGAGTAATCATTTAAAATATATTTAGTGGCCCTTTGTTGAATTTGTTCAAGTTTCGATATGTCTCCAGTTGTATTAGATGAGGACGCCAGATTATAGAACAATAGGTGAGCTGAGATTTAATAAGAGAAATATATAATTTGAGTTTAGTAGTAATGCAAAGCCGGCAGTTCGGTTCTCAGTGGAACTTCTGGCACCGGGGGTCCGTCACGGATTGGAATCTCGTATGCCTTTTTGAGATTCTGGAATCTGGAATCTTGCCTTGGCAGATAAACTCTGTATACCTTTGAATTTTGTATTTTAAAATATTTCAATTACCATGAAATCATATTTGGAATCCCAAATTACCTGGAATCTCTAAAAAGATTCAGAATCTCGTACACTATATTATTTCGTGACGGACCCCTCGTCTGGCACAGAACAGGAATGTGAAAATTTTTCATAGCCAGAAATCGGACATGCTGTAAAAACGTGACGTATGATTTAATAGGAGCAGTGGTGTAGAGCATCAACTTGCTCTGCCATCACCAGCTCAGCTGGCAAGGGTCACATGATTGTATGATGAATCAAGATTCGGCAAAAGTTTAAAGGAAGTAAAGACATCACGGTTTGGCAATTAGAGGCATAATATAATGTGTGACTGGTATTCTAATACCAGAAATAATATAAAAATCAACTCAGGTCTGAGGATTGGCAAGTTGAATTTACTCAGTGATACGAAATAAACTGACTTCTTCACCTACTTTGTTACTGTTTGTATCCATGGCAACAAGAAGAATATGGCAAGAAAGTATAGCTACATAGTACCAATTTAATTGTTAGAGTTTGTTAAACTGTCAAAGTTCTATCTTCAAAATAGCTAATCTAACACCACTAGACAAAATGGCCATGAAAATATTCTCCAAACCAAGAATGCAAATTGTATTATGGGCAATTCTATCATGAGATTTACATATCATGTAATCAGTACATGTATCATTTTGCCCCATGACACAATGATTTTCGTTTGGTGGGTATCAATAAAAACTTAACAATTCATTGGTTTGGAGAATATTTTCACAGGGTTTTCATGGTCATTAATTTGTCTAGTATAGTGTTGTGCATATTAATTGACACTAAATACAATTTAATAACATAGCTAATTATCCTTGCTGCAAAGTGCCATAGGCAAGATGTTTTTCAATTTCAGCTATTATACATATTGTTGCAAAGCAAAACAACTGTAAAGGATCACTTAGTGACTTGACAGTCAGATCTGGTACGTACGTACATGTACACTGAGCCAGAAATGTAATGGTCAGTGGTGAGTCATATATAAGGGTATTCATGACAATACTGTGGCAGACCTCCGCAGTTCAAAGAAACAACCTCACTGATGGAATTTATACCACTAACCAAATAATTTATTAGGCCCTGCATGATAACCTGTGTTTATATATCATAGAGGTGTGTAGTGTTTATTACCTCCAGTAGGTTATGTCACTCCCATATTTTGTATTGGGGTGTGTCTGGTGTTGCACTGATTCCTGTAGGCTGTGCTACTCCAATGTACACATGTGTTGATATCATTGGGGTGTGGCTGGTGTTGCAGTTACTCCATGTATGAGTCAACATCACTGAGGGTGTGGCTGGTGTTGCAGTAAGCCTTGTACACTTAACTTATAGGACATGTAAATTGTGCATGATCCGGCTATTATTCCCAGCAAAAACCATGCTAAGTGTTCTGCAGTACAGACTACAGGCTGATGTATTGACCACCACATGCATAGAATCAGTATAGCTACTAACAACAGTATGTATATACTAACACCTCACACAAATAATAGCATTTGCATGAGTTATGTATAGCAAATTAACCACTTTATATAAAGATAAAGATCACCATAGTCTGGTGCTCTGACTGCATGGATGGAGTTTAGCCCAGTAAGAAATTGAAGTAATGGGTGTATCACAGTAAATGTTGTTTACAAGATAAGTTCGAGGTTAAGAGTGGTAACCACATTATCTAGTGTATTGAGCAACTTTTTAATTTGTCAACCAGCAGCTATAGGGGTGGAGAAGGCTATTTAAAAGTTAGGGGGCCACTTAGCTAAACTCAAGTGAGTTTCTATTGCAAAAATTATATAGTCTTAAGGACTGTGGCCCCCCTACTTCCACCGCCTGTGTTGTCAGATATCAATGTCATAAGTACTCATGCAGGCTGTTACTTCATGCTCTGTATTTAGCTATACATATGCTATTAGCTATAAATCTTTACTCTTACTAAGATGGCCAAGTCTGGTCACAGAAGAATAAGAGTAGCAGAGTAGCTATATAATGTAACTAATCATTATTGGGCATTAATGGTGATCATCTTCATTAGTCTTTATTAGCCAATCTTCCCCTATATAGCTAGCTATATGTAATACCACATTATAGGTATAGTTTACATGAAAGACCATAAGGGTATTATTAATGACAATACTACATGTACATGTGAAAGATCTTTGCAGTTCAAAGAAAAAACCTCACTGATGGAATTCATACCATTAACCAAATATTAAGCCCTGATAGTGCTTGCCTAACCTGTGTTTATATCATATAGGTGTGTAATGTTTATTGATTCCAGTAGGTTATATCACTTTATCACGTACTTCTAGTATATTTATATTTATTTATTGTATTTGGGTGTGTCTACATGGTGTTGCACTGATCCCTGCATGAAGGCTGTGTACTCCAATGTATACATGTGTTGATATCATGGGGGTGTGGCTAGTATTGCAGTGACTCCAGTTACTCCATGTATATGAGTCAACATCACTGAGGGTGTGGCTGGTGCTGCAGCTAGTAAACCTTGTAGACTTAATTTGTATAGGACATGTAAATTGTGACCTATAGCTAGCTATTATTAATTCCCAGCAAAACTAAGCTAAGTGAACATGCAGTACAGGTAATTAGGTATGTTTATTTAACTGATGCAACTGATTGACCACCACATGCATGGAATCAGTAGCTGCATTTGCTGAGTTATGTAAATCAAATTAACACCTTATGATTATAAAGATCGCCATAGTCTGGCACTCTAACTGGACAGAGTTTAGCCCAGTAAGAAATTGAGCTGGCCAAAGTAATGGGTGTGTCACAATAAATGTTGTTTACAACATAAGTTCGAGGTTAAGAGTAGTAACCACATTGTCTATAGTGTATTGAGCAGCTTTTGATAATTATTGGCTTCTGAGAAGTTTGCATGGCTAATGTAGATGATCACACCAATGGCCATACAATAATGATTAGCTACTCTTAATATTTTCTATGACCAGACTTGGCCATCTTAGTAAAGAGTAAAGACTTAGTTAATAACATCTGTAGCTACACATGCATAGCATGAAGCTGAGTACTTATGATGATATCTGACAACATAGGTGTGAAAGTAGGACAACACCAAGTAGGGTAGTGTCCTGGTGTTGCACAGATGCACCAATTATGACTCCAAATAGCTATAGTCAGTATATTTTTATTAGGAAAATCTATGTTGTAAGAAGAGACAACAACCCACAAAACCATGCCAATTTAAAAGAACCCACTGGCACATTAGTTCATAAGTGGTTTGTGTAGTGCTGTACATGTATAAACATTTCTCATGTCTTATGTCACAGAAGTTTGAGGTCATGATATGAACATATGTCACGACATACACTAATATTATATGAAGCAGTATTTATGCTATCACATATAGTAATCATCTATAGTGACATATATCACTGTAATGTATAGTTATATGTACAGAATGATCATTAGACTATTAACTACTATGATACAGTCACCTGCATGTACTCAATGAAAATTGCATATTATAAAGCTGAGTGATGTCATACTATAGCTATGTCATGACATGAAAAATTTATAAATTGCATATATCATATCACAATACGTATATATTTTTATGTCACGATATGTCGTATGTCATCTAGCTATGTCGTGCAGCACTAGCACTGGTTTGCTTAACTTGTGCATTAGGTGGCTAATTGTATTTTTGGATAGGTCCATACATGTACGTATGGCCACTAAAATATATATACACCGGTGTTTTACATTGTTTGATATGTTAACATTTTTATTCAATAGTTTTTGATTGACAAAGAAATTCCTTTTGATCAGAATACCTTTACAGTGATGTCTGAGTAAGTGTTAGTAGTTGAATCATATCTCCAGCTAGCTACCTACTATATATTTCAACTCAAATGTGTATATATAATTATTATGTAAGGCAGTTATAGCTATTGATCAATACATAATTGTGATACTCTATTACCAAAGAGTTCATAGTACATAATTATTGTACGCATCAGGAGCTCATGATATTAGCCATATAACAACTCAACAAGTACCGTACTCCATACATGGAAAGTTTTGAGGGACTTATATTTTGCAGAAGGCAAGTCTGAAAAGATTTTTGCAGTTTAATTTTTGCTGATCATCAACTGTTGAATATGTTGTTTCCTTATACCACTGCTTTATTTTAGGATTAATATTTTGTGCTCAGCATGCAAGCTTACAATGATATCCATGAATTTGACAACAGTAGCTATATGATATGATATATACCATAGCTATTAGCTACGTATTTGCCTTGTAAAATTTTGTGTACATACATTATTACTGTTAATTCTTCTATATTGTAATAGAATCTTATCGTGATGTATCAAGCCATTTCAGAACTCTTTTGTGTCTGTGGTAGTCTTCTTTTCATGGCAATTCATTTGTCTCTGTAAGATTTCATAGTGCATTAAAACAGTATTATTTTTCTGTTCTTTTATTCAGAGAGATTTTCTTTAATATCAAATGGAGTGTATGTATTGTGTTATACAGACAGCTGTGTTGGAGATACACAAGTCAGAGTTGCTGCACAAGGGGATAGTATCCTGGGGTTAGTGCAGGTTACTATGACTACTACATGTGGTATAGACAAGTACATGGAAGATGGGACCAGATAAAGATTGAAGTCAAATAGGAAGAGGCTTTTTCTCATCACCATGCAACAGTCCATTCTGGTTTGTGTAAGCCGGTATTTCAGCTGGTGTGGTACATCAGCTATTAATCTGATAACTACTCCTCAGTGTTAGGGTGTTTAGGTCATAAAAATTGAATACCATATTTTAGAAGCTGCAGATTCCATAGTGGTCCCGCCCTCAGATAGTCGCCATGTAGTAAAATGTTAAAAAACAAATTAATATTTTGCACGCTATTTCAGTACAAATATCTTGGTTAGTCGCCACATCATTTTCTAATAGTACCTACGGCTACTTACCAGTATTAGAAAATGGCAGACAAAATCCTTTAAAGTGAACTGACATGGAAAATCACACTGCCATTTTATTAGTTAAATATGTTTATTTGATCATACAATGCACAAAAGGACTTTTTTAATAATAATGTTGTTATGGAGTGATACATCAATATAGATTGTGTATCTCAAATTTTATGCAAATCATTTGAAGGGGGTCCAAGTTATGGCAACTATCAACCTGCAGTGTAATAGCCCTTCTCAAATACATTCAAGTGTTTACTTCAGGCTGAAAGTATGACAGGTAGAACATACATGGGAGAAGTGCTGATGTAAAATCCATGAAGAAATGAGTGAGTTATTGGACAAACAAGTGAATGTACAAAAAGAGAGTTTGAAAAAACTTCCAGGGTTCACACGCAAGCTGTCACAAGCCCACGAAAAAAGTATGCGATGAGAATGAAAGAAATAAAGAAGACAAAATAACTACCGCGTAAAAGTTTTTGTGGTGAGAGGAAGGACTTTATAACAACTTTTATTTATGCACTAGCTACCTAGATAAAATATCAACTTGTTTTTAATCATACATACGTACTTATTGAAAAGTTACGTAGCTAGTTAACTATAATGCTAAACAAAAACACCCTGGGTGTAAAAAAGTGCGAGGCCAATCAGAAGCAGCATTGCAAATAGGTATGTGCGACCAAAATCTTTGATATCAGTTGAGGCCAAGAAATTACTTATCAAAAATCTACTTGAATGACACAATAGTTTATAGCATATTGTCACAACTATGATTGACTTTGTCACTTGGCCACCTTTATTAATAATGATGGTGTGAAAAAGGTGGCCAAGTGACAAAGTCAATCATAGTTGTGACAATATGCTATAAACTATTGTGTCATTCAAGTAGATGTTTGATAAGTAATTTCTTGGCCTCAACTGATATCAAAATTTTTGGTCGTACATACCTATTTGCAATGCTGCTTCTGATTGGCCTCGCACTTTTTTTACACCCAAGGTGTTTTTGTTTAGCATGTCACTACTTTTTTGGAAGTATAAACATGTTATTACTAGCAAGCAGCAGAGAAGTACTGCATGGGTATAACTTGTACTTGCCTAGCACACAATATTGCAAATTAAACTTTGAAGCTTAATTTTGAAAAACTCAAGCCCGAGATTTTTTTTTAACTTCCACTACAAAGTGATGCATCAATATAGATTGTGTATCTGAAAGTTTATGCAAATCATTCGTAGGGGGTCCAAGTTATGACAACTATCAACCTGCAGTATAATAGTCCTTCTCAAATACATTCAAGTTTTTACTTCAGACTGATAATGGTATGACAGGTAGAGCATACATAGGAGAAGTGCTGATACAAATTTGGCTGAAATCCATGAAGAAATGAGTGAGTTATTAGACAAACAAGTGAATGTATAAAAAGGAAGTTTGAAAAAAACTTCCGGGGTTTACGAAAGCTCCCCAAGCCCCCGAAAAAAGTGTGTGATGAAAGAAAGAAAGAAAAAAAAGAAGAAAAAAACGACTGCTGCGTAAAAAATTTTGTGGTGACAGGAAGGCATTTATAAAGCTGTATCGGAAGAATGGCTGAATAGATTTCTACGAAGTTTGGGATATTGATTCTTCAAACAATGAAGGTTACTAATTGTCTAGTAAACGGGCGAATTGGGCGGGAAAGGATGGTTCATCGTGCATAGTCGCACAACGGGCACCATAAAACTCGCAATGGCTAGTACTTAGTAATGGTGGCACCTATTTCCTCCATTCTCGGTTTATTGATTCTATATAGTAAGAACGTTGTGGGTCGTTAATAACTAAGCGATAGTTTTAATAGCGGCTTAGCTAGAGCGTTTACGAGTTTGAGGGCGGTGCTACATGTAAATAACTCACTCAGTAGTCGCATTGCTGTGCTTCTTCTTGGCCTCGCGACTCACTATCGTGAGTCTTGATTTTGTCATTATCACTAACAAGTACATGCATGCATATATAGCTAAGTATAGCTACATATATATATATATAGCTAAACAAAAACACCCTGGGTGTAAAAAAAGTGCGAGGCCAATCAGAAGCAGCATTGCAAATAGGTATGTACGACCAAAAACGTTGATATCAGTTGAGGCCAAGAAATTACTTATCAAAATCTACTTGAATGACATAATAGTTTATAGCATATTGTCACAACTATGATTGACTTTGTCACTTGGCCACCTTTATTAATAATGATGGTGTGAAAAAGGTGGCCAAGTGACAAAGTCAATCATAGTTGTGACAATATGCTATAAACTATTATGTCATTCAAGTAGATTTTTGATAAGTAATTTCTTGGCCTCAACTGATATCAACGTTTTTGGTCGTACATACCTATTTGCAATGCTGCTTCTGATTGGCCTCGCACTTTTTTTACACCCAGGGTGTTTTTGTTTAGCATATCACTACTTTTTTGGAAGTATAAACACATGTTATTACTAGCAAGCAGCAGAGAAGTACTGCATGGGTATAACTTGTACTTGCCTAGTACACAATATTGCAAATTAAACTTTGAAGCTTAATTTTGAAAAACTCAAGACCGAGATTTTTTTTTAACTTTCACTACAGAGTGATACATCAATATAGATTGTGTATCTGAAAGTTTATGTAAATCATTAGAAGGGGGTCCAAGTTATGACAACTATCAACCTGCAGTGTAATAGTCCTTCTCAAATACATTCAAGTGTTTACTTCAGACTGATAATAGTATGACAGGTAGAGCATACATAGGAGAAGTGCTGATACAAATTTGGCTGAAATCCATGAAGAAATGAGTGAGTTATTAGACAAACAAGTGAATGTATAAAAAGGGAGTTTGAAAAAAACTTCCGAGGTTCACGAAAGCTCCCGCAAGCCCCCGAAAAAAGTGTGCGATGAAGAAAGAAAGAAAAAAAACGACTGCCGTGTAAAATTTTTTGTGGTCACAGGAAGGCATTTATAAGGCTGTATCGGAAGAATGGCTGAATAGATTTCTACGAAGTTCGGGATATTGATTCTTCAAACAATGAAGGTACTAATTGTCTAGTAAACGGGCGAATTGGGTGGGAAAGGATGGTTCGTCGTGCGTAGTCGCACAATGGGCGCCATAAAACTCGCAATGGCTGGCACTTAGGAATGGTGGCGCCTATTTCCTCCATTCTCGGTTTGTTGATTCTATATAGCAAGAACGTTGTGGGTCGGTAATAACTAAGCGATAGCTTTAATGGCGGCTTAGTTAGAGCGTTTGCGAGTTTTAGGGCGGTGCTACGTGTAAATAACTCACTCAGTGGTCGCGTTGCTGTGCTTCTTCTTGTCCTCGCGACTCACTATCGTGAGTCTTGATATATATATATATATGTATATGTATGTATGTAGCATTAATATACGTACCTACTTTAAACAGAATTGAGTACGCGTGATGTTAGAAAAGCTAACTAAGTACTGGTGAGACAAACCCAGGATCATCTGGTGGTCTTATACTTAAAGCAGTTAATCGTGATCTAGATGTTGTTGGATTACACTGAGGAGGATTTGAGGGTAACTGGGATGGACAAAATGCTAGGGGATATAATTATGGATCATACTTTGTTGAGATCAATAAAAGCATCTGGCATCTCCTAGGTAACTAATTAGCTATGTTGCCAAGTTAGCTATAATATTGCTAAAATAAATGAATAACTTAAACATGTATATGTAGGTAGCCACACAAATCTGAGTGCAATTTCGAGAATAATTGACCAGTAACAGTCAAGTACGTAATTGCACAAGGCAAAGGTAGCAGGTAGCCAGAAAAAGTAGACATAGAATACTGTATAGACATGGAAGACTAGGTGGCATAGCAGACCAGAGGGACATAGGAGACTATAGCCTGACAAGGTAGCTACAGTATACATAAGCACTGCAGATTGTGTAGGTATGGCTGACTCTATGTGCGTAGTACCATAGGTGCAGGCTTAAGAAACTAAATAAGCTTAAGATACTAACAATACCAACGGAGAGTATAGGTACGTTCAAGAGACTAGGTAGCCCACCGTGGTTTCTGGAATGCTTTTGTCCAACCAGCAGTTAGCAAGGCCTTTTTTCATTAAAGCCTTGCAAATGAAAATACCATTTTACAAACTTCTACATAATTGACACTCTTGCTCATCATGACAGATTGCAATGGGGTAGGCAGGCAGTGCAGGGCAGGCAGGCTATAAGCAGATAAAATATTGGTCGATTTCAAAATTTTTAAAATTCTCCACAGTTCTCTACAGATTGAAGTAGCTATTTCATTCTTTACTGTGATTAACAAAGGTACATTATTGTTCACTACCAATGCATTTCAGTTAGTTTTACAATTACAGCTTGCACAAAAATGTAATCCATATAGTTTTTCATATGGATCCCTACTAATAAGTATAATGGTATTATGCATGTACGTACGTATACACAAATGATTTGTTATCTGTATATGGTTCATTGTAGCTAATTGTAGATATGATCATCTTGTTTACAATATAAATTTTGTATTTTGCAGCTCTAAATCGGAAAAATGAAGAAGATAAAGAAGATATTTATCTTGCAGTTAATCGTCTTCCATAAAAACTGATGTTTGTTAGTATTCTATTTTTCCATTGAAGTATGTATGTAGTTATATGTAATATTGTGAAAGTTTAATTATAGTCTTTTTTAGAAGTAGCAACTTGTATTAAAGGTACTATGAAGTAACTATTTAATTGTACTTAATTTGGTGTGTGTATATAAGACAAAAAGGTCCATTGATAACTTGTGTCATCTCTACATCAATCCAAATCAGACTTACTCAAAATGATACGTAACTGTGTCTTCTGGCATCAGCAAGTTTGTTTCTACGTATAAGTTTCACTATAGTTGAAGTGTGTGAAAGACTGCCATTGACTCCAGATGTCCAGTGTATATACCATAGATCCAGTGGTCATAGATCAAACCAGTGTACATTTCTTTAATTTCAAAGTTTTAGCCCGGTTAAGTGTACATAGTTTTACTGCTTGGAAAGGATCCTCTGGACCATCCATGTCTATTATTCTCTACCACAGGGGCAAGATTAGGATGGTTGCTTCAGTATTAACATGGTCTTGATGAATATGCCTACTTGTTAAGTCCTAACCTTAAGCTTGTGGCTACTATCTTCTGTTGGATTTTGCTTGCATAGCTAAACAGAATATCTTTGATTTCTGGCCAACTGGGATTTGTTGTTATGAACAAATCAGGGTGCCCATACCTTCATCCAACGCAAGACATCCATGACACCCATGAAACTACGTACGTAGTGTAGTCCTCCCGTGAAGGCATCCTGTGACCTACTGCCATCAAATGGGATCTTCACATTAATTTGGCTTCTTTTATACTTCTTCACTTGAAGTTCACAAAGAGCTGAAGAAGCTTGCTTTAGCATAATTAAAACAGCTAGGTATATACGTAACTAAACCAATACTCTAATAAAGCAGTCAAAGGTTTGTTTATTGAAATATTCTAATAGAGCATTCATAAACTTAAATGGTTAGGAAATTTTCTGATCATAAAAACATGCACTTTGGGCAAAATTTAGAATAATTGACTTGGGCCTACCTATATCGTTAGGGTTCCCATTTCCCCTAATAGTTATCAATCAGCTAGTCCACAGTAATATTTGCTCATAGCCTACCTTAAAAGTGTTATTGTTCAATCTTAATTTTATGGCATCCACCAAGTAGCTAGCTAGCTATTGTCCTTGTTGGAAAATATACTTAGGTCATACACATTTTACCTTAATTATATGCATATGCATTAGCCATGCATGTAGGAGTGGATATACCATGGCTGTTATTCACAGTATAAGTAAATACGGTAACGTAGCTATAGCTACTTTGTGGAAAAGACAGAGGGTAATAAATCCTGAAATGTATTTCAAATCACCATCCATATAACATAATTTATTATACTGTAGCACATAACTTTTGTTAGGAAAGGCATACAAAGTCCAGTAGATCAGACATCACTTTATCATTGCTGAGCTTTGCATAACATTCCAAAAAGATTTTATAGGCAATTAACTTAGCAAAATTGTATTTATATAAACTAGGCTAGTTTTTGCTGTGACAATCAAAAATGGAACATTTCTTGCATCCTGGATGCATCGATGGCTACTTCTACAGGAATGTAGGGCCCAGCAATTTCGTATCCCCAGCCAATTCCAGGTCCCCATTAGCTATACAGCTGGCCATATGCACGCATGGCAATGTGAAATTTCTTGATCAAGGAAACAACAGTGCGCTACCAGCTGAGTTTTTTTGTTATTTCTTGCCTGGGTTATTTAATTAGCTACCATGGCATTTTTTAACTTATAAGTATATACCTAGTTTAAGATACACATCACCTTATTAAACACACACCTCAAATTTCTGCATGGCATCTAGTGGTATTTGAAGTGTCTTGTGTCAAGTTACCATATAGATGGGGGCACACCATTGATTTGACGGAGCAAGTTACATATATACATAACATGCTATCCATATGCATAACAGCTAGATGCTACCCAGATACATACTGTGACGGCTAGATGCTATCTACCCAGTTACTGTAGTTTCACTACATATAACTGACTGTTTTATTAGGATGTAACAGTTTTTATTACTGTATATCATCTGCTATATATGTCACAGTCTGTCATATCTCGTGACATCACTAAGGTTCAGTATCCCTATACTAGCTATGCAGTAAAAGTTATCAGCACACAGCTAACAGTACCTTCCTCAGACATATTGTATTGTATTGTATAGTTAAAGCACCTCCATGAGTTATGTATGGAAACTATAACACAAGGGCATGTCAAGAGATAAATATAGCACAAGGCGAAGCCAAGCTAGTGCTGTATTTGTCTCCAGACACCCTCAAGTGTTGTATTTTTTATACTTGATGAGCTAAGGTGGTGCTTTAACTGTTATATCATGTTAATATCAACTCTATCAAATGTAAATATATATATATAGGATGTCTGACCAAATTAAGTGACAATATGGCTTTGTCCAACCATTTCTGTTGAGATATAATCTCCACTGGACCATACATTAGATGAGTTAGCCAAACTGCAAATTGATTTCCCAAAATCAAATTGTTACTCATACACCCCTCATTTTATTCACCTTGGGCAAAACTCTAAAATTCTGGTAGTGTGTATGTGATGGGACTCCCTTTATAGGAGTTAAACGATAGAGAAGGATTCAAGGAAGACAACACAATAACATCGATCAACCTTACCTCTGAAGATGATGATGATGATGATGATGAAGAGGACTGGGAGAAGAAGGCAGATGAACTCTACCAGTGGTCACAACAATTATTAATCGATGACAGTACACCCATCACTCCAGGATGACTGCATCATAGTATGCTGCAAATATTTATCATGTGTATTTTTTATTTTGAAATCATTTTTTTTATACAATCACTAAAAATATTCAGAAATACCTTTGAATACAAATACATTCTAATAGAACATTCACTTTATGCTAGTGAATTGGTATACATAAAAATATTGACATGTTATGTCCATGATCAAAATTAGACGTTGTAGCCAATTTGGTCCCAGAAGTTACAATAGTCTGACCGATAATCATCAACCTGTATGTAACGTGAATATACTGGCAGTTAAAAACCATAAAATTTAATCATCCCATGCTAATGTTTCCACTACAAATATCCAATAATTTATGCTCTTAATTCACAAATTTGAATCTCTGTTGTCAACAATAATATTACATGTTACCTTATTCTCATATTACCTTATTCTTATTAAGAAGCGAAGAATGTTTCTTATTTGATTTGTATATGGTGGCCAGCTTAAACCACTTTCTCCATTGGGGTCACCGTATTTTGCCAAATTGATCCAATAGGTGATCATTTGGTTGCTCAGTCTCTCCTCCTCTGCAGAGAATTTGTAACCAAACAGCGGCGCTGAGTGGAAAACAAATGCCAACTCGTCCCCGTGACCTTATGGGAGAAACAGGTGATTATAACTTATAACATGAAACAGTATTTCACAGTACCACACCATCTAAGCAAAAACTTTGAGGCACGTAAAGTTTGCAGATTTGCTGTAAGCTTATGCAAAATTTTAATCCTCAAAAAGAAGCAGTGGCTTAAAGAAATAATGTATTCATCTTGATGATCAGCAAAAATAAACCACAAAAATGTTTTCAGACTTGCCTTCCACAAAATATAAGTCCCTTGAAAATGAAAATTTTTTTGTGTATGATAGATAATACAGTGATGTTAATTTGGCAGTTTGACAAATGGAACAACCATTGCTATCTTGTATGACCTACTCTTGCTATGACTGATTGTATGGTGTAATGCGAATCATGTGATGCTCATGAATTCTACGGCACACAGCTAATATCTGCCACAAATTTTAGAATGCATACATGAAGATATGTATATATATATATTCTGTTAGCATTTTCTACATATAATGATCCATGTGGAGATGATAACTTACACACGTGTGAATTACAGAAGTCTTCTTCTGGTGGCCAGGGTTTGTAGGAGGCAACATGGTCAAAGTTGTACAACCACACAGGAAATCCAGTTGAGTTGGCAAAGCCACCAGCCGCATATCGTGTGGGACACCAGTATGGATTGTCCGTTCCCATTATCTACAGAATTAAATATTAAAATGGTGCTGGGGGCTCCATTACTTCCCAAAAATTTCAAATCAGTTTGATTCAGTGACTGATTTCAGTACTTTGAAACCACCAAAATCTGTGGAATTCAGCATCAGTTATATTATATGATTTTGCATTTACAAGGTTTCGATTTCCAGAAAATCATCAAGTTTATGGAAAATTACTGAGTTGTAAGTCAACTGAAATGATGAACCCTCTGTGGTGCCTGATAACTTCTGATATGATGCACAATAGGCTACTAAGGCTAGGACTTTTCATCCACTTACATGCATTACAAAAAGTAGTCCCTTTAAATCAAGCCTTTTGCACTACCAACACAACTTACAGATAATTCATTTCTGTTGTCAGCACCTTCAGTGAAAGGATACTTCTTTGAAACCTCGGGATAATTTTCAACCCCATAAAAGGCAGCTTGCAACATTGCATAGTCAAATTCATTCTACAAAAATTGAACACACAAAGAAACTTCATACCGTACCATACAGTACGTACATGCATAAGTTTTCAACAGCATAAATTTTTGTAAAATAAATATGTGAAGTATTTTGTGAGCACGTTATTTTGTGGGTTTTATTTTTTGTGAGTATTAATATTTTATAATCATAAAATTCAAAATTTCTAATATAGTAGGTGTGCGTAAGTGAGGATTGTGTGTATGCAAGAGCATTCATGGAGTGTGTGCATGTGTATAGAAACTTCTCACTGGAGACTTGTCAAACAACTCCATAACAGAGGAATACGTTTCATCTCTAACATTACCCTACAAAACAAGCGCACGCATACTATGGAAATATATTTTTAGCTCATAGTTTCTATACCATGATCACTGTAACTGAGGCTACTTGTCCTTCCTTGAATGCTTTGATAGGCTGATCACTTATCTAGCATACAGAAATATATACACAGTCACTTCATAATGACCTGCAATGGCTTGCATTTTACCTCTACTCCATCCACGCAAGGAGTCCATTGAATGGCAAGATCAGATAAACTATAACACATACAGACACTATGTACCACTTCATCTACTGCACTCACTGATAAAGATCCATTACATCAACCATAAATTTCATCTCAGCAGCTACGATCGTGTCTACATCCTGCAATAAATAAACCGTACTCTTTTCTGTGGGCACAATGCTTACATCACCCTATTTAAAAGTGCTGGCTACATTTACTATTACTTATCCCTTATTAATGAGCACCTGACATATTGCATAAAAATTATAGAGCAGCGTGGTACCTTTTCCTTCATACAAGCAACACTGTCATCTTCTCCACATCCAATTTGCTTTGCAAACTTGCGTCCTAAATCCAAAGCATCTGATTTCCTCTTCAATGGCAACCCCATTGAATCACTCTCAATAATGGCCTGGAGCATAACAATGAATGGCATTACAAATGTGGCACGAACTCACTTTGTGAAACAAACCGCTGCTCTGCACACTGCACATGTGACATGCCACAGAAATTCCCCCAGCACTGTGACCAAATATGGTCACTGAACTCGGGTCACCATCAAAGTAGGCAATATTCTCTTGTATCCACTTCAGAGCAAAACGCTGATCCTACATAGGGCAAGGAACCAGGGATAGATGGCACAAATCTATGTCTCTCTCAGCGAAAACCCTCCATATCCATGTATTTTACACAAATACCTAAAAAAGTTGGACCAATTTTTAGCTACATAATTTGTCAACTAATACACAAAATTTCTACATTACAAGGAGAGAGTTAGAAGATGTTAAAATTCTAAAAATGGCTCAAAATTTACATGTGAACATGGAGGGGTTTTTTGCAGAGCCAGTCATGTGTGTACCTTTAATCCATAGTTTCCTAGGTTACTGCCATAGACCAGAAAGCCAAGGGCACCAAGATGATAATTAATAGAGACCAATATAATGTTGCTATAGTTTGCAATGTACTGTCCATCAGAGAGTAGACCTCCACTGTAGCCCTTGTGCAACGGATCACAGTTTGCGGATAGTCAAAAAAAGTATGCTTACTATAACAAAGCTTCCTCCATGTATGAACACCATAACTGGTAGCTTTGATGAATTCTGCATAACAAAATTACAGCACAGCTAACAATAGTTGTAGTACCATGGCAGTTAAAGGAGTGAACACATTTAGATAGAGGCAATCTTCTTGAATTCTTGCAGGACACACCCACTTAGGCATAGAGCAATTCCGACTCTTTAATAAACACAGAAATTGTGTAGTAGAGATTTCTAGAAAACTGAACGTATTATTAAAGTATTTGGCTACCTGAGGACAAGCTGGCGGATCTTCGGTGACCTGTAAAATTCCTGACCATGGAAAAGGAGGGCTATACACAGTAACACTTAAGTACACTCTGTTTGCTGTGCCATAGATAGTATATTCTCGGAGAATATACTATCTATGGCTGTGCTAACATACATACAGTGGGTCTTGCCATCTCAGCTCTTTTACTCAGTGGAGGTCGAGCATATGGAATGCCTCTAAAAACCTGCAGGCAATATTTAGTTTAATTACCCCTGTGTGTAGTCGTGCACTATACGAAATTATAAATACTTTACTGTCACGTGCCTTAGCTTTGTCAGTTACGAGCCCTTTTACCTACAAATAAATGAAATGTTACCAGTTCTCGTACCATTTGCCCGGATCACTGTAAAATACTACCTTTCCATAATTAGTGTTCACCACTTCTGTAGGAAATTGTGCTAGCAGATTTCCAATCAGACACATAAAATACACCATAGATAGTATATTCTACTATCTATGAATACACTAACGCACTAAAGAACATTTTCAATTAATGATCACATGAGCTGGAGGCAGCATTACGTAATAATTTTAATCAATGACATTTCCACTATAATGACGGTTAGAAAATAAAGATTCAAGCGACCACCTGTGTATAGAGCTATGAACTCTATAATTATATTTCCAAGAGTTCATAATAAAAGAACTCTTGGTAGTTAGCAATGTAAACTGAAATTCACATAATAAAATTGCAAATTGTTATGAAACTTCTAGCTACTGTTTGATGATGCGTGGAGCATCACACCTTGTAGCCAATTTGATCCCAGAAGTCACAATAATCTGACCGATAGTCATCAACCTGTAATAATAACATATACAACCTTATATTCACAGTGGCACATAGGCCTATATATGCTATCTATTTAATTTGTAAGATAGGCTGACAGGAAACAGACAGCAGGCTGAAGTTGGTTTGTGCAACATGTAATAGCTTCTGATAAAAATCACACCATTGACTACACTATTAGGATGACTGACATCACAATAGGGATTCTTGCCCTTCTACTTTCAATTTTGGGCTGAGGTGTTCTAGTCCCTCCAGCTCCCATCTTCTGCCATTGCCACTGGACTAATTTGGCTGCTTTACTTTGGATAGTATCTGAATATCAGTCTGAGTCTGTCTTTCTATATAGCTATGTTGAGCTACCATTCAGTATTCTATTTACGTATGCATTGACTTCTAGTTGACAAAAACAACCATTACCTTATTATCAGGTGTTAGGAAGCGAAGAACACTTTTTGTTTGATATGTATACTGTGGCCAACTAAGGTCACCTTCTCCATTGGGGTCACCATGTTTTGCAAAATTGGTCCAATAGGTGATCATTTGATTGCTCAGTTTCTCCTCGTCTGCAGTGTACTTGTAACCGCCCAAGGGAGCAGTGTGAAAAAGGAATGCCAACTCTTCTCCATGACCTTATATCAGAAAGAAGTTGAATAATTATCCAGTCCCATAGTTAAAACAATGGCACAGAAAAGTACCGGTAGTTCTAAACTTTTGTGGGAATAAATTTCTGCAAAATAAGACATAATATGTGTTATATTCACCAGCCAGAGTGTAGGTAGCATTCACGATTGTATTGTATTTTTACGAAGGCAATTTTGTCACATGAAATTTGCAGAAATTTTTGTGCTAAAAACATTTGGACTACATGTAATTATAACTAAAGATATGCAGGTATGGCATTTCATGTTCAGACACTTTACAGGGTTGTATCCAGAAATTCTGTTTTAACATGGAATCGATTTACTACTGTATAGGGCTGAAAATTATTATGTAAGAATTTTACTGGTAGTTTAAGAGTTGCTGATCGCTTTTAAATAGGTGCCAGTCACTTTTGCTGACCAGTAGCTATGGGTAGAATCACCATTTACTTACAAACATGTGAAGCACAAAATTTTTGCCAAGCCGGCCATGGATCAAATGAGGCAAGGTGGTCAAAGTTGTACAACCACACAGGAAATCCAGTTGAGTTGGCAAAACCAGCAGCTGCATATCGTGTGGGACAATAGAATGGATTATCTGTCCCCATCATCTACAGTAAAATACATAGCTACATACGTAAGTGAAATAATCCATGCAGTAGTTCTTATAGGTTACATGGCCAAACTGTGTATTTAAGCTACGGGATACAATCAGAAAAGGATCATTAACACGTGGTGGGCCAGATATGGCAAGGCTACCCTTAAAGAACACCTTGAATTGTACAATACATATAGTACCTCAGTGCATTATAGATAAATTTTCTATTGCATGCAGTTCAAACATAGTGACTGAATTTGTAATGCTGAGTTATTGATGACCCTTGAAGTCACGATTAGACAATGGCACTTAGGGAGTGGATGACTAAGGACCTGAAACTGCTCCCATTGCTAGATCAGATACATTAATTGTCAGTAGCTCCAAACAAATTCATTACACAAAGCTAAAACATTTATATTTTTCCTACATACGTTTCTCTGTATAAAATCGCATTCCAATAATAAGTCTCTATAGCTAGTTAGGTAGACTGAGGCCATAACAATGTCATGGGGCTTGAGTTTATGTTCATCCATATCGGGCAAACCACTCATTCCCACAATATTATTAGCTACAACTATTACTTGTAATCATTCTCGAAATGTGGTGGATTCATAAATCATACATAACTGATTTTCTCAAATCCATGCAATCACACGTACATAAACAGCTAAGAATACCGTGACTGCTTACTAAAAGTATGAATAGTTACCGTATTATTTTAACTTACTGCTATTGTGTTCCTATTATCAACTCCGTTGGTGTAAGGATACTTTTTCACAACATCTGGATAATTTTCTGCTCCATAAAAAGCAACTTGAAACATGGCATAGTCAAATTCATTCTACAAATTTGAATACAAGTTTATAGGTGTACACATTTTAAGGTATGTATGATATACAGTACCACTCAGACGCAAGTTAATGCTTGCAAGCTAAAGACTTGAGGTAACCTTATGAGAAAACTGCGTTCGAATTTGAGCAGAATAAAAACAAGGGATACTCAACACAAGCAGGTGTTTGCTCAATAGAGACTTGCTCAATGGATACTCGTACACTCGACAGGAGTGCAAGTGCTCACCTGTGTGTGCATAGCACTTACGCGTTGGCATTGACTTGTGTCTGAGCATGTTTACACATATATAATCATTATTTGTATGTTTGTATGTATAGGGCAAGCATGCATGCGTTAGTGAGCCCTCACTGTTATAGGCTTAACAAATGCTCCCATGGTATAGGAATATGCTTCTTCTGCAACGTTACCCTATAAAACCATCAACACACATACTACTAATAGTTTCCTTACCATGATTACTGGAACTGAGGCTACTCGTCCTTCTTTGAATGCTTTAATAGGCTGATCGCTTATCTAGAAGATATATAGAATGAGGTAAACTGAACTGTAGTAATTCATGTCTTACCTCTATGTCATCCATGTATGGAGTCCATTGCATGAAAATATCAAACAAACTTAAAAAACACAGAAAAGTTATAATGCTACGTATAAAATTCACTCTACAGTAACTCACCGGTAATAATCCACTACGTCCCTTTCCACTTCCAGCTCAGCAGCAACAATAGAGTCCACGTCCTGTGACAAATTTAACAGCCTTGTAGGCATGGACAAAAATGTGGCACCTTTCCTCTGATACAATCAACATCATCATCTCCACAGCCAATTTGGCTTGCAAACCTGCGTCCCAAATCTATAGAATCCAATGGTCCTTTCAGCAACACTCCCATTGGATTACTCCCAATGATGGCCTGGAGTTCCACAGTGGTGGTATTTCGGATGTTATATATTTCAAAATTATAACACAACTCACTTTGTGAAACAAACCGCTGCTCTTCACACTGCACATGTGAGATGCCACAGACACTCCCCCAGCACTCTGACCAAATATGGTCACTGAACTCGGGTCACCACCAAAGTAGGCAATATTCTCTTGTACCCACTTCAGAGCAAAACGTTGATCCTGCAAGAGTCACATGCAATGTATAAATCTATATGTATCCATGTACGCACCTTTAATCCATAGTTTCCTCCTATCTCTAGGTTACTCCCATAGACCAGAAAGCCAAGGGCACCAAGACGATAGTTTATAGTGACCAATATAATGTTTGTGTGGTTGACGATGTATTGTCCATCATAGATCAGACCTCCACTGTAACCCTGTATGTAATGGACAACACCTTATAAGGTTACTAATTACAATTATTTTAATCAAGCATGTCATGGATCAATGTTCCGCGGCATACAATAGCTATGTGCATTTTGCGCATATGGGCTATCCCAGGATACTGCTTATGGAATGTGTATGCATGGTACAGAACATGGATATAACATACAAACTGGCAGCATGCAGTAGCTATTACTCACCGAAGTAAAGCCCCCTCCATGTATGAACACCATAACCGGCAGCTTTGATGAAGTCTGTATAATTATAATAAAAAATGTAATACGGCTATAGCCAACTTATATCCCACTGAAGCCATACATCAAAGGATTTATTGTACTGCCAGCAATACCGTATAGCGCAATTATGCGGCGGGGGGAAATATTGACGAATTTGGCGAATCGACTGTCATTCGCCAATATTTTACCTACCAATACTTACTTACCAACTTAGTACCTTTACTCTTAAATCCAAAATCGCCAAATGTTTCCCTACCAATCCTTGGAGATAAGCCTATTGGCCAATATTTCCCCTGCCACATAATTACACTATACCGTAACTAAGATATTGTACAGTAAGGTAGGAGGTGTTTAATTAAAAAAATAACACATCAGCAATATTTCTCTTGAAGTCTTTGGTGGGATAGAAGCTAGTTATATCACAGCAGTCGTAGGATATCTTTGCTATTAACACTCGTCCTTGGCTTCACCTCAGACTTGTGTAATAACAGAGATATCTTATTCCCATACATATTATCAAGAGTCCATAATAGAGAAGACTCTTGATATTATTGCATGATGTGTGTATGACGTTACCGTGGCTGTCAAAGGAGTGAACACATTGAGATAAAGACAATCTTCTTGAATTTTTGTTGGACATGCTGCCTTAGGAAAAGTGCAGTTTCGATTCTATCAACAATAATAACATATAAGCATATACTTACTGTAGCAGAAGTTTCTCTACAGTAGATACATCACATGCTACCCAGCAGGGTAAACATATTATTAGAGTAAGTTACCTACCTGGGGACAACCTGGTGGATCTTCGGTAACTTGTAAAATTCCTGGCCACGGATAGGGAGGACTGTAAAACAACATGTAACTTGTATTAGGTTTGTCATAACATACAGTGGGTCTTGCCATCTGAGGTCCTTTACTGGTGGTCGAGCATATGGGATACTTCTAAAAACCTGCAGGCAATTTTTGTGTTTTCTGCTTACAGTTAAGTTTTGCTGCAACTCACTTTAGCTTTGTCAGTTATAAGCCCATCTACCTAAACATTTAAACGAAATGTTGCTTTTAGTATTAACCCATAGATAGTAGAGAGCGTAACCTTCGGCGCTCTATACTATCTACGATTAACCCCACCGTTAGATACTGTGATTACCTTCCCATAGTTTGTATCCACCACGTTTGGAGGAAATTGTGCTTGAAGAGTTCCGACCAGGAACGCGAAATATACCACACTCAAAAGCATTCTTTCGAAGATCACATGACAATTATGAGGGATTATGCGGCTTTACAATTAAGGAGGAGCTGCATGCGCTAATCAATGTGAACACGAGACAACGTTAAAAACTGAACTTTGCGTATTAAAGACATGAGTTCTGATCCTAGCAAAATCTTATTACAATATAAGGATTCCTGGAGTGGCATAGAGGATGAATCTCTGGCAATCCTGCAAAAGCTGCTTCGTATAGACACGCAGAATTTTGGAGAAGATGGTAGTGAAACGGTTGCCGCTAAATATATTAAAGAAATACTAGATACTGCTGGCATAGAATGCAGTGAAATCTTAGAGGGAAAACCAGGTAGAGGTAATTTAGTGGCTCGGATACGTGGAGACGGTTCTTCTGGACTTGCACCAGTTCTATTGAGTGCCCACCTTGATACTGTCCACGCACCTAAAGAAAAGTGGGAACAAGAGGGATGGAAACACGACCCATTTGGAGCGGTGATAGACCAAGAAGATGACTGTCTGTATGGGCGTGGAGCTGTTGATATGAAAAATATGGCGGCCATGTCTATTGGTGCCCTCTTATTCATAAAACGGAACAACATTAAACTAACGAGAGATCTAGTGTTTGCTGCTGTGGCTGATGAAGAAAGGCATGACTCAAAGTATGGCGCCAAATATTTAGTACAAAACTACCCAGACCTTGTGGAATGTGACATCGTAATGACAGAACTAGGAGGATTTTCGAGTTACATGGATGGAATGGAATATTTTCCAATACAATTTGCAGAAAAGGGAGTAGTTTTGATAAAGATAACTGCCAGAGGCCCTGGTGGACATGGATCTATTTATCACAAGGATAATCCTGTCGTAGCAATAAGCGAAGTATGTATTGCCCTTAACAAGAAGAAATTACGTCATCAACTGACCGAGGCAACAAGGACCACTATCGTGGAGGTATCCAAATTGCTCTCATGGCCTAAAGGAGTCTTAGTGCGTCAGTTGGTGTCAACAAGAATGGAACCATGGGTGATGGATTACCTGTTTACTGAAGAGCAAGCAAATACGTTTGGCCCAATGTTACACAACACCGCTAACACTACAATTGTACAGGCTGGTGATCAAGTCAATCAAATTCCATCTACTGCTTCGGTGATAGTAGACTGTCGCATTTTACCCGGTGCAACCGTTGAACAGTTGGAGGCTGACTTGAAAGCTATAATAGGTCTAGAAAATTTTGAACCCCAAAAACCTGGTGGGGATCCCAAACTTGAAATGGAAATTCTCCAGAAAGCAGATGGGTTTGCTCAGGATCCTAATGAACTGGCATTTGCTGAAGTGTTTCAGAAGCTTGGGAAAATTGTGACTAGACGATCAGGGGGTAGCCCGTTCATTCCTTACATATTAATTGGTCGTACAGACCAAGCACAGTACATTTGTCATCCAAACCGGAAGCCATTGTGCCTGGGTTTTACTCCAGTTCGTATTCCTGATGGTATGAAGTTTTCTGCCTTGTATCATGGTGTGAATGAAAGGATACCAGTGGATGGATTCAAGTGGGGCCTAGGAGTGCTAGCAGAATCGGTATTGGAATTGTGTGGTGCTTCTTTAAATTAAGATATTGTAATCATATTAGTCTACATAATTAAATATGGATTATAAATTTTACTGTATTAGAAAGTATTTATAGTTAAGTTTGTACGCCAGATATAGGCTTCTGCTGTATATCTAGGAATTTTTAGTTATAATTTAATTTGTATTTTGTATCCCGAGTATTGTCTATCATGCACGTTATGGCAGACTACTCAATTTGAATTTAAGCACCTATAGCTACCTCTGGAGATAGGGCATACTTTTAAAATCACTTTCAACTTGACTTAGAAATTTTCCAACTTATTTTCATGTGACATAGTTAGTGCTACACATGCAGGAAAGTAGCCAGCCATACGTACAAGGAATACATTTTTCCTGTCATTTGTTAAAAGTACTAATTATGCAAGTTATGCATGCATGGTAGCAGTATTAAGCTGTAGTCGACAGGTCTATGTGCATGGACAACCATTCCTATATATATATAGCTATATGCCTGTAAGCTAGCTGTGACTATGGACAATATGTAGCTATACAGTATGGATGCATAGCTATTCATTATAGTTGTGGGAAACTAGCTAGCTACTCAGTGAAAACCATTACAGTAGAGACCTCAGTGTAGACACGAAATACAAGAAATTAAAGCAAACAAAAGAGATTAGCAGAACTGATAACAAAATGCAAATAAGCATATATAGCTAGTTAGCTAACATAGCTCAGTAGCATCAGTAATATAGCTATATAGCCCGGCTACTCACGTGAGTGATTTCAAATAGTGCAAAATTGTATATATCAGCACTGTGACATTCGGTACTCTTCGTACGGTCCACTACTTGAATCATGCGTCCGTAGACTACATGATAAACCGCAAGCTCGCCAATAACTCAAAACCACAATCGGGTTTTTCGAGTAAAGGTTATAAATGATAATTTGATATTAAGGTATTTTGCCTTGTGCGTATATCCTTCAGCACTGAGGAGCGTCTAGTGTGACTGCGCACATCGCAAAATCCTTTCATTTTATACACCTCACAAAGCCAGGTAATTCCGAACCTTATTTTCGATTTGATTAATTGTTTTTTGAGGCGCCATGTTTGTAAGGTCATGGACGAGCTCTTCTGCTCGATTGCCTCGTTCTGCGCGCAGGTTGAGCACCCCCATTGCCTTTCCAACCCCGAATGCAAATAAAGTTCATTTAATGTACGAGAAAAAAAGAGAAGAGATACTAAGTTAGTAATTTTATTCTAGGAAGCATAGCGAATACATCTACGTAACACCCAGTCCATTATGTGTATAACTGCTTGACTCTGAGTATATCCTCGAGTGTAATGAACTGCCAATTGCAATAATATTAAAACCTAAGTGGTATACATACTGGTTAATTGCCTGTAAAGGCAATTGCTTCAAGTTACAGGCATTTGCTAATCTCTTTTTCTTAGGTGAAATATAACGAGTCATATATAAAGAGAGGATATTGAATTCTTTTATATTCATGCAATACAAGATTGTATATGTGCTCAGTATATGTATAACATTTTCTTATTACCGTGGCTACCAAAGAGGATCTTCTTAAAAAGACGGTCAACAGAAATGGAGTGTTTGTCAACTCGGACATCTCACTGAAACATATTGATGTGTATGGCTTTGATTACGACTACACTCTTGTCAGATACACCAGTGAAGTACACAGACTGATATATGATCACGCCAAGAACATGCTTGTGGATAAATTTATGGTGAGTGATGACTGTACGTTATGAAAAGTCTGGTCATCTGGATGGGTATCCTGAGGGTACTAAAAGCCCAGATGAACATGCCCTGCAACTGAGTAAACTGATTCTATATAAATATATGAGTTCCATGGATCAAAGGCCCAGATTGCACCCTGCTGTCTCAACTGTGGTTTTAATGTATGATATGCAGCGGGAAAATTGGTGGTGTTTTAGTTTGGCAATCTGCCAATTTGGTAGAACTTAAAACATGAGCGACTGGCAGAATCAAATTTGATGGTTTCATCTGTAATGATGGTATGTATTGAGTAAGTTGCCTACCATGTACCCCCATGTCCATATTATCTATGAGTGATTTTAACAACAGCTGTGATAAGCGCACACTATAAAAGCTGCTTGCACATGCCTTGCTTCAAAGTTAATTCCACTTGTTTATAACCTACAGTGTCAATTGAAAGCATATAAATGTACCATATTACAACCATATAGTTATGAATGTAGTATATTTTCTCTTGTGGACAATGTACGCAGTATCCTACAGAAACAAAGGATTTTCAGTACAACCCAACATTTGCAATAAGAGGCCTACACCTTGATGTGAAGACAGTAAGAATAACTTGTATGTGTAGTGTATGCATATGTACATGTATCTGTGCGTGTGTGTGCATGCAGCGGTTGCATGCAATATGTATATGAGTATGTGTGTGTTGAGTCTGTGTTTGCACAAGTGTATGTGTGTATGTGCGTGTGTGTATGACTGTATGACTGTATGTGTGTTTATCATCAAAATATATTACCTTTGCTGTGGTACTGATACCCGATTTTATAAATAGGGTTTTCTGATGAAGGTTGATGCTGATAACCACATTCAACTTGGATCAGTTTACAGGTATTAAATAGTCCCGTACATTTAGATTGCTGTATGTTCTATTAGAATATTTAGCCTGTATGTACTATCAGCATAAATGATAAGTGTTCAGTTAAATGATACTGAGACATGTATGATGCTCACATGTTCACTATTAACAGCAAAATTTCTAACCTACCTGCTATACAGGAGCATTTCAATATGCAATAAAGTTCAAAATGTTAGAGGACACGAGTTTTGTAAGAAATTTGCCTTGTGAAAATGTAACCGTGAATACTGTACAACACTTTGTAAAGTCTACCTGGTCCATGATATAAAATGCTATTTTTAAAGTTTTCTGAAAATTGCTCCTTATATATGGTATTTTGCAATGATTTTTACCGATTCACACTTTCCTCTATTGCCCTGTTCACCAGAGGTCATGAAGCTGTTAAAGACGGGAAGGTCATTGAGGTGTACAGAGATACACACCTACCAATGGATTTACTAGAAGCTGACCACAAAGTATGTTGTTACATGTTCCATAGACAGTGTCCATGCTTGTATCCTGGTGCGTGGGCGGATCAAAACAGTTAGTTATCCCCCAGGTCGCAATAACTAGTTATCCACCCATTGTCAATGGTTACATGATGCAAACGTAAAATACGAAGATTCTCAGCTAGAAAATAGCAGCAAAACTATTTCAGGTATTGTATATATAATCGATAGGGATAGTTGTAGCGATGTTGTAGGCTACTTTTTGCAATGTTGTTCCAGATTGAATTTATAAGAGTTGCCTAGGAAAACTAGCTAAGAGACCAGTGTGTTTACCGGGATACAAGCCAGTTATATCCCAGTACACTCGTGGATTATCTTAGTTATTAACCCTTATCCTCGGCTTTGCCTCGGACTCGGGTATAACTAAGATAACCTGGGATATAACTATTACATATATTACAGGTCTAGGGCTACATTATGTAAACATTGTCATGTTTCATAATGGCAGGGCAGTCGGATGATATACTTCACTGACCTATTCTCAATGCCAGAAGTGACACTGTATTCTGACTTGTCACAGGTGAGCTCATTGTATGTATAAAAGACCACATTTAGTGTTATATTTTAAATTTAGCTTGTGCATTATAGGTGGCTAATTGTATTTTTGGATAGGTCCATGGAAATATATGGTCAAAAAATATATACCCTCAGTATACATATATATTTATTTTCAATAGTTTTTAATTGACAAAGAAATTCCTTTTGATCCGGAATACCTTTACAGTGATGTCCGAGTAAGTTCCAGAGTAGAACAATATCTCCCTTTGTGTATAGCTATACCTACTATATATGCATGTATAGATATAAGAATAAGGCAATAAGATTGATCGAATAAAACACCTTGTGAGACTGTATTACCGAAGAGTTCATAGTACATAATTATTGTACGCATCATGAGCTCATGATATTAGCCATATAACAGCTTAACAAGTACCGCATACACGGAAAGTTTTGAAGGACTATATGTGACTGGCTCTGCGAAAACCCTCCATGTTCTCATGCAAATTTTGACCCATTTTTAGAAATTTAAAGTGTCATAAATCTTTAACTGTTTTTTGTAATTCTGTAGAAATTTGTTTATTTGTTGACAAATTATCCAGCTACATTTTAATATAAAGCATTTAAATATTGATGCAACTATCAGGATTTTACAGCTATTTTTGTGAGCCTATGTAAAACATGCGAACATGGAGGGTTTTCGCAGAGCCGGTCACATATTTCATAGAAGGCAAGTCTGAAAGGATTTTTGTAGTTTGATTTTGCTGATCTTCCAGTTGAATCAAGACTCACGATAGTGAGTCACGAGGCCAAGAAGAAGCAGCATATGCGACCACTGAGTGAGTTATTTACATGTAGCACCACCCTCAAACTCGCAAACGCTCTAGCTAAGCCGCCATGAAAGCTATCGCTTAGTTATCACAGACCCACAACGTTCTTACTATATAGAATCAATAAACCGAGAATGGAGGAAGTCGGCGCCACCATTCCTAAGTACCAGCCATTGCGAGTTTTATGGCGCCGTTCGTGCGCCCACGTACGACGAACCATCCCTTCCCGCCCAATTTGCCTGTTACTCGAGAATTAGTACCTTCATTGTTTGAAGAATCAATAACCTGAAGTTCGTCGAAATCGGTTCAGCCAGTCTTCAGATACAGCCTTATAAAATCCTTCCTTCCACAAAAATTTTTTTGACACGGCCGTCATTTTTTTTCTTCTAATTCTTCTTTCTTTCTTTCATTTTCATCACACACTTTTTTCGTGGGCTTGCGGGTGTTTTTGTGAATCCTGGAAGTTTTTTTCAAACTCTCTTTTTGTACATTCACTTGTTTGTCTAATAACTCACTCATTTCTTCATGGATTTCAGCCAAATTTGTATCAGCACTTTTCCTATGTATGCTCTACTTGTCTTACTACTTTCAGCCTGAAGTAAACACTTGAATGTATTTGAGAAAAGCTATTACACTGCAGGTTGATAGTTGCCATAGCTTGGACCCCCTTGAAATGATTTGCATAAACTTTCAGATACACAATCTATATTGATGTATCACTCTGTAGTGAAAGTTAAAAAAAAATTGTAGGCTTGAGTTTTTCAAAATTCAGCTTCAAAGTTAAATTTACAATATTGTATGCTAAGCAAGTACAAGTTATGCCCATGCAGCAGGGGCGTAGCCAGCCATTTCTTGATGGTCGGGCAACGGTTCAAGCATGCAACTAAGTATATTGTTATATATTAATGCATACATATGCCCACTTTCATGTGAGCATTTACTTCTTTTGAAAAGTGTATGCACACTATCCTAGCTATGATGTAATGTATAACAAATGCTGCTGCATGAAGCTATAAGGTACTCGATCAAAAGATCCAGGAAACTATCCAGCAATGATCATGACTATACGAGCTCACGTGCCTCTGGATTACTTGCATGGGCATCTACTAGACATTGAAAATATATATTAGTTATTATAATGTTTGAAATAATAATAATTTTTGCAACCACACAAAGATCGCATGTATACACAAGGCCAACAGTAAGGAGGCACCCTGTTTTTCACACAAGTGCTTAATTTTATAACCTGGCACACATTTATACATGCATTGCTTAACCTTGATATCCAGCTGTCTCAAAGCTCAAGTCTGCATGCATGTTGAAGGCTGGAGGCTTCATCAGTAATTCTTCTATATGACCCTTGTAAATGATATTACTTTTGTCACGCGACTTGTCACCAGCGTAACAACACTGCCGATACCACTCCTCTCAGTGTATTTTAACAGAAGTATCTAATGCTGTATCAGTGACGGTCGGGCAAATGCCCCACCATGCTCACCCCTAGCTACTCCTCTGCCATGCAGCACTTCTCTACTGCTTGCTAGTAATACGTAGCTAACATCTGTTTCCAAAAAAGTAGTGATATGCTAAACAAAAACACCTTGGGTGTAAAAAAAGCGCGAGGCCAATCAGAAGCAGCATTGCAAACAGGTGCGACCAAAAACTTTGATATCAGTTGAGGCCAAGAAGTTACTTATCAAAATCTTTTTCACTACTTGAATGACATACAATAGTTTATAGCATATTTTCACAACTATGATTGGCTTTGTCACTTGGCCACCTTTTTCACACCATCATTATTAATAAAGGTGGCCAAGTGACAAAGCCAATCATAGTTGTGAAAATATGCTATAAACTATTGTATGTCATTCAAGTAGTGAAAAAGATTTTGATAAGTAACTTCTTGGCCTCAACTGATATCAAAGTTTTTGGTCGCACCTGTTTGCAATGCTGCTTCTGATTGGCCTTGCACTTTTTTTACACCCAAGGTGTTTTTGTTTAGCATCAAGACTCACGATAGTGAGTCGCGAGGCCAAGAAGAAGCAGCATACGCGACCACTGAGTGAGTTATTTACATGTAGCACCGCCCTCAAACTCGCAAACGCTCTAGCTAAGCCGCCATGAAACCTATCGCTTAGTTATCACAGACCCACAACGTTCTTACTATATAGAATCAATAAACCAAGAATGGTGGAAGTCGGCGTCACCATTCCTAAGTACCAGCCATTGCGAGTTTTATGGCGCCGTTCGTGCGCCCACGTACGACGAACCATCCCTTCCCGCCCGATTCGCCCGTTACTCGAGAATTAGTACCTTCATTGTTTGAAGAATCAATAACCTGAAGTTCGTCGAAATCGGTTCAGCCAGTCTTCAGATACGGCCTTATAAAATCCTTCCTTTCACAAAAATTTTTTTGACGCGGCCGTCGTTTTTTTTTTCTAATTCTTCTTCTTCTACTTTCATTTTCATCACACACTTTTTTCGTGGGCTTGCGGGAGTTTGCGTGAATCCTGGAAGTTTTTTTCAAACTCTCTTTTTGTACATTCACTTGTTTGTCTAATAACTCACTCATTTCTTCATGGATTTCAGCCAAATTTGTATCAGCACTTTTCCTATGTATGCTCTACCTGTCTTACTACTTTCAGCCTGAAGTAAACACTTGAATGTATTTGAGAAAAGCTATTACACTGCAGGTTGATAGTTGCCATAACTTGGACCCCCTTGAAATGATTTGCATAAACTTTCAGATACACAATCTATATTGATGTATCACTCTGTAGTGAAAGTTAAAAAAAAATTGTAGGCTTGAGTTTTTCAAAATTCAGCTTCAAAGTTAAATTTACAATATTGTATGCTAAGCAAGTACAAGTTATGCCCATGCAGCAGGGGCGTAGCCAGCCATTTCCTGATGGTCGGGCAACGTTTCAAGCATGCAACTAAGTATTTTGTTATATATTAATGCATACATATGCCCACTTTCATGTGAACATTTACTTCTTTTGAAAAGTGTATGCACACTATCCTAGCTATGATGTAATGTATAACAAATGCTGCTGCATGAAGCTATAGGTACTCGATCAAAAGATCCAGGAAACTATCCAGCGATGATCATGACTATACGAGCTCACGTGCCTCTGGATTACTTGAATGGGCATCTACTAGACATTGAAAATATATATTAGTTATTATAATGTTTGAAATAATAATAATTTCTGCAACCACACAAGATCGCATGTATATACACAAGGCCAACAGTAAGGTTTTCACACAAGTGCTTAATTTTATAACCTGGCACACGTTTATACATGCATTGCTTAACCTTGATATCCAGTTGTCTCAAAGCTCCAGTCTGCATGCATGTTGAAGGCTGGAGGCTTCATCAGTAATTCTTCTATATGACCCTTGTAAATGATATTACTTTTGTCACGCGACTTGTCACCAGCATAACAACACTGCTGATACCACTCCTCTCAGTGTATTTTAACAGAAGTATCTAACACTGTATCAGTGACGGTCAGGCAAATGCCCCACCATGCCCACCCCTAGCTACGCCTCTGCCATGCAGTACTTCTCTGCTGCTTGCTAGTAATACGTAGCTAACATCTGTTTCCAAAAAAGTAGTGATATGCTAAACAAAAACACCTTGGGTGTAAAAAAAGTGCGAGGCCAATCAGAAGCAGCATTGCAAACAGGTGCGACCAAAAACTTTGATATCAGTTGAGGCCAAGAAGTTACTTATCACAATCTTTTTCACTACTTGAATGACATACAATAGTTTATAGCATATTTTCACAACTATGATTGGCTTTGTCACTTGGCCACCTTTTTCACACCATCATTATTAATAAAGGTGGCCAAGTGACAAAGCCAATCATAGTTGTGAAAATATGCTATAAACTATTGTATGTCATTCAAGTAGTGAAAAAGATTGTGATAAGTAACTTCTTGGCCTCAACTGATATCAAAGTTTTTGGTCGCACCTGTTTGCAATGCTGCTTCTGATTGGCCTCGCACTTTTTTTACACCCAAGGTGTTTTTGTTTAGCATATATTGTTACTTGCACCACTGCTTTTTGTGTGGATTAAAATTTTGCTCTAAGCAAGCTTGCAGTGAAATCCATAACAGTACATGATGTTGTGATCATATTCACTATACCACTGTGACAGTGGCTATTTACCTTGTAAACTTTTGTGTGTATGTTATTTCATATTGTAATAAAATCCCATTTGAGAACTCTTGTGCCTGCTAGTCTTTTTTCATAGCATTTCTTTAGGACTTTATAGTGCATTAAAACAGTATTATTTTTCTGTTCCTTATTCAGAGAGATTTTCTTTAATATCAAATGGAGTGTATGTGTTGTGTTATACAGACAGCAGTGTTGGAGATACACAAGTCAGAGTTGCTGCACAAGGGGATAGTATCCGATATGGGTGGGGCTTGTAGCTACTGCAGGTTGCTATGACATCATGCTATTACATGTGGTATAGACAAGTACATGGAAGACGGGACCAAAATGTTAGAACTGCTTCAAAGATTGAAGTCAAATGGGAAGAGTCTTTTTCTCATCACCAACAGTCCATTCTGGTTTGTGTAAGTATTTCAGCTGGTGTGGTACATTTGCTATTGATCTGACAACTACTGTAAAACTCCTGTATTGGATATCTAGGGTGTTTAGCTCATAAAAATTGAATACCGTATAGCACAAAAGTTTGACGGGGGAAAACTTTAACGAATTTGACGAACGGCCAGCGATTCATCAAAGTTTTCCCTTCTAACCTTTTCCCTGTTAATGCTTTTCCTATGAAGCCTACAATCAATTCGTCAAAGTTTTGCTCATCAAAGTTTCGTGCACGCACCATTCGTCAAAGTTTTTCCCCGTCAAACTTTTGCGCTATACGGTACCATATTTTACTGGTTAGAAGCCGTGGCTTCTATAGTCGTCCCCCCTCAGATAGTCACCACGTAGTAAAATATAAAAAACAAATCAATATTTTGCACGCTATTTCAGTATAAAAGTCTTGGTTAGTTGCCGCACCAGTTTCTAATGGTAGCTGCGACTACTGTAGTAACCAGTAAAATATGGTATGTGGTACTTTCTTGTTTCTCATGAAGCTTTATATGCATTATGTCGCATCACATGATCATATAACTCAGTAACTCCTAAAGAAATCAACAATTTTTTAAAGGCTTTTGAACAAAATTTATAACGAATAGAGAATAATAACTCTTTGCCTGGATGATATATTTTTAAAATATACAGGGATGAACTGCAGCTGCTGCATGACAACTTGGAAAGGAGTTATTAACTCAGCAGGGTGTTTTTAAATGCATTTCTACTCAAGCTAATTCACTGCTATTGTTAATTTATTTGTTTGATTGTGTAGTGATAAAGGAATGCGGCATTTAACAAATGTGGCAAACTGGGTGGAGCTGTTTGATATTGTCGTGGTACAAGCACGCAAGCCAAAGTTTTATTTTGATACTTACCGGTTAGTGCCGATAAGTGTATCCCAAAAGCACAACTTATTTTAACGTAGACCATTCCGATCACTGGATCCACAGAACAATACTCGTAGTTGGATCAAAGTATCTGAGCTTGTAAAAAATCAGGTGTATCAAGAGGTAGAGGAAGCGTCTTGAGTTGAAACAATTTCATACTCATAAATAGGGAAACATTGGGAAACATTGTAGAATTTGTTAAGCTCACTGGATGGATTGGTAGTCGCGTGCTTTATATGGGAGACCATGTGTATAGTGATCTTGCTGTAAGTTAAATGCTAAACAAAAATACCCTGGGTGTAAAAAGATTGCGAGGCCAATCAGAAGCAGCATTGCAAATAGGTATGTGTGACCAAAAACTTTGATATCAGTTGAGACCAAGAAGTTACTTATCAAAAATCTTTTTAACTACTTGAATGACATACAATAGTTTATAGCATATTTTCACAACTATGATTGGCTTTGTCACTTGGCCACCTTTATTAATAATGATGGTGTGAAAAAGGTGGCCAAGTGACAAAGCCAATCATAGTTGTGAAAATATGCTATAAACTATTGTATGTCATTCAAGTAGTTAAAAAGATTTTTGATGAGTAACTTCTTGGCCTCAACTGATATCAAAGTTTTTGGTCGCACATACCTATTTGCAATGCTGCTTCTGATTGGCCTCGCACTTTTTTTATACCCAGGGTGTTTTTGTTTAGCATATCACTACTTTTTTGGAAGTATAAACACATGTTATTGCTAGCAAAGTACTGCATGGGCATAACTTGTACTTGCCTAGCACACAATATTGCAAATTAAACTTTAAAGCTTAATTTTGAAAAACTCTAGCCTGAGATTTTTTTTTAACTTTCACTACAGAGTGATACATCAATATAGATTGTATATCTGAAAGTTTATGCAAATCATTCGAAGGGGGTCCAAGTTATGACAACTATCAACCTGCAGTGTAATAGTCCTTCTCAAATACATTCAAGTGTTTACTTCAGACTAATAATAGTATGACAGGTAGAGCATACATAGGAGAAGTGCTGATACAAATTTGGCTGAAATCCATGAAGAAATGAGTGAGTTATTAGACAAACAAGTGAATGTATAAAAAGAGAGTTTGAAAAAACTTTAGGGGTTCACGAAAACTCCTGCAAGCCCCCGAAAAAAGTGTGCGATGAAAATAAAAGAAACAAACAAACAAACAAACAAACAAAGAAGAAAAAAACGACTGCCGTGTAAAAATTTTTGTGGTGACAGGAAGGCATTTATAAGGCTGTATCAGAAGAATGGCTGAATCGATGTCTATGAACTTCGGATATTGATTCTTCAAAAATGAAGGTACTAATTGTCTAGTAAATGGGCGAATTGGGCGGGAAAGGATAGTTCGTCGTGCGTAGTCGCACAACGGGCGCCATAAAACTCGCAATGGCTGGTACTTAGGAATGGTGGCACCTATTTCCTCCATTCTCGGTTTGTTGATTCTATATAGTAAGAACGTTGTGGGTCGGTAATAACTAAGCGATAGCTTTAATGGCAGCTTGACTAGAGCGTTTGCGAGTTTGAGGGCAGTGCTACGTGTAAATAACTCACTCAGTGGTTGCGTTGCTGGCCTTGCGACTCACTATCGTGAGTCTTGATTGCCGTTTTTCAGGATGCTCGCAAATACCATCTTGCATTTCTAACACATTATATTCAGCTACATATATCTAATACCAAAATAAATCTAGGATCACATGTTTGTTCTTGAATTGATATTTGCAAGCAACCTGAAAACACGGTACAATTGTTTGCGTATTTGTGCACAAACAATATCCATTGATTGTGTGTTCTAGGATCCAACTTTAAAGCATGGCTGGAAGACAGGTGCCATCATTCCAGAGCTAGAGGTACTTTATGCATGTAAATAACTACATAGCATGCTTTAATATTTATGCATGAAATTTTGTTAAAGAATAGGAAAATGAAATGTTAGCACTTTGTTGTCATCACTACACTATACTATAGAAACAACAAGTAGCTAACCAGGACCATTTGTTGTGTAATGTAAAGTTTAGTGGTTGGTAGTACAGTAAAATTCTCTTACAACTAGCTATGTTATGCTGTGTGATGTACCTTAGAATGAAGTAGAAAGAATCAACTCGGATGATTTAAAACATACTCTGTCACAGTTGCTAGCCATTGAGAGTTTGTTTGGTGAACACCAGGTAAGAAAGAAGTCTATGTTATGTATAGTAGAACTTAATACCGTACAGGGGATATAGTGTGAGGTGCAATTTTTGCGGACCATCAGCTATTGTAAAATTTGTGAACCCAGCATCACATGATTGTGTATAAAATTGTGTATCTTGTCGTGTACATTGCACATGTGGTGGAATCTGCAGTCGAATCCTTCACAATTGACTCTGATACCAGAAAGTACTATCTATGGCTTTGAGAAACCTCGCTTTGTTGCCATGATAATGCAATCACAGGCACTACAATCCTTGTGCTGTTGCTACTTGTAAAGATACAACAGTAGTGGGACATGTATTTAGAAGGATATTATAGTTGCTTGAGTTAAAATTTGTGAGCTTGTGCATGATCCCTCACAAATTTTGCAAAATTAGGACCTTGCAGATAAAACCCACTGTATAGTAGCCTGGTCTATATGTGAAAGTAAAAATGGCCAATCTTAGATGCTTGTTGTATATCAAAGGCTCCAGTGAAGCTAACCATACAAGACAATTATACAATTGTGGGTATTTCATCTTTTCAATAGTGTAGTGATGATCATGATGTGAGAAGAGTTATTGAACAGTGGAAATTGTTACGTAGAGAGCTAAGGTAATAACGCCTTGTGGTCATAACTATAACTACGTACGTGATTCCTTTTTAGAATAAATATTAAGACAATGTTTAGTCCACAATTTGGCAGCCTGTTTCGGACGGAGAAGGCACCGACATATTTCACCAGACGGTTGGGGCAGTTCTCACACTTGTATACCTCTAGGATTGAGAATTTACTACAGTATCCCCTGGACTACATGTTCTACCCCAGACGACTAGCATTACCTCATGAAACTCCATTCTATTAATGAACTAATGAACTAGCTAGCTATGTAGCTATAATTATTTATTAATACACTTAGCAAATTTTGCCGTCCCTGTGAAGCCACAGCCCACATAGCTTGCTCCTTATTTAGGTGATAATGGGTACAATGTATATACATAGTATAGTAGCTATAGCTAAAATAGTAAAACAGTTTGAACTTTCACATTGTTGTGTGAATTACTATACTTGCAATGCTGAGAGCTAATCGCTAATGTATCCTTCCCTGATATAAGGTTCAACAATTCAATATGTTTGTACCTAAAATGTATTGCTATGTGCATTATTAATTAAAGTAGTGGAATCCCTATAGAACTCTTAGTGTGCACCTATCAGATTGGTTCTTGTGGTCAGGTGTTACGTATCTGTATGCATCCAAAGTTATGATCGTGTTTTTAAGTCACATAGCAGCTACGTAGTTAATAGAGCTTTGCCAAATATTTGAGTAGCTAGCTAGCTGATCATGAGCTACTAGTTAAAAAGTCAATGTACATAATGAGCTCACTGCAAGCAAATCTTCATATTTAGTTATGTTAGATTTCTGAATCAACAAACGTCACGTCTCTATTATGATCAGTACATTCCAGTTTTGTACTCTATAGCTACGTATGCCTCAATGCTATAGCTATGCCAATGATCAATTTTCTTCCACAGTATAAATGTGGTCACTGCATGTAGCTAGGTCTTATATATAATTATCAAAATGGTTGAATCAAATTGTTAGCTAGGAAATTTTGAATAGAATAATGCAAACAATTTTGAACATAATTACCTCAACTCTATCAATGTCAGGTAAACTAACTGAGATAGGGACATTTACTATAATTTAGGCTAGCTAGTAAAATGCTGTAGCTAAATATGTACCATGTATAATTCATCTAATGTATAGTTTCTGATCATATGTGTATCATGTGGATAGAACAGCGCTTCACCTGCAAGCTTTACGTATACAGCAACCCACTTGTGAATAAACTGTACAATAAACATACAGAAACAATATTTACCTATATAGCTATAGCCAATAGCTTACATGTAAGAAAATAACGTATTACTATTAGTGGAGAGCTACTGAAAGTCAATATCTAGCTCTCGTATGTTATAATTTTCTTTTCTATTGTTGTTTATTTTGTTTGAATTTGTTTAGTGGTTTCATATGAGTAGTTATTGGGTAGTATAAGAACTCTTAGAGTGTTGTTGCTATGAAGAGCTTGCACAATTTTTAGTGCTGCTTTTTCACTGAGTGGGTTAGAATTCAGCCATAAGACATCCAAGGATTTATTCACTTGCAGTGTGCTAGCAATTTTATCGCTGGCTTCATCGTGAATGTCGTTGTGCATCAAGCTGAGTGTTTTTAACTGGCTGCTGCCTTCTAATACTTTAAATATACTAATGGCTGTTGAAGTATTCAGGTTGTTTCCATGAATGTATAATTCTTCGATTGCAGTATTTTGCAGCATACTAGACAACGCATCTGCATTTTGTAGATTATTTCCATTCAGATGTAAAACTTTAGTTTTACAAGCAATGACGATATCAGAAATATAACGGGAAGATGCAGAAGTTAGTAAATTAGAAGACAGGTTAATGGTCTCTATCATTGGAGTACTTTGAGAAATAATCGCATAATGAAAAATACGACATCCAACATCCCTTATATTACAGCTCAGTAACTCAAGTATTTTCCATTGTTTATTGTAAGGAGGAGAGAAATAAGCTTAGAGTGGTAACATCTGTAGGTAGCAGTTTTAGTTCAAAGCCATACAAACAAGCCTATCGGCACTGAGATGGCTTCATCCTCAACAATTAACATTCCCAAGTGTCAAATATTACAGGAATGCAATATCAATGATGTAGCATATATTACACAAAATATATGTATTTTAAAAAAACTTATGAAATGTGGAAGCTTATGACTTCCCACACTATACTGTGTTTTGTGTGTTATACACTAGTTTGGTCAGACCTCACTTGGATTATGCTTCCATAATTTGGAACCCACACCTTCTGAAAGATATAAGAACACTAGAAGCAGTTCAACGACGGGCAACAAGAATGGTGCCGCAACTTAATGGGATGACATATGTTGAGAGGCTATTATAGACGTAAATGCATGGACATGATAATCACCTATAAAATTATTCAAGGTTTAGCTCGCATCCCATGCAAAGAACTCTTTGTTTTTAATTTGGGAAGTACAAGATCAAATGGACTCAAATTATATAAAGAATGTGCTAAAACTAATACAAGACTTCATGACTTCAAGAATAGGGTGATAAATGACTGGAACTCTCTTCCACCATACATAGTCAATGCTTCAAACATGATTGCATTCAAGACACTCCTTGATGAACACTGGATAAATCTTAGATTTTAACACTGTAATTCAATAGCTAATGTTAATTAATTGTATGGTTATATAAGACTGCTGTCTTTCTTAGAACCATTAATTATACAACCAAGTACTAAGAATAATAAAAATTGTTCGTCACGAAAGGGGCGTTAAGTATGACGAAAGTATGATGAAAATATGAGGTAATTAATTGATCTCAAAAACTAAGCAGTCTTACTTAATAAGCTAACCTTCATTCGACTCTCTGTGTGACGACGATCATTTTAAACAATCGGTTTTTTAAAAGTCCCTATAATTCAAGAGTTATACTCGATTATTTGTCTATTCTAATAAGTGCCAATTGTTTTGCACATCCTGTAAAGGGGCGGTATGGAATGCAAGCCAGTAAACACGTACCTGTGATGTACGAAGATCGTGTATGGAATGTTCTTGTATAAGTGCCCGGCTGAAATGGATCAGTTGAATTTGGATTTACCCGTCTCAGTGCTACTACTAGGAATAGCTAACAGGTAAACTGATTGATTTCAATATCAGTGCTTTGATTACATTTTGGGTAGCTTAGAGATGGGCAGCGGGAAGATGTTGATAGTTTGGAGGTGGGCAGGAAGCAATGTGTTGGTAGCTAAGGGACAGTGCACTGGTATTAAACAGCTTCACTTGGATAAACGCATCACTCAATAATGTTTTTTAGTTAGGTAGCTACATACTAACTTCTATCCCACTAAAGCCATACTAAGGATCTTACTGGGGTGTATCTAACATATACCATATAGTGGGTTTATCTGCAAGGTCCTAATTCGTGCGAATTTTGCAATGAATCACGAGCTAGCAAATTTTAAACTGAGATAATTACAAATAACAATAGACTTTTCCATGCAGCTGTCACACAGTTTACAAATTTAAAAATAGCAAATATTACTGCCAGACTATATATATAATATCAACGATTCGCAAAAATTGTGCCTTGCAAATAAAACCCGCTATACGGTACCCCAAGCCATAGAAAAGTGTTCAAGCCATGAATTGAATGGACAGTCATGATCAATGGTTTGTTTGAAGTCAGCAAAGCCACACAAATAGATTAATTATTTAATGATCATTTAAAAAATCAAGCTACTCAAACTGATTAGCTATAGTTTATCAAAAGTGTTCAATCTATCAAGTCTTTGAGTTCTATTCCTTTTAACAGTTCATCATAATTATCAATCTCAGCTGTGTTCCCAACATTTATGGTTCCTGATGGTGACAACCCTAATATGAATCAGTGAATCGCAGCAACCATCAATGTACATCTCTAGTCAAAATCATCATAGCAGCCATTTTCTTTTTAAGGCTGTGGTGATCATTTACTTGTCAAAATTTGCACTATAGCTACATAGCTATAGTGGTATGCACTACAAAACTTTTTCTGATTTCATGCACAAAAATTAAAGCCATCTACGTATATTCATGGCACATTTATGGAATATTAATAGCCTAAATTACAAAGTTTCCCTCTAGATTTTTGGCCACGGCATGAAGCTTTTTTACCTTGATTTTTATAGCTAGTAGCTACATAATAATTATATGTATGCTGGTCCCAGGACATTATAATTCTAGATCTGAGCCTGATACCTTAAAACTCTAATTCAGACCGTGAGTAGTATTGGTAACCGATTCATGGATTCATGGGTTTTGGAGAATATTTTGTAAAGAATTGAATCTAGCTAGCATTATATGCTACATGGCATTTTGCGAGCAAGAAACTGGTCCTTATATAGGTCATGTCATGATCACAGAAAGCAGATTCGTATACTCTAATAGAACACTATTATAAACAGTCATGTTTACTGTTAGTTCACAAGACTAGTTTACTAACTTTACTTATAATAATTTACTTGCAAAAATGTGAATAATTAAAAATTTTAGGGATTGATCTTTCAGTGGTACGAAAACAAGGAAAAGATTTTGGACAAGAGAAAATTCTAATTTATATCCTACTGAAATTGTGAGCCAAGGTACCCTATTGAACTTTTACAAATTATCTCATGCCAGTGTTCTCTTGTGCCAAAATCTTTTTCTTGTTTCCTTATACACTGAAAGATCGATCTCTACTCATTTTGGTTTGTTTGCATAAGTAGATAGTTTGCATTATATATATCAATAGTTTCTTGCTTATGCAATTATGTTTGTTTACAGGTGCTTGTTAACAATAGCATTTACATGGAAAACCAGCTGTATTATACTATGAGTCTAGGTCAGACCAGCTGCAGTAGGATGAAATACTGGTAGATTTAATGCTAAACAAAAACACCCTGGGTGTAAAAAAAGTGCGAGGCCAATCAGAAGCAGCATTGCAAACAGGTGCGACCAAAAACTTTGATATCAGTTGAGGCCAAGAAGTTACTTATCAAAATCTTTTTCACTACTTGAATGACATACAATAGTTTATAGCATATTTTCACAACTATGATTGGTTTTGTCACTTGGCCACCTTTATTAATGTGAAAAAGGTGGCCAAGTGACAAAGCCAATCATAGTTGTGAAATATGCTATAAACTATTGTATGTCATTCAAGTAGTGAAAAAGATTTTGATAAGTAACTTCTTGGCCTCAACTGATATCAAAGTTTTTGGTCGCACCTGTTTGCAATGCTGCTTCTGATTGGCCTCGCACTTTTTTTACACCCAAGGTGTTTTTGTTTAGCATATCACTACTTTTTTGGAAACAGATGTTAGCTACGTATTACTAGCAAGCAGCAGAGAAGTACTGCATGGCAGAGGCGTAGCTAGGGGTGGGCATGGTGGGGCATTTGCCCGACCGTCACTGATACAGCGTTAGATACTTCTGTTAAAATACACTGAGAGGAGTGGTATCAGCAGTGTTGTTACGCTGGTGACAAGTCGCGTGACAAAAGTAATATCATTTACAAGGGTCATATAGAAGAATTACTGATGAAGCCTCCAGCTTTCAACATGCATGCAGACTGGAGCTTTGAGACAGCTGGATATCAAGGTTAAGCAATGCATGTATAAACGTGTGCCAGGTTATAAAATTAAGCACTTGTGTGAAAACCTTACTGTTGGCCTTGTGTGGTACAGTAGGCTAGAGGGAAAATTTCGCATTATGAAGCATAGTAACGCATGTTTTTACTGTACTCACGTCTTTATAACAGTCGAGGTAAGAGTAGAACACGAACCGGTATCCATTCTTTTCAAGGGAATTACCATGGTAATTAAACGTTTTGCGTCATCGTTGCTAAGCTGCGTTACTATGCGTACGTTTTTTCTATTTAAGGCACACTATTAATAAATTCGTCGTGTATTAAGTGATATTGCACAATAGTCGCCTAGTAAAACGTGCTACATTCGGTTAGTACGTAACTAATGTATGCCGTAGGATTATAACATAACTACGAGGCGCTCGATATTTAGCTACAAACTGCACTACAAACAACACCCCCCTCATGTTAATAGCCTTGCTTTCAGTGGTCTAAGCATCAGAAACAAACGCAAAACTTGTGGAATTGTTTAACACACTGTTTGGTAGAAAACTTATTGCGGCACTTATCCTAAATATACGCTTACTGATATATTTTCTTAGGCGTTTATTAAATTGGTATAACATGCATACCCTGTCACCCACAAAAGGTATGTACTGCATACCAAAATATTTTATACCAGTGATATGAGTCGGTATGACAGGATTTGGTATGAAATACATACCATGTTAGTATGGATTCCATACTACAGTTTTAACAGTGTACAATTCATATCCCATTAAGCACTACCATGCATACTTAATGATGTAAAACTAATCTTACTATTGGTGATTCTATCCTATATAGTTCGCTATAGATAACATTAAAAATTTTCAAAAGTCATGCATGCATATCATCTTGTGAGACATAGCTAGCTAGCTATTTTTAGTACAAAGTCTGCAGCTTTTAATTTTCTACACACAAAGTTTTCTCTGAAAGTGTCACCACTTATATACAAGGTATAAAAATTATACCGCCCAATTGCAAGTTACCACAAAGAGGTAAAGATTCTGAAGTTTCATTAATGCATTTTGTCTCATCACCAATAAAATGTTCAGAACTACCATGATATGATGATTGGGAATGATATGATGATTGGGAATGATATGATGATTGGGAATGATATGATGATTGGGAATGATATGATGATTGGGAATGATATAGCGATGGCTTAGTTTCCTTTAACATAGCATTTTCATTCTGAGCTGTAGTGGATGGTTTGTGAGTGGTGGATGGTTTGTAAGTGGTGGATGGCACAACCATTTCTTCTTTATTCTTTTGGCTTCTTTCTTCTTTGGCTTCAATATAATTGGTAGGTGAGAATATTAAAGTTTCACTTTCCCTTTCACATATTGCTGTCGCATAGCTAGATGTAACGCTTGACACTTCTGAATTCATATCCATATCACTTTCATCCGTTGTGACATCAGATTCTATTACTTCTTTTTTATCATAATCATCTATTAGTATAACTTTTCCAGATTCAATGCTTTGTGATGAATATTTAGATTTCACATCCTTGTCCCCATTATCATCTGTTAGTGTCATTAAGATGCCATTTAGAGCTATTTTCATGGCAATTAGTTAATATGCAACTAAAGCTTAAATGTACATAGCTAGCTACCTTCATCTTAGACTTCTTAGTTATACAGTACATATAGTAATCATTTGTCATACCTAATTGTACATTTATTAGCTATTTGCTAAGTGCAATAAATTATTGATCAATGTTAGAATGTATCGGCATATCAATAATAAATTATAGTACATAGCTATGACGTTTAACAGCTGTTACCAGTAAACCCTTCTAACCTATATGGGTATCTTATCTACAAAAGTATTAGCAGATAACTATAGAACATCTGTAAGGTAGCTATCATCTGTAAGCTATAAATGACTTTTATAACAAGTAGCTAACTAGCTATTAGCTAGACAAAGTAGTAAATAGATGCTTAAATACACATTATTTATTCACCGGCATGCTGCACGCCCAAGTACGTAGCAGCTGTGAACTCCATTGTCATGTCAAACATTAACTTTCAAAAGTTGATTTTTGAGATTTGTGACCCTATAATAGAGTTTTTACGACCACATTTGAAGCCATAAATTTCACTGCGATCCCTACCATGTATACATAATGATTATAAACTCACAGTCATTCTCTATAGAGCTTTCTGAAACAACATCAGTTGTCAACTTAAAGTTCCATGAAACTAATTCCTGTATACAATTAAAAAAGAATAACAATTAGATACACTGCACTGGGTTGGAATATGTACAGTGTGGACATATGTGACCAGATTTGTGAAAATGTGCATTGTTTGCACAATTATATATTTAGAAATACCATTTTGAAATAATCAATTTGTAATAATCAATGGCTTGCTATAGCTAAATTGCCAGTCATTTCAGATAGTTTTAACAGCTATATAGGGGTGGTTGGTTAGAGGTGGTGGGGAGCCACAATGGTTGTAGGCTAACACACTTTCAAATGGGCCCATTTGTACTGCAGATACCACAAAAAAGTAGCCAATACAATAGATAAGATCACTATAGCCAGTTGTGTGGCGATTTAGCCAGGTGGCTTTTTATTAGCAGCCAGCATAACCAATTGAAGACAATCTGAGTGTAATAACTGTCATTAACAACTCAGTCATTGACTCTAATTGAAATACATTACAACAGTACAGTAATATATAGCTCTAGAATCACGTGTTTATGTTGTGTGTGTCTAGCATGCTTAATTAGTGGTCAGACAATTATGATGTCATCATACACTACATCGGTTTCCCAGTCGTTCATACCGTATATGTAAAAAGTTTCGTGGTGGATTTAATTTCGTGGTTTTCGAAGATGACAAAGATCCACAAATTTTTTCATAAAAAAGCTATGATCTACGAAATTTGTTATGCTTTCTACTTACAAGTAACGAAACTAACAATATCGTGCACATCGTGGGAGCCTGCATGTCCGGAGGTATCCTAGTTTTTCTTAATAGTGCACATGCACATGTCATTTTCAGCATTGCACGTGTGTTATCAATGGCGTTGCTCAAATTTCTGTGTCCTATTCCCAGCTGCAGTGTTTCAATCAGTGAGGACCAAAAACACATGGAAGCAGAAGAAACCCCAAAGAAAAAACAGGGAAATTACTCTAAGTTTTCTCCAAAAGACAAAGCTACGATAAGGAGATACACCAGTAAAAACGGGGTACCAAAAGCTTTACGATATTTTAAAGAGAAAGAATTGAAAGAGAGTACTGTTCGAGATTGGAAAAAAGCATATGAACTTAATCTTTGGGAGAAGCGAAAATCAATGGAACCTGAGAAGGCTGTAATTGTGAGTACTTCAGATGGTAGAAAGAGAGGCAGACTGCCTTTGTTAGGTACCAAATTAGATTTGATTTTACAAGAGGGAATAGTAGCCATGAGAGGACGAGGAACATCTATAGGATCAAGTACAGTAATTGGAATAGGAAGAGGAATATTATTGAAACATGAAAACAGCAGCTTGCATGAATTTGGTGGACCTATCACTCTTAACAAAGATTGGACCATAGGTGTTTTACGCCGAATGCAGTTCACAAAGAGAAGAGCCAATTCAAAATCAAAGGTTTTGCCTTCAAATTTTGATGAAACCAAAGAACAATTTTTGCTGGATATTAGAAGCTTTGTAGTTATGGAAGACATTCCAAAACTCGGAGTTGCTGATCAACTGGGACCAGACAGCTATGAAGATAGTCCCTTCTTCATCTTGGACGATGGAAAAGCGTGGCACTAAACGTGTTGAAATAACTGCTATCGACGACAAATGTCAAATCACTGCTTTATTTACTTGTACAGTAGTTTGCAACTTTTTGCCAATTCAACTAGTGTATGAAGGAATGACTAAAAGGTCTTTTCCAAACAATGTTGCTTTCCCGCAAGGGTGGAACATAACATGTTCCTCAAATCACTGGTCAAATGGTGATACAATGATTGAATGTGTTCATAAAATACTGATTCCTTATGTCACAGAGAAGCGGAAGGAGCTAACATTGCACCTGATTATCCTGTCTTAGCATTATTTGACACCTTTAAAGGACAATGTACAAATGAGGTATGCAATCTGCTTGACCAGAACAACATTTTATATATTTTCATTCCTGCCAACTGTACTGACAAACTTCAACCGTTAGACCTCAACGTTAACAAACCGGCTAAAGACTTCATGAGGAGCAAGTTTCAGGAGTGGTATGGCAATATTATTTGTCAGCAGCTAGATGATGGTGTTTGTGAGGAAGTGGGTTTGAGGTTAAGCAGAATGAAACCTTATTCAGCAAAGTGGGTCATTGAAATGGCTGAGTATTTCACAACTCATCCTGAAATCATTTTGAATGGTTTTCAGCTGCTGGTATTTTAGGCCTTTTTTAATGTATAGTTATATAAATACAACAAAACATCTTGGACTAACAAGTATGTAGATACGTATATAGCTATACATTTACCGTAGATCGGGATATATTCGTTAGTAAAAAAGTGCCAGAAGATAAATGTTCAATGAGTTTTAATTTCGTACAAGTAGGAGGTATACGAAAGTAAAATAACGAAATTAAAATAGCTTCGTATACTTTAATTTCGTAGCACAGGAGACTTTACGAAAATTTTTTAACACCGAAAATTTCCCGATCTACGGTAATGTTGTTGTACATGAAAATGTTATAATAAAGTATACATGTTTCATTACTTTGTACATGTACATTCAGGGAATTCAGTAAGATGTCCTTGTTCTAACACTTAACCAAATGATACCTCATTAATTCCTGCTTGAAATAATGAGTGGTCAAGCATTGTGGATCTTTGCCATGTGCAAGGTATGTAGCATAAGCTATGGCATAAAGGCCACAATCCATAGGACCCTTCTGTTTAGGTAATACAGGCACAGTGTAATGCAAATGGCTACCATGAAATACTGTTTCCACAGAGTTTTTGGTAGCACTGTCAATATTGTCATACAGAGAATCATAAACTAAGATGTGGTCTTTACTACATCCTATTGTTGTTAACGTAATCCAGTGGTCACCACGAGTATGAAAAATTTGTAAATAGTTAGGAGTCCAAGTTGTGTAAGAGCATAATTATAGTAACTTTTAAAGTTGTACATAATCCTTCAAAAAAAGTAAATTGTTCTTTTAAAAGCTTTTGAGAAGCATTCATATGCTAGTTTTTCTCCCTGTATAATTATGTCCTTGTCCTTGAATTGTAAACTCATCCAGCCTATGCACAGATTCACAATCAGTTCTTTACCTTTTTGATGAACCATGAAACTCTTGGTCACTTATTATTTCAACATCCTTTACCTCATTGCCGGTGACTGGCTGGTCCTTCTTCGAGTTATCCTTACTTTCAGCTTGATTACTTGCAATCTTGCTTTTACTTTCCTTCAATAACCCTTTCACTTTTTCTATTTTCGAGGGCTATCCTTTAAATATCAGCGTGCACGGTACTTCTAGCCCTCCCTGCACAAGATCTCTACTGTACCGTCGGGTTCCAGTTATAGTACAAGTGATCAAGCCACTTCGCAGAAATGACCAAAATATTGCTGAGAACTTTCTTGGTAAATGGCCAATGACCACGTGGTCCTTTGTCACCGCTACAGCAAACGAGTTGTGCGGGTTGTGCATTTCACATTTGCACGGGACTCGGAGTTCTTCCCCTGCTACTGGAGCCCAAATCGATTGGTATTCATGAAATCCCCGAACCGCAGAATCAAATTCATATCGTGAAGCTGACATCACTGGCGCATACAGAACAATTACACAAAATAAAATATACCACGAAATTTATTACCCACAAAATTTTTTAATTATCTTGTTTTCAAAAATCTGCAAAATTTTATACATTCGAAAATTTTTACATATACAGTATGCTAATCTCTTAGGTTCCTTAATGTTCCTTCTTGGTCTGGTGTACTCATTTAATTCCGAACTTTCTTCATTTGATTGCTGTATTGGTGCATCTGCTGCTGGCCTTAATTGTTCTGCATGTCGATTCCATGTCTGTCCTTTAACATTTACTTGGTATGAAACAGGTCCCGTTTGCTTGGTTACAATGCCTGGACTCCATTTTTCATATCCTCGATGGTCTCTAGCCCATACTTTTGCTTCTGTCATAAACTCCTTGACTTCTATCATGGTTTCCTTTTTTGATTTCTTGTTTTCCTTCCACCAAGCTCCTCCACTGTGGTTGACATAAATCTATTCGACTTCTAGGAATCCTTTTCATCAGCAACATTGCTGGTGCTTCATTAGTGGTAGCATGTGGTGTCTTTCTATATTGCAGTATATAAGAAATCTGCTAACTTCTTTTTAATATCTCCTGGGTCCCCCCTCATCTTTTTCATTGCTTGCTTGAAAGTTTGTACAAATCTTTCTGCAGCCCCATTGGATTGTGGATGGCATGGAGCTGTTTTAGAATGTTTGATTCCATTAGAAAGAACAAATCTTTGGAATTCTTCAGACGTAAACTGGGGTCCATTATCTGTAATAATTTGTTCTGGTAGCTAATCCCCAGCAGGCAAAAATGGTGTGTAATTCTTCTGTGTCCTTGTGACTGTTGTTGCTTTCATTTGGATCACCTCTGGCCACTTTGAATATGAATCTACAATAATTAGCCACACGTGTCATTGAAAAGGGCCCGCAAAGTCTATATGTATCCTTTGCCATGGTCGCTTCGGTGAACCAATCTAATGGTGTATTTTGCTCTACCTTCTGATGTTGCTGACAGTCCTGGCAGCTCTTGCAAATAGTTTCTAGATCTTTGTCTATTGTAGGCCACTATACATAGGACCTTGCCAGGCCTTTTATTCTAATAATTCCTGGGTGTGTCTGATGTAGTACTATAATTTGGTCATTTTTGTCTGTAATTCTGGTGGTATAATTACTCTTGTTCTCCAAAGTAAACAGTTTCCTTTGACTGTTAACTCTTCCTTCCTGTTTGCATAGGGTTGCATAGCTGTTGCAACCTGATCAGGCCAACCTGTTTTCACATACTGAAGGACCTTGGATAGCACTGGGTTCTTGCAGGTGCTATTTATGATTTGCTTGGCTGTTAGTAATGTACCTTCTTCTATCCGTCTCAATTGTAACAAAGACACTGCCTCAGTGCTTGTCAATTCTCTCTCTTCTATTGGTAATCTTGAAAATACATCAGCATTTACATGGTTCCTTGTCCTTCTGAACTGTATCTTGTAACAGTAGTCCATTAAAAACAGCGCCCATCTGTGTATCCTTGCTGATGCCATTCCAGGGATTGCCTTGGTTGGGTTAAACAATACTGTAAGTGGCTTGTGGTCAATCACTAAGGTAAACTCTTTCAAGTAAAGGTACAATTGAAATTTCTTGACACGTACCCCATATGATGCTTAATGCCTCCCGTTCAATTTGTGAATGGTTTCGCTCAGCCTTCGTAAGTGACCTGGATGCAAAAGCAATAGGCCTCTCTGTGCCGTCATTCATCTGTTGCGGAAGCATCACAATCTAACTTCACTGGTAACTTCATATCATAGTAGACCAGCACTTTTGCAGATACTACTGCCTTCTTCAGTTGCTGAAATGTTGGTTTTCCCATTTCCATGGTCTGTTTTTTATGTCTGAGTTGATTTAATGGAGCAGCTATTGACGAAAGGTTAGGTATTATTTGTGGGAGGGCACTAACACAAGTACTACAATTCCTAGTTCCAGTTAGGATCCTAAATTAGTCTTCTGGTGGGTCTTTTGTCACAGGATGACCTTCGTAAGGGCAGTGATTCATGTGTGGGGGGCTGATTAGAACCTGGTTGTAACATATCAGTGGGAATCGGTGTTGGTACACGTCGGTGTGAGAATCGGTGATTACGAACCAATACTCCCCCCCCCTTGGTCTTGATGTAGTAGGTCGCTGTGGACTGATCTCTGTAACAATACCGTAGATATCCCAGGTCTTGGTTTAAGGGTTCTGAATAGCAACATGTGATCCAACATTGATGTCAGACAGTGTATGAGCATGAGAGTTATAAAAGGCAGCAGATGATTGTAAGATATCCTGTCATTGTTCCTCAGCTGTGGCAATGGGTCAGGTAGGAATGAGTGGTGGTGGGCTGGTAGAGTGTCTTGTACTGGATGTCTGAAAAGCTTTTGCACTGGAGATAGGCCGTCTTTCCTACTAGGGGTGTTTCGGTGTAGAGGATTCACCCACAATCCCACACTAAACTTAAGATTATAACTATGATTAGATTTTATTGCACAGCCAGTCAAGAGCAAAGTAGCTACAACTACAGGCTATTTATAGTACAGCAAATCAAAACAGGCTATTAAACCAGTTTGACAAGTATCAGCCTACTTATAAACACATACTTAAGATTATACACTATATAAACAAGTTCTGTAAACACATTCCAGTCTCTAGTCCTTTACACTCCCCTCCCCTTCTTTTGCAGCATGGCTATCTTCCAAGATCAACCGCGATAAAGCATCGGCATTATGGTTTGCTACGCCCTTGCGATACTTCACTGTGAAAGAATATGGTTGTAGTGCTAGACTCCAACGAGTTAATCGACTGTTATTTCCTTTAAGACGTTCAAGCCATTCCAAAGATCGATGATCTGTCCAGATAGTAAATGAACAACCAAGTAAATACACCTTGAACGCTTCCACTCCAAGTTTAATTGCTAAACACTCCTTTTCAACTGTTGCATATTGCTGCTCACGGGGAAGGAGTTTGTGACTAAAAAAACCCACTGGGTGTTCTTCACTGTTGTCATCAATTTGACTTAAGATTGCTCCCACTCCTCTGTTGGAGGCATCTGTTTGCAGTATAAATGGTTTGCTGAAATCTGGAGTTTTCAGTACTGGATTAGAGCAAAGTATCTGCTTCAGAGTATTGAAAGCTCTATCACAAGAGTCAGACCACGATATCTTGTTTGGTATGTCCTTTCTAGTCAGATCGGACAGTGGAGCAGCCAGGGATGAATAATTATTGATAAATTTTCTGTAGTATCCTGTAAGCCCCAAAAATACTCGAACTTCTTTCTTTGACTTTGGTATTGTAAATGTTTTTACTGCCTCAAGCTTACTTGGATCTGGTTGGACCTGCCCACTACCAACGATGTGGCCTAAGTAGTTGCATCTTTCCATTGCAAACTGACATTTTCGCTGTTTCACTGTAAGTTTTGCCTTTCTTATTCTGTCAAAGACTTGTTGTAAATGAGAGATGTCACTTCTTTGTTCATTTGCCAGCTGGGGACCCATTTTTGGTGCCTCTTTTGGATCTGTGTCATCTTTCCATGCTGGCAAATCATCTTCAGTTTCATCAGTACCATTTTTGGACTCAGTCCATAAAGCAAGTGTTGGGATATTCCACTTCTTCAGCATGTTGACATGGAACATCTTCTTTCGCTTTTTGTGATCAAACATATCAACTTCATAGGTAACTGGTGTGATCTTCCTTATCACAGGGTATGGGCCTTGCCACTGGGCCAGTAGCTTGTTAGTTGTAGATGGCAGAAGTACTAGTACCTGCTCTCCTGCCTGAAATGTCATCTCTCTTGAATTCTTATCATACCATCTCTTTTGAACTGTCTGTGCCTTCCTCAAGTTTTCTCTTGCTAACTCTGACATCTTCGATAGTCTATCTTGAACAGTAAGTACATGGGACACAACACTCTCATTTGATCGTTTATCAGCTTCCCATAACTCCTTTATGATGTCTAGTGGGCCTCGAACTTGCCGACCATAGACCAATTCAAATGGAGAAAACCCTGTGGATGCCTGAGGCACCTCTCTATAAGCAAATAAAAGATAAGGCAGTAATCGGTCCCAATCTTTACCCTCATCTCCAACTAATTTGTTCAACATGGCTTTTAATGTTTGATTAAATCTTTCAACAAGCCCATCTGTCTGAGGATGGTATGGGCTAGTATGAATGGGCTGTATGTGTAACATGCGATACAGTTCAGTAAGCAACTTTGACATAAAATTGGTGCCTTGATCTGTAAGAATTTCTTTAGGGACACCTGCCCTGGAGAAAAATTTCATTAATTCTTCCGCCACATGTGGCGCATCAATTGTTTTCAAAGGAAAAGCCTCGGGGCCGGTATCTAGTTGCATAATCACATATAACCAGTATGTACCTGTGTCCTTGACGGCTCCAAGGCAATGGACCCACAATATCCATAGCAATAAGCTGAAATGGCTCTTCAATAATTGGCAATGGTATCATTGGAGCTCGAACTGTCTTTCCAGAGGCTGTTCTTTGACATTCTGGACAAGCTTTACATAGTTCTCTTACATCTTGAAACAGAGTAGGCCAGTAAAATCTCTGTAAAATCCTCTCTGCTGTCTTTTTCTGACCAAGGTGTTCTGCTAAAGGAATCTCGTGTGCTAATGACAAGATTGTTTTGCGACAATGGGAAGGCAATACTAATTGATCGATGGACATTTTACTCACTTGTTCATCTGGTGGTGTCCATCGGCGGTAGAGGAGACCATCCTGAAGGAAGTATTTCGATTGTTTGGTTTGGTTGGTTACTACTGCCTCTCTGATTTCCCTTAACGTTGGATCTTCCTGTTGAAATTGCTGCAGCTCAGCTGTAGAAATGTCCAGCGGTTGTTTAGTTTGCATTTGCTGTCTTTGAAGGCTGTTTTCTCGCTTCTGTTTCTTTGACAGTTTTTGGCGAATCTTGCCACCTTGGAAAAGCGTCTCATGGAAACATGATCCTGATATCTCTTCATTAATATCTTCACAATTCAAGGTTACTGGATTTGTAAGATTGTTGCTACTGGTTTGTAGGATTGTGTTGTTTGCCTCTGCTTGGTGATCTTCAATTGCTTGTTTGGTCTGTTTTTTCCACTGTGACCGAGTTGTGGTCATTCAAGCCATTTCCCTGTCAGGATTTAAAGTAACGTTCTGTGTCTTTGGCTTCTGTAGCATTTCCAGCAACTCTGGGACATCTCGGCCCAACAGCACTGGCACTGGTAGTTGATCTGATACAGCTGCTTCCACGTCATAGCTAAAGTCACCTATAGCAATATTAACTTGTGCCAAAGGATATGTTACACTGCTTCCATGTGCACAGTGTATGGAAACTTGCCTGTCTGTAATTTTATTTGGCCTGACCAATTCTTTTCGTACCATAGTTCTAGCACAACCTGTGTCCAGCACAATTTCTACTGGTTTACCTTCCACTTGTCCTATTTGTGATACACCAGAATCATTTTCCCCACTTGAAGTGGTGGTTCTTTCCTATGGTTGATTGCACTGAACAACGCGGGTTTGCTTGGACAGTTAGAAGCGAAATGGCCCACCTCATTGCAATTATAGCACCTTAACTTGTTCTTGTCTGATTTTTTTTATCACCTTCTGCATTTGATCTTTCCTTATCTCCCTCTTTAACTCGATCAGATTTTGCCTTCCTACAATCTCAAGCAATGTGACCTTGCTTGTTACAATAGTGACATTGAATCCTCTCACGCCTAGGGGAATTTTCTGTGTGCTGACGTCCACATTGCCTTAGTCCTACTGACTGTTGTCTGACCAGCATGTATTCATCTGCCAATTGACCTGCTTCAATTGCTGTCCTGGGTTTCTTCTCATGAACCCAAATGCTAACTTCTCGGGGGAGGGTACTCGTGAGTTGCTCCAATGCAACCTGCTCTAACACATTTTGCACAGTCTCCATAATTATGATCTTTCATCCACTTTTGTAAAAGATCCATTGTGCGGACTGCCAACTCCCTGTATGTTTCATTGTCGTTTGGAACTGCATTCCGGAATCTCTGTCGATATGTTTCCTCTGAGATATCATATCTTCGTAGAATTGATGCTTTTACTAATGCATAATTACCTGCCTCCTCAGTGGACATAGCAACATATGCTTGTTGAGCTCGTCCTGTCAACTGTGGGGCTAACCTGTAGGCCCAGCGATTTTGAGGCACTTCATACACACTCATCAGTCTCTCAAAAGTTATTAGATAGGCCTCCATATCATCAGTGTTGGTAAGTCTCTGTAACTTCACTTCAGCCTCATTGCTACCTCTAGTGACTACTGGTCTCTCAGTAGGCTCAACTGTGGCTCCTGACCTGGCTGTTCGTTCTTCAACTATTCTCATTAAAGCCTCTATGTTTGCTTGCATAGCTCTTCTGTCTTCTAATAATGTTGTCACAACATTCTGCAACTGGTCCTCACCAGCACTTCCTGGTGGAGTGGTCATAATCTCACTACTAGTAAGTTCGGTTTAAACTCTGCACCACTTCTTGTAATGCTTTTCTTTATCTGGTTGCTCATACACAGGGTTCTGTCTCAGCCTCTGGAGACAAATGATCCAACGTACACCGCTGCCACCAAATGTAGAGGATTCACCCGCAATCCCACACTAAACTTAAGATTATAACTATGATTAGATTTTATTGCACAGCCAGTCAAGAGCAAAGTAGCTACAACTACAGGCTATTTATAGTACAGCAAATCAAAACAGGCTATTAAACCAGTTTGACAAGTATCAGCCTACTTATAAACACATACTTAAGATTATACACTTATATAAACAAGTTCTGTAAACACATTCCAGTCTCTAGTCCTTTACATTCAGTATTGTAGTAGGGCACGGTAAAGCTTGTCATGGTCTAGGGATATGATCTGCCGGTCCAGGAAGCATAGATCAATTTTTTCATTGATTTGACGGTTGCTTCCACTTTGCCATTGCTTTGCGAGTATCATGGAGAAGAAACTTTATGTAGGAAACCCCAACGGTTAGCAAAATCTGTAAACATTTTGGAGTTAAATTGAGGTCTGCCATCTGACTACACTATGTCTGGAATGGCTGTCCGGTAGAATTATTGACAGATAGCTACAATCACTTGTGGGGATTCTCTATCTCGTCTAGCCTGTGATTGTTTAATATGGGGATAAGTGGGTTGTGATCTGTGACCACTTGGAAGTGTTGTAATCCAGCTAAGAATGTGTGACATTTGAGGATGGCCCAACAAACAGCTAACATTTCTAGTTCTATGATGGCGTAGCGGCACTCAGCATCAGAGAGAAAGCGAGAGCCAGCTTGGGTTAAGGTCCACTTGCCATCTGGGTTTTGCTGCTGGAGTATGAAGCCAAGGCCATGGTGACTAGCATCAGTACAAAGTCTAGTAGGTTTGTCTGTGTCAAAAAATAATAGTATGGGTGCAATCGTCAGATGTTCTTTTGCTGCTTGGAATGCTTGGTTATGAGTTGGTGACCACAGGAAGTCATTTTTTGTGCTGAGGAGGGATCGGAGGGGAGAATGCAATGAAGAGATTGTGTTGGTGGAGGCAGACAACTGGTTGACCAACCCAAAGAAGGATCGCAGATCCGTTCAGCTGGTTGGTGTGGGAAAATTAGAGATGGCATCAGTAATAGATCTATCTACTTGATAGCCATCACCAGAGAGTTGAAAGCCTGCAAAAGCGACTTGGGTCTGAAAAAATGACATTTATCTACGTAAATTGAGCACAATCTATTTGTCTGCACACCTTTGGAGAAAGCTTCTAACATGGTTGGCATGTTGAGTAGCATCACTGTCAAATATGACGATGTTGTCAATGATCCGGCGGAGTCCTGAGAGTCCTGCAAAGGCTTCAGTGCGTCTATCATAGTGTTCCGAGATTGATGATATGCCATATGGAGCACGTAGATACTTAAACCTCCCAAAGGGAGTAATAAATGTGGTCAAAGGTTGGCTTTGTGCATCAAGATGGCACTGATGGTATCCCTTCCTAGCATCTAATATGGTGAAGAATTTGACATTGCTTGTCGCCATATCAGCTACAGCTTCTGCTGGGGAGGAAGACTGATATCTCTCTCGTTTCACAAAGCGGTTCAGATGTGACAAATCCACACACATGCGGATAGTCACTATTCTTCTTAGGGTGACTACAATGGGAGCACACCAGTCAGTTGGTTCAGTGACTGGAGCAATGATGTTTTGTTGCTGTAATAAGTCAAGTTCTGCGGCCAACTTATCACGATATGCAAAGGGGATGGTTCTGGGTGATGTGACACAGAATGGCTTAGCCTGACAAGTGGATGTGGAATTGCTCACCATCCATAGCTCTAATGATGCCATCAAACACCATAGGAAATTCTGTAACAACAGAGTTTTTGGTGAGTAATGAGGTGGTTGTATTCACAGATGTGGCGTTAATGGATGGGATGTCAAAGGCTTGAGTGGACATAACAGCAGTGGCAACAGGGGGGTATCGGTAGCAATCTGGTAGTATTCCAAGGCTTTTACAAGCTTTCCATGATATTAGTACTCCACATACATCAGGATAGATGTGCAGTTCACCAGCAAATTCTCTGTTACCAAGCTTAAGGTTGACAGGTAACTTTCCTATAGGGTGCATTGCAGTTCCATTGGCAGCTTTAGGGACGAGATGGGAGGAGGTTATCAACATGCTCATTTAGGTGATGAAGTATTGCTTTACCAGCTGCAGAAACATCAGCGCCCGAGTCTGGTAGGACTGAAATGGATGTTGAGCCATTCAGGGTAGTGCACTATGTTGATGGTAATTTTGGGGGCTGGGTCAGATGCAGCAACATTGCTAATATTTGAGAGGAGTAGGTCTTTGTTGGTTGAAAGTGTGTTAGTAGATGTTGTTAACGTGGGCTTGGGTTCTGGTAGAGAGGGTCTACTACGGCACACCTTAGCAAAGTGGCCCAGTTTGCCACAATTGTTACAGGGAAGACCAAATGCTGGGCATTTAGCTCGACCACCTTGGTGCAGTTTGCTGCCACATCCTGGGCAGGTAGCTGAATAGCTAGGTGCTGTGTAGCTGGGTGGTTTCTTATGTGGTGGGTTGCATAACGGTATGGCTGCAACTGATTCTTGATCTATTCCAGTCATGTTAGCACACTGTTTCTTAGCTGCTTCTTGAGCTTGACATACCTGAATAGCCTTGTCCAGATTCAGATCTTTTATCTGTAGGAAGTCTTCAACAGTATCACCATCTAGGATGTCTTCGATAAGTTGGTCGCGTATGTTCTTTTGTATAGATTAATTTGAGCAAAAGTTGCAAGTTTTCACTATTTCACGAAGGACCAGTAGAAAATCATCAAAACTCTCTCCAGGTTCCTGGGTGCGTCTGTGAAAATGTCTATGCTCCACGGATTCGTTTATATGACCATCGATGTATGTCTTTATGGTGGCTATAATGGCTGTGATATCTTGCTTATCGGCATCAGAGAGGCCAAGGTTTTGAACAATTGAAAGAGTTTCTCGTGAAAAACAAAGTTAAGGCTTGAACTTTCTTCTCAGCCGTTTCCTCGGATAGTCCAGAGAGGCTCATGTATGATTCCCACTGAGCTTTCCACGCCATGAAGTCCAAACCATGGTTGACTTGTACGTCTAGCTTGGGTAGGTCGCCTTGTCGAAAGACGTATGGCATCATCGTTGTGATGGGCTGAAGAAGCTAGGCAAGGTGAAAAATGGTGGGAAAAACAGTACAATATGTTACCTTCTGTGGTGTCTCTAACTGGCACCAGGGAGTCACTCAGTGGGTTATGAATAGGATCAGCAGTGACGGTTATACTGTTAAAGGCTACGCTGGTAAGCAATCTGTTCGCAGCGCCATGTAAGAATGTGACATATCCAATAATGTAAATCAGACACGTGATCCTAATACAACGTCAACTATAATTATGTGCGTAACTATAATTAGCCTATTCCTACAGTATACGTACATAGCTACCCTTTGAAGGCTGTTGAAGCTATGTATATACTACTACTACTGTATCATCATCATGAACTTTGCAACAGCTGTTGCTGTGTCTGCTGTCACATGGAGCGCCATCTTGAGATAATTTACTAAAAATTATGATTTATTCCAGGATACTACCCCAAAATGCCAGCATAGTAGGTAAGCCTATTATGCTTTAAATTATGCCGGCATATTTGACGCAGACCTACTATATAGAATCAGTAAACCGAGAATGGAGGAAATCAGCACCACTGTTTCTAAGTACCAGCCATTGCAAGTTTTATGGCACTCGTTTTGCGACTACGCACGATGAACCATCCTTTCCCACCTGATTCACCCATTAACTAAAGAATTAGTACTTTCATTGTTTGAAGAATAAATATCCCAAAGTTGATCGAAATCGGTTCAGCCATTCTTCTGATACAGCCTTATAAAGTCCTTCCTGTCACCACAAAAATTTTTACGCGGCAGTTATTTTTTCTTTCTTTATTTTCATCGCACACTTTTTTCGTGAGCTTGCAGGAGCTTTCATGAACCCCAGAAGTTTTTTTCAAACTCTCTTTTTGTACATTCACTTGTTTGTCTAACTCACTCATTTCTTCATGGATTTCAGCCAAATTTATCAGCACTTCTCCTACGTATGTATGCTCTACCTGTCATACTATTTTCAGTCTGAAGTAAACACTTGAATGTATTTGAGAAGGGCTATTATACTGCAGGTTGATAGTTGCTATAACTTGGATCCCCTTCAAATGATTTGCATAAACTTTCAGATACACAATCTATATTGATGTATCACTCTGTAGTGAAAGTTAAAATAAAATGCGGGCCTGAATTAAGCTTCAAAGTTTAATTTACAATATTGTATGCTAAGCAAGTACAAGTTATGCCCATGCAGTACTTCTCTGCTGCTTGCTAGTAATACTTTTGCTATGTGTAAAAGACTCTCGGTAGTTGTCGTGTGGGCAGTTTTCCTTGGCCACATGACTCACTACCGTGAATCTTGATGTGCAACCAAAAACTTTGATATCAGCTGAGGCCAAGAAGTTATTTATTCAACTACCTGAATAACATACAATAGTTTAAAGCATATATTATTTTTAACTATGATTGGCTTTGCTACTTGACCTCCTTTTTCACACCATCATTATTATAAAAGTGGCCAAGTGACAGAGGCTATCATAGTTGTGAAAATATCCTATAAACTATTGAATGTTATTCAAGTAGATAAAAAGATTTTTGATAAGTAACTTCTTGGCCTCAGCTGATATCAAAGTTTTTGGTTGCACATATGTACCTATTTACAATACACTTTTTTTACACCCAGGGTGTTATTATTTATAGCATATTTTTGTATACTTGAGTAGTAGGATTGGAATAAAAAGTAAGGAAACAAGTAGCTAGCAAATATAGCTATCACTCACTACCCAACATTTTATACTACATGCATATTTATTTGCTCAAGCATAGAATTGCAGCTGGGTAGCTACATACACACATAGCTACATGCACAAATTAAACACCTTCTCTAGTACCTCCACAAGATTTAATCCTTACTTTGGCAGCCAGCATTCAAAACAATACATCATGCAGCCAAAGTATAGAATCTTGTAAAAGTGCTGGAGAATGTGTTTATTGCAATTCCTACTCCCTTTTTTATTCCAATCCATTTAACTAAAGTACAGTGCACCAATGTGCTTCATTTGGTGTTTTCAGGCAAAGCTGTTTGTAACATGGTTTGAAGATATGATGCCATTCTTGTATCAGTATACCCACTATTAAGTACTGCTGTAGCTACTATTGTACAACACTGATAACACAATAATCAAGACTCACGATAGTGAGTCGCGAGGCCAAGAAGAAGCGCAGCAACGCGACCACTGTAGGGAGTTATTTACACGTAGCACCGCCCTCAAACTCGCAAACGTTCTAGCTAAGCCGCCATTAAAGCTATCGCTTAGTTATTACCGACCCACAATGTTCTTACTATATATAGAATCAACAAACCGAGAATGGAGGAAATAGGCGCCACCATTCCTAAGTACCAGCCATTGCGAGATTTATGGCGCCCGTTGTGCGACTATGCACGACGAACCATCCTTTCCCACCCAATTCGCCCGTTTACTAGACAATTAGTACCTTCATTGTTTGAAGAATCAATATCCCGAAGTTGATAGACATCCATCCAGCCATTCTTCTGATACAGCCTTATAAATGCCTTCCTGTGATCACAAAAATTTTTACGCGGCAGTCGTTTTTTTTTCTTTCTTTGTTTCTTTCTTTCATTTTCGTCGCACACTTTTTTCGTGGGCTTGCAGGAGCTTTCGTGAACCCCAGAAGTTTTTTTCAAACTCTTTTTATACATTCACTTGTTTGTCTAATAACTCACTCATTTCTTCATGGATTTCAGCCAAATTTCTATCAGCACTTCTCCTATGTATGCTCTACCTGTCATACTATTATCAGTCTGAAGTAAACACTTGAATGCATTTGAGAAGGGCTATTACACTGCAGGTTGATAGTTGTCATAACTTGGACCCCCTTCAAATGATTTGCATAAACTTTCAGATATATAATCTACTAGCAAATGTCTAAATGCATGCTGTGCACAGTAGTTGTAGATAACAATGGGACTCCCTAGTCTCCTAAGCCTGTCCGTGCTTAACTAAATCTCCTATATAGCTATACATATGGTCTCTCCTATATGCCTACCTATATACCTACCTATAGTCTACCTAGTCTCCAATGCTTACTTATATACAGTACGTAGTCTTCTATGCCTATATTTATGCCTACCTAGTCACCTACACCTAGCTATGTACCTAGTCTCCTATGGCTACCTGGCTTTCTATACCTATAATATTATATGTAGTTGCATACGTAGCATCTTATGTCTGCTTAGCCTGCCTGGCCTATATTTAGTATCTTAAGCTTATTTAGTTTCCTAAACTGAGGCATACATAGTCTGTTATGTATATGCATGCAGTCTCTCCTAAGTACACATGCATGTTTCTCAAGTCTCAGTCATATATTGACCTATAATCTTCACAGCCCTGCTAGCTTCTAGTCTATAGCAAGCTAGTCTCAGGCTCTTATGCCTCTTTGGCTATTTCTGTCTAGTTACCACATAGCCAGCATTGTTTACTTATAACACCTTGTAAAATTGTAGTAGTCCCTAGGGCTTGTCTGTTTACACTGAGGTCTCTTTGTTTAATTAACACTTTGTACAATCAATGTGTTTGTTTGAACTCACTATCACTGCTTTTTTTGTAACACGATCACTTGTCACTATGTCATTCCATGAAACTACATCCTATATAAAATTTACAATGTTTATGCAGGTAGCACTATAGCTACTATGTTAGTAAGTAACTAAAGAAAAGGGCTAAAATTATATACACTGTCCTACGTACCTAATCTCTTGAACCAGACCACTTTCCTTGTGTGGTGTTTATCAATTGGAGATAACAAGTGCCCAATGGAGTGCTTATAATCTTCCATTAATAAATGCCTAGGAACTGATCTGGTTCACAAGACTAATACATTCTACAATATAGATGCATATCCCGTTGTATCTAGTCATTCAAGTACTTATTAACCTCTCAAATATCTTGGCCAAATTACAACCATGTGCTATATCTACTATATATTTCTTATATATAAAGCTGAAAAGTCGTCTGTCTGTCCGTCCGTCTGACCGTCCTGTCAATAACTCAGTCGTGCATGCATGGATCGATGCCAGACTTGCACGATGCAATAACTATGTCTTCAGGCATCTCCGAGTTCCTTTCTAAAAGTTTCTAAGTGCTATAGTCGATTCACACGAACGCTTAATAGGCTGCTTAACAGGCCATTTCGACATCATTTTCGGTTGCGTAAATTTTGAAAATCAGTTTAGGCTTGCTTAAACGTTAGCTACGGCAACATGCTATAGCTCAAACGAACCAGCATTCAATGAACAATAAAATAATCAAAATTGGAAGCCAGTGCACAACATGGTCGCAAAATTATGGTGGTTTTTCTACATGCGTGCGAAAACTGAATTACCGGGCTTTGCGTTTTTACTGAACAACCTGCCGCATGTCAGCAAAAGTGCCATTACCCAGCGTCAGCATATAAACTGCAGCTGGAATAACCGGAAAGCAGCTTACCTTGCAATGTCCATAAAGCCTTTAGTAGTAGCAGGTGTATAACGTGGCTAAGATTGCGACCGATAAATGGGCATGTCCTATGAAGTTGCATTGTTGCTTAAACGTGTCATCTTCATCATCGCAGGAGCAGGGTGGGTTCATCTGCATCAGCGCTAGCCTTATATCAAGAGTTAATATATATATAGAGGAGAGTATCCTACTCCCCTATACCCCTGTAGAAGAGCGTAGCATAAAGTTATGACGTAACGACACTAGTGACATTACAGAAGCCCCAAAAATGTCAGTAGCAACAATGAGCTAGTGCATGCAACGCCATAGTAACAATACAAAAATTCGTACTACGTGATGACTTACGGAGTTTCTCTTTCAAGTAAGTATTGGGTTAGTTTCGTGGTGCAAACCATATAAATAACTAGCCTGATAGTCTGAACTTAAGTTGTGCGCTAAACCATCGAGCATAATCGATTTTTAACGATACTATGTTCAGTTGTTGACATCACTCGTTATACAGGAAGAAACGGATAAATTCAGAAATGTTACGTCAAATAACTTTACGCTACGCTCTTCTACAGGGGTATATGGGAGTAGGATACTCTCCTCTATATATATATTATTAACTCTTGGTTATATGTATTACACTGTATTACTTGATTGGCTAATGAATAGATAAAGCTGTTCAGCTGGTACAGTTTACTACAAGGTGTTAATTAAACAAAGAAACCTCAGTGTAAACAGACAAGGTGTTAAAACCAAGACTCACGATAGTGAGTCATGAGGCCAAGAAGAAGCACAGCAATGCAACCACTGAGTGAGTTATTTACATGTAGAACCGCCCTCAAACTTGCAAACGCTCTAGCTAAGCCGCCATTAAAGCAGTTATTATCGACCCACAACGTTCTTACTATATAGAATCAACAAACCAAGAATGGAGTAAATAGGTGCCACCATTACTAAGTACCAGCCATTGTGAGTTTTATGCCACCCGTTGTGCGACTACGCACGACGAACCATCCTTTCCCGCCCAATTCGTCCATTTACTTGACAATTAGTACCTTCAATGTTTGAAGAATCAATATCCCAAAGTTCATAGAAATCTATTCAGCCATTCTTCTGATACAGCCTTATAAATGCCTACCTGTCACCACAAAAATTTTTACACAGCAGTCGTTTTTTTTCTTCATTTTCATCGCAAACTTTTTTTGTGGGCTTGCGGAAGCTTTCGTGAACCCCGGAAGTTTTTTTCAAACTCCCTTTTTATACATTCACTTGTTTGTCTAATAACTCACTCATTTCTTCATGTATTTCAGCCAAATTTGTATCAGCACTTCTCCTATGTATGCTCTACCTGTCATACTATTATCAGTCTGAAGTAAACACTTGAATTTATTTGAGAAGGACTATTACACTGCAGGTTGATAGTTGTCATAACTTGGACCCCCTTCGAATGATTTGCATAAACTTTCAGATACACAATCTATATTGATGTATCACTCTGTAGTGAAAGTTTAAAAAAATCTCGGGCTTGAGTTTTTCAAAATTAAGCTTCAAAGTTTAATTTGCAATATTGTGTGCTAGGTTATGCCCATGCAGTACTTCTCTGCTGCTTGCTAGTAATAACATCTGTTTATACTTCCAAAAAAGTAGTGATATGCATACTTAAATGTAATTAATATATAAATACATACAAATAACATTAATAGTAATGGGCTTGTTGTAATGCAGATGCAATGTTTTCGAGTGTACGCATATTCATATGTGTGAATCATTACTAGCCATTACATTGTGAACTTCCTGAATTTGCATGCATGGTTAGATATACATACTTGGAAAATTGATTTTGGTTTGTCAATGAACCTGCGTTCAGTGGTTTGCCTTGTACAACGAAGCCCTTGTAAACAGCATATACATGCAATTAAGCATGCACCATGTAATATATCTGTGTGCCTGCTATATACACGAAGAAGTTAATTATAGATTAATTTATAAAGTTTAATCCCTATACTTTTGGCTTGATATTAATAACCTTCTGAAATCATGAGCCAAAAGTAGGAATTAAATTTTTATAAATATCTCATGTCAGAATCTTTAGTGTTTTCTCGTGGCAAAATCGAGCACCATCAGTTAAGAGGTAATTACAGTCAATGTTTTAACCAGAAGTAACATACTTTCAAAATATGAAGATAAAATTTGGTATAGCTAATAGGTGAACACCTTTATGTATGTAACTACGTAGGTGAAATGGACGGCATTGAGGGGCGAGCCTGGTGCTTTGATAGATGCATGTATACACTTATATAAGCACAGAGAACTAAATATATAGCTACAGTTCAGTCTCAGTGTACAAGCAACAATGCAGCTATCTACATGATGGTCTTAAAAATTTGTACCGGTACATATTTCATGAAAACTGGGATATTAACAGTACAGTGGATTGAAATAACATAGTAGCTAATACATCACAAAAGGTATCACAAGCATGCATAATAAGCAAGTCACGGGTGGTATCGGCTATTATAAAGAAAAGTATATAGTGAGGTTGCTTTTGACAAAGTGTAAAGGAAGATTTGTTTTTATAAACAACACCTAATAGTCATCTATCTTTTTATATTATGTAGCCGGCTATAGGGCGGCAAGGCAGTTGATACTTCAATTCATCTTTATAGCCATTCAGTGCTACGTATATGCAATTCTAACATCAAATGATCAGCTTTATATTGCTTACAAATAGCTTTGATTAGAAAGTTTTATTCACACTTAATATTATGGTTTGCACTTGAATGGTATATACATGCCTATGGTTAGCATTTAATGGCACTCCATGTGTTTTATGTAATGCTGGTTAGCACTCCACCCATTTGATGTAATGTTGGTTTGCACTTAAACGGCTTTCAGCCATATAAATGGATTTTGATGTATCAAGCAAGCAAGCAAGCAAGCAAGCAAGAAGACAGATTTCACTGTTGATCCCATATGGTGGGGCAAGCCTTATAATCATACCAAATTCTGTTGAAATCCAAAGGGTTATCCTAAATTCCTTGTTTATCTCAACTGGAATGACCCCTAAGAAGTGATGCTGGAATAATCAATGGGTATACTTTCATCAAGTAGCTATCGGCATCAGTATTGACATTTACTAACTAGCTGATACTAAATGATACCATAAAATTAGGGCTGATACCAATACTAGTATCGGTATTGGTGCATCACTAGTGTGAACTGCTATTAATGCCACCACATTGACTGATTTTAAAGGACTACAATCTGGCAATTCACTTAAAATTTGCTAAACTGCTAAATTAAAATCACTGCCAAACAAACCACATATACAGTATACGGTATCTGTAACTCCATACCTACTATAGTATTTACCTCAGTATCACAATCTAAAGGTAGCTGTAGTTCCATCTCATCAATTATCAAAGATTTTATCTTTAATAAAGTAGACAGCGGCTTCAATTCACATGCAATAATTTTAAGCCCCATTAAATATTCTTGAACTTTCAATGGGATTTTGCATATGAAATACCCCTCTACAACGTGTCTTAGTAAAATAGATGCTTTTGGAAGTTTAAAGCATCCAGACAAGACTCCTATGATTGAATTATATTCTTTAACGAGTAGCTCATGGTTCGCTTCACATACAAGTATTAACTGTGTCATATTCTGTTCTTCAGTGCGTTGTTCTCCATATTCTAATTTTCCTAAATCTGAGTCAAGGATTATTGTATCTTCTATTTCTTTAAAGTAAATTTTCATCAATTTCATAGCTTTAATACATTTACTTGCATCAATAAAAGGTTTTATGATACCTAAATCACAATATTTGCAGTGGTATTTAACATATGAAGATACATCATCAATTGTTTTTGCTGAATTAAGCAATTTATCAGAAGAGAAAAAGGTTAAATGATCTTTATCAGCAGCGCATAAATCATTTATTATTTGTGAAACAGAACACCACTGCTCCTTAAATACTTTGGTCAGATTTTCCATCCATGTGAAATACTTTATATTTAAATCAAGATTAAGTTCATTTAAAACATACTCATCTAGTAAAACACAATGTCATTAAAAAACACATCAAATCAACATAGCTACATGGGTACATAGTTAATTGTTACATTACTATGTGATTTTATTATCATGAGATAGAAGAAGATTGCATGTAAAAGTATACTACCGTAGTTTAGGGAAAATTCATTGTCAGAATTTTTGTGCTAAAAATTTTCTTTTTGGATAGCCAACGAAAAATTTTTAACAGTCAATAATTAATTTTGCCACTTGTTTTTCTATAAATCTTGTGTAAACAATTCATACAAGCACATACACATGGACTATAAGCGCTAGCTAGCACAGCCGATAGGTACTTGGAAGCGCTTGCATCTAGGAGGCACTTGGCTAAAACAAGCCACCATTGAGTTGCTGTACTTTCCAACCTTGGTTGAATTGCCATGCAAGCATAAAGCCTTGAAAGAAAATAGTACTTTACGTACCTTCTGCCTTTTGTTTACAACAGCTAGCAAAGTACGCACTCAAATTTGCAAATGCTCTAGCTAAGCCACCATGACAGCTATTGCTTAGTTATTACAGATCCAGAACATTCTACTGTATAGAATGAATAAACCGAGAATGGAGGAAATCAATACCACCATTCCTAAATACCAGCCATTGCAAGTGCTCGTTCATGCGCCCATGTCCGACGAACCATCCCTTCCTGCTTGATTTGCTTGTTACTTGAGAATTATTACCTTCATTGTTTGTAGAATCAATAACCTGAAGTTCATCAAAATTGGCTTGGTCAGTCTTCTGATACAGCCTTATAAAGTCACAAAGTTTACATGGCGGTCGTTTTTTTCTTTCATTTTCATTGCACAATTTTTATAGCTTGGTAATTTTTTGAGAAAGAACATCCCTTTGCTCACATGAACAACTTTTGATTCCTTGTACAACGCATGCAGCATATTGTACAGAGTGCTGCTCTTCCAAAGCGATACATATACACACCATCATTGTCTGTGGTTATTGTTATACTTTCAGGCTCAAATGTGATTGTTGAACTGGACAAAATGGTCTAGTAGAAAAGAATATAGAATAGATGACAAGATAATCATAACTAGGTTGCAGTGGGGGAACAAGTATCCCATTTGCTTTTGAAAATTCCAACCATGTATTTCTGAGTGTACTCACAGGATGTTTCGGCAGTTCCTGGAAACCAATATCTTTCAATGACAACTCATCACTTAGTAGGAAAACACTGCAGTACTTGTACCAGTTTAGCTGGAATCGTAAAAAGAATCCTGTTCTTTTTTACTGTTAAGGTATAGTGCTCCAAAACAGTGGTGGTAATGAACAATCACAGCTAAACAAAAACACCCTGGGTGTAAAACAGTGCGAGGCCAATCAGAAGCAGCATTGCAAATAGGTATGTACGACCAAAAACTTTGATATCAGTTGAGGCCAAGAAATTACTTATCAAAAATCTACTTGAATGAGACAATAGTTTATAGCATATTGTCACAACTATGATTGACTTTGTCACTTGGCCACCTTTATTAATAATGATGGTGTGAAAAGGTGGCCAAGTGACAAAGTCAATCATAGTTGTGACAATATGCTATAAACTATTGTCTCATTCAAGTAGATTTTTGATAAGTAATTTCTTGGCCTCAACTGATATCAAAGTTTTTGGTCGTACATACCTATTTGCAATGCTGCTTCTGATTGGCCTCGCACTGTTTTACACCCAGGGTGTTTTTGTTTAGCATATCACTACTTTTTTGGAAGTATAAACAGATGTTATTACTAGCAAGTAGCAGAAAAGTACTGCATGGGCATAACTTGTACTTGCCTAGCACACAATATTGCAAATTAAACTTTGAAGCTTAATTTTGAAAAACTCAAGCCCGAGATTTTTTTTTAACTTTCACTACAGAGTGATACACCAATATAGATTGTGTATCTGAAAGTTTATGCAAATCATTCGAAGGGGGTCCAAGTTATGACAACTATCAACCTACAGTGTAATAGCCCTCCTCAAATACATTCAAGTGTTTACTTCAGACTAATAATTGTATGACAGGTAGAGCATACATAGGAGAAGTGCTGATACAAATTTGGCTGAAATCCATGAAGAAATGAGTGAGTTATTAGATAAACAAGTGAATGTATAAAAAGAGAGTTTGAAAATAATTTCCGGGGTTCACGAAAGCTCCTGCAAGCCCCCGAAAAAAGTGTGCGATGAAAATAAAAGAAACAAACAAACAAAGAAAAAAACGACTGCTGCGTAAAAATTTTTGTGGTGACAGGAAGGCATTTATAAGGCTGTATCAGAAGAATGGCTGAATCGATGTCGATGAACTTCGGGATATTGATTCTTCAAACAATGAAGGTACTAAATGTCTAGTAAACGGGCGAATTGGGTGGGAAAGGATGGTTCGTCGTGCGTAGTCGCACAATGGGCGCCATAAAACTCGCAATGGCTGGTACTTAGGAATGGTGGCGCCTATTTCCTCCATTCTCGGTTTGTTGATTCTATATAGTAAGAACGTTGTGGGTCGGTAATAACTAAGCGATAGCTTTAATGGCGGCTTAGCTAGAGCGTTTGCGAGTTTGAGGGCGGTGCTACGTGTAAATAACTCACTCAGTGGTCACGTTGCTGCGCTTCTTCTTGGCCTCGCGACTCACTATTGTGAGTCTTGATCTTGGAGTGGTTGCTTGGATGAACACAAAATATTTGTAAAATCTTTCAACAACACAATCTTGTAACAAGTCTTCTCATATCGGACTTTTTCATAGCATTTCGTTGTGTTTTTCTAAGCTTATTAGGCTTCTTTTGAATAGTTTGGGGAAATTCCTTTTTTATTACCTAACCGAGTAGCTTTCTTCATGGCACTCTTTGTTGTGCTTTTCATAGGCTGGTTCATCTCACTGAACTTCCTTCGTTGTTCTGTGAGGCTGTTCGGCTGTATCCATTTACTTTCGTTTGTTCGTCGATGAAAAGTTTGTTTTGTCTTCCATTTCTTCTGCGTACTACTACCAGTGGATGTGATATATTCCGCCATTTTGTAACAAGCGCATAATTGATGCACACCCTGTGCTTATGATTAATCACCAATTAATGGTGTTTAATCACAGCCATAGGACTTTATGGGTTCATTTTTCATAGGGTATAGCAAAGTTTGATACTCTATAATGAACTCTTGGTATAAGTGACTAGTAAATTGCTTCTGCATAAGCTTAGGTAGAAGTGACATGTGACAGTTTATATCTCAGAAATAACATCATTTACGTATGAACATTTTATTGTTATGTGAACTTCTTAAATTTCTATAATATGTGATTATGCCAGTTAGCTATATGTTGATATTTCAATTCACCTTCCTCATGTAATTTCCTAATAGCATACAGGCACTGTGTACCTTGAGCCATTCAGAAAACATTTACGTAAGTTTCTCATATTTTATGTTTATCATTGAGTATGGTAGTACTTATAGTAGGATCTATGAAAATATATGCGCCGGACAACCCTTTGAAAATCAGAATGCAAAAATTGCTGAGTAAATTTTTGTTTGCTGGCCAGCCTGTCAGTGTCAACAAGAAATTGACCTACCACCTAAACCACTAGGTGGTGTATAGCCTTTAGTTTATCAGCATGAACCTTTGCTTTTCCAATTGTCATACTCACTAAACGCTACAGCAGTTCTGATTTCTTTCTTCCTTGACAAAGTTGTTGACATTTGATTAGTATCAATATTATATATTAGCTAATGATTGTATAGTTGCATGCTATGTCTACAAATTAACGTACAATGAGAGCTGCATATAACAAACAAATTTGTGTCTTACTTGAAAAAGGCTCCTCATCTTTAATAACAACATCTCCTATTTTAAAATATGATATTTCAGAGAACAACTGTTGAAGATCAGTAGTTGGCAGATCACAACTTTTACTCGAATGACTATTAAGAGTAGAACAAATGTAAATAGCTTGTTCAACAAGGTCATTGGGAAGTAGCCAAAAGATTTCAATGCAGCCAGCAGTGAGATAACATGAAAATAAAGCTTCCTGTGATTCACACAACACCTGTTCAATTTTAGAACAATGATCAATAACTTCATTCATTGTCACTTCAGACTCATCTCTATTAAATTTTTCTTTTATTGTTGTAAATTTACCTTTAATTGATAATACAATAAAAGGAGAATGCAAATGTAATTCCTCTACTGTTCTGGAAAGTACACCTTCCTTGTATTGTTTAATTAATTTTTTTGATGCAGGATTGATAGTAGCTAATTTTTCTAACAATCTTATGTTTAATATGTTGCAATACTCTGAATTACAACTAAGTATACTAAATAATTCTGTACCATTATTTGCTAATTCAATTCTTGTTTTAACATCATTTGAAAATACTATAGTATTTCCCACTAGGCAAATCATACGTAGGTCATCAATTTGTAAAGGTGCTAAAGAATTTTTCATTTCAATAAAAAGACGTGTAAAAGCAAGAGCAGGTGGCATATCTTGAAAAATGTTATCTTGAGAAACACTACAGTCTTCACCTACAGCAACAAGATTAACATGGCAATACAAAAAGAAAAAGTAATGTACGGTACAGTTCAACTCAAACTTGACACATGTAATTGTATTACTCATTAATTTAGATGTTTATATTATCAACAAAGCATAGGGTGATCGGTGGGTAATGGTTATAAAGGTGGACATGGCACCTGTCGATCCATTACTGTAAATAGCAGAGAATTCGGCTTGGAACAAACTGGGTAATGCTGTGCTTATTATTATAGGTGTAACTACATATGTAATGAAATCGATGAGCTGTTCATTTTAATCTTGGATAGCATGCGATTAAATTTTACTTGACATCAATACACGCAGCATGCTTGCTAGCGAGTAGCAATTTGCTCGTATCAAAGCTCGTATAGTGTACCTGTCGTGCGACATACTCTTCACAAGGAATAGTTATTCGAGTACTCACAGCTCACACGCGAGTAATAGCCATGCACTCGGGCTGACTTGTGTGAAACTTGCAAGTTTTGAATACCACACACATGTAAGTGTCAAGTTTGAGTTGAGCTGTACCATAACATAAAAACATATAGCTAATGGTACATATTTACCAACCAGATACACTATAAACCCAAGGGGTTACCAAATTTAAAAGATCTTTTATGTTAGCCTTGTCTGTAGTTAAGTTACAGTATATACACCACCTGTGTGCTTGATTTTTATGATGAACCTCAGCATGCACAGTAGCGGCATTTACATTTTATTTTGTTCAAAACAATTTAGCTAGTCTCTTTATACGTAGGTATAGATGTACCTAGTATTGTACATACAGTACATTTAGGATACATACGTAATTATATACCCATTTACAACACATTTTAAATCAATATTTTTTGTGAGTGAGTCTTGAGGCCAATACATAATCACAAGGTTAGTTATTTACACTTAATTAGTACCACACTTGCAAATGCTGCTGTGAAAGCTATCATTTAGTAATTACAGTGTTTTTTGCTATGTCGAATCAGGTAAGGTATAAAAGTCGGAACGGAATGGAACCAATTAGGGCGCACACCTATCATTAATTCGCTCTGTTTTCATTTTTAACCTAACACCGAATCTTCACATCAAGTTTTACACATGTAGTTATTACAGGTTTAAAACTTGCTGTACAATGAATAATAACTAGGGGAAATGCACAGCATTGAGGGGCGAGCCTGGTGCTTTGATAGATGCATGTATACACTTACGTAGCTACCACTGATGACTTCACATGCAATTTGACATTGTAATAATTATAGCACAGGGAATAAAACATGTACAGTTCAGTCTCAGTGTAGCTATCTACATGATGGTCTTAAAAATTTGTACCGGTACGTATTTCATGAAAACTAGCCGGATATTAATTACAGTAAAGTAAAGTAATTACAGCGGATTGAAATAACATATGAATTGATTGCAAAAGGTATCACAAGCATGCATAATAAGCAAGTCATGGATGGTATCAGCTATTATAAAGAAAAGTAAATTCGTATAGGGCGGCAAGGCAGCTGATACTATACTTCAATGTATCTATCTGCTATATGCAATCCTAACATCAAATGATCAGCTTTATACTATTGCTTACTAGGCTTTGAGTAGAAAGTTGTATTCACACATTGTGGTTAATAAATTATGGTTAGCACTTGAATGGTATATACACGCCTATGGTTAGCATTTAATGGTTCGCGTGCTATGGTTAGCACTCCACGTGTTTTATGTAATGCTTGTAATGTTTGATGTAATGTTGGTTTGCACTTAAACGGCTTTCTGCCATATACAGGTATTTTGACGGTACAAACAAGCAAGCAAGCAAGAAGACAGATTTCACTGTTGATCCCATATGGTGGGGCTCGCTAAGGCTCGCCCCAATAAGAATGCAATGGTAATGTACTCGCATATGTTCTATCAAGACACACAGTAGTGTGTCAGCAGCCAAGAAACCAAAAATACGCGAAACCAAGAAAAAATACACACGGGCACACTAGTGTGTTATTTACGCAACCGGTCAAGTAGCCGATTTCAGCCTATCATAACTCAAAAACTATGGCACCTATTCCTACCAAATCTACATATTTTAATGTCACCATATACAGTACTTTACATATCAAATTTGAAAGAAATAGCCTCAGCAGTTCCTGAGATATGAGTCCCTAAACTCATCGGATTTTCTTCATATTTTTCTTCTTCTTCGCACCAAACAATAAAAGCGTACGCAACCTATGTTCTTGTGCACCAATTTTAATGAAATTTGGTGCACAAGTAGCGCTACCTAAACCCTACATCTCCACAAAATTTGGTACGATTTGCAGTAAAATTGAGGAAATATGAGCGATAGTCGATAAAATTTTTAACCAATTTGTTGACACGCCTACCGGAAAAACTGTTGGTGTTATCGTTCTGAAATTTGTATCAGGCACTAATCTAACATTAAAAGTGGACTGTTTTGATGGATTTGTAAATCGGAGCAGCATAGCCGATTTTATGATCACGAAAACAAGTAGGTGTAATTTTTGACGAAATTTTTAAAAGAGGCACTTATATCAACATAGTTGAAATAAGCCGTCTATATGGTGGGATGATACGCTGAGCCTTGATTTAGACCTGGTGACAAAGCCTGGTGACCCGTAATTGTAGCAACAAAAGATCGATACTCTCTAATAGAACAGTCACTAATGTTCTGCATATATGTAACTAATAAATGACCTGTTAATTCTAAAAAAAGAAGTGAAATCCCAACCAAAAACACAAAAAGGAGCGGCCAAGAACACTTAATGTTTTGCGGCCTGACTTGTGATTATTAAAATTTTATTTCCATCACCAGTAACACTACACAGGCCTTGGCCGCCCATTTTGATTTTGCATCTTTTTTATCCAGGCCTTTTTTTAGTTCTTGGCCGCTCCTTTTTTTACAACCAGGGTGTTTTTGGTTGAGATTTAATACTAACCGTCATTGTTACATCCTTATAGCAGTATAGTCGTAATTGAAAAGTATAGCCAATCAACATAAGGTCGTAGAATCACTCCTTATCCAAAACATCTTGGGTGTAAAAATAGCATGATCGACCAAATAAAGTATAATCATTTGAATGTGGATAAGAGTGATTGTCAACAGCAAGGGATGATATCAAGATTTAACACAAAATTCTTTTTATAATGATTCAACTACGTATACCGTTTGTCATTAAGTACGGTAGTACTTATCATCATTAAGTACGGTAGTACTTATCATTAAGTACGGTAGTACTTATCATTAAGTACGGTAGTACTTATCATTAAGTACGGTAGTACTTATCATTAAGTACGGTAGTACTTAATAGTAGGGATCGCTATGAAAAACTATGGCTTCCGGAATTTTTGCACTTTTAAAAACAACCTTATAACAGGCTTTAGCCGAAAAAACCTACCTGGATGCATTAGTACTGCTGTAATTAGGCTGTATCTTTGTTAAACGCAGCGAAAAGTCTAATATTTTGATCCACAGCGAATTTTAAAAATTTTGAAATTTACCTGTATTTCATCTGCCGGCCAGCCAGCCAGCCAGCCTGCCTGCCTGCCTGCCGTAAGACCCGGTTCCGCTAGGTCTATGGCTCCAGATTTTTCACACAACAAAGGTAATCACGTCGGATTTACGAAAATGTTATTTTGATTAAGGTTTGTCCACTGCGCCATAGCTTGTCCTTTGTTCTATCTTCTTCATCGATTGATCTTTTTCAACCGAAGGATGACAAAATATTACGAAGGTGTCAACATTCCACGCAAGGTGTTAAAATGTAACAATAAACACCTTGGATAGGCATGCTTACTGATGCAATCCGTAATACGTAATGGAAGAAGAATTCAGTCTTTCCCTATAGTTTCGTCTTCCATGCATAGCCAGACCAATTTATTTGCACGCAGCTGCGAGCAGCTGCTTATCGATCTTCTGATTGTAGGCGCCGGATGTTAATTATAACATTAAGCGCTTATAATCGGACACCTATTAACGACCTAGTACGTAGCTGCGTATTAAATGAAATGGTCTGGCTACGAGTAGAATATAGTCCTTCCTTCACAGTACAAGTCGTTTTACCATATAGACACTTGGTATCGTGATGAAACGAGTCTGTTGTAAAGGTGGACGTGGCACATACGTAGCGAGCCATTGTAAACTATGTAGATATCAATTGCTAATAAATAATTCCAGTCTTGAGTGCCTGTAACAGCTAGCTATAAAAAGTAAACAAACTAGATTTTTTAAAAATTTGAATTTAAAAAGGGAAGTAGGGATCGTGTAAAACGTAAGGAAACAAGTTGTTGATCACTCACCACCCAGCATATTGCATGTGTTTACTCAAGTATACAATTGCAGCTGGGTAAGCATTCATACATGCACAAATGAAACACATTCTCTAGCATTTCTACAAGATTTAATCCCTACTTTGGCAGCCAGCATTCAAAGCAAAACATCATGCAGCCAAAGTAGGGATTAACTTGTAGAAGTGCTAGAGAATGTGTTTCATTTGTGCATGTATGAACGCTTACCCAGCTGCAATTGTATACTTGAGTAAATACATGCAATATGCTGGGTGGTGAGTGATCGACAACTTGTTTCCTTACTTTTTACACGATCCCTACTCCCCTTTTTAAATTCAAATTTTTTTAAAAATCTAGTATAAAAACATGATATACTTTTATCAAGACTCACGATAGTGAATTACGAGGCCAAGAAGCACAGCAATGCAACCACTGAGTGAGTTATTTACATGTAGCACCGCCCTCAAATTTGCAAATGCTTTAGCTAAGCCGCCATGACAGCTATTGCTTAGTTATTACAGACCCAGCAAGTTCTTACTATATAGAATTAATAATCCAAGAACGGAGGAAGTCGGCACCACCATTCCTAAGTACCAGCCATTGCAACATAAATACATTACAGCATTACGAAGAACAACAGCACTAGTGCTGCACGACACAGATGACATATGACATATTGCAACATAAAATTTTATATCGTGATATGATATAAGCAATTTATATATTTTTCATGTCAGGACATAATTTTCGTGCCATGTAGTAGGTACTGCGCACGTGCTGTTTAGTGCTGCACGACATGAACTTTTCTCATGTCCTATGTCATAGAAGTCTGAGGTCACGATATGAACATATATGCATTTTAATCATGTGTCCTGACGTAATCCACCACATCTCCTCCTTGTATGGGCTTTCTGTCTTGCAAGGGGTATCATCTGGTGCTCGTTTCAGATGATGTTGAGTGATCATGATCTGCAGTTGGTGCGGTCATTGCTTCATTGGATTCTGATGCTTCTGCTGCTGCCGGATTTTAGGCTTGGAATATCAAAGTCTTTAAACTGTGACTTGTCCTGCCTTAACTGATGTGCATGTCTCCCCCAGGTTCCTTTGTCTACTTTTACATGATACATGACTTGACCAATTATTTCACCTTGAATTCATTTTTGCCTGCTCCTGTAATTTCTCACCCATACTCTTTCTCCCTCTTTAAACACTTTTAAGTCACCCTGGTTTGTGTCTGCATTGTTTTTGTACTTCACTAGGCCCTTTGAAGTTGGTTGGATGAGATCTAGTCTAGTTCTCAGATGTCGTTCATCAACAGTTCACATGGTGTTATACCTGTAGTACAATGAGGAGTAACTCTGTACCTGGCTTTCATCTTCTCCCCACTCAATTTACTTTTCATCATTGTTGTTTTAAATGCCTGGACAAATGTCTTGGCTTCGCTGTTCGATTAAGGGTGATATGGAGGCATGCGGATATGTGGATACCTCTAACAATAAACACATTGGATAGGTACACGCTTATACAATGCATCCTGGTAATTGACACATAATGGAAGGGTCGTCAGCTTTTCCTTAGTCTTCCATTGTCAGACCAATTTACGTGCCAGCTGCTTATCGATGTTCTGCATCTGATGTAAACTATACAGCCATATTATATCCGGTGCTCGGAACATTGATAAACCACCTAGCATGTATCTAAAAAGGTCAGGCTACAACTTCCTTTCACAGTACACGTCGTTTTGCTTAGTACTGTGATGAAATGAGCTTGTTGTAAAGGTGGGCATGGCACACATGTAGCAAACCATTTTAGACTAGCTACATAGATACCAATTGCTAAGAAATAATCCTATTCTTGAGTGCTTGTAAAAAGTGTTAAGTCTGAAATATAATGCCAGTTTATAGAATAAGGATTAAAGGGGCAATGCATTGCATTTGTTTTGTTATGAAGCCGTTTAAGTTTTTGACGATACACGTGATTTTTGGGCCTAAGATAATCACATGTCTCATTTCTGACATAACAAAGGCGCGTAATGTGTAATAATGCTGCTTGGACGTCCTCGTGCTGGAAGAGCAAGATACGTTTGTGTCAAACTTAGCGGGGAGACACATGAATGGTGGATAGAAGCAAAGCGTTGTTTCCAAATGAATAGCGATGATGCATTGGCCAATCATCTGCTCCATATGTCTGCTCGAACTTGCTACCCATTTACCGTTTCAGCGTTTACCGTTTCAGTGCTTACCGTTTCAGTGTCGGAGCTACTTCCACTGGTATTGCCATCTGGTTCATCATCACTGCTTGTAGCCATTTTCTCCGTAATATTTCGCGGATATTTCTGTCCCTTACATAACGTCATTGTTTATTACTTGAATGGCTTCATAGCAAAAACAAATGCAACGCATTGCCCCTTTAAAATAGCTATAGCTACGTAGTAACCAGTTCTATAAAAAGTAAACAAACTAGATTTTTTTAATTTTGAACTTAAAAAGGGGAAAATAAAAGTAAGGAAACTAGTAGCTAGCTACGCATCACTTACCATCCAACATTGTATACTGCCTGTGTTTGCTCAAGTATAGAATTGCAGTTAGGTAGATTTCCCTACTTTGGCAGCCAACATTCAAAATACATCATGCAGCCAAAGTGGGGATTAAATCTTGTAGAGGTGCTAGAAAATGTGTTTAATTTATGTATGTATATGTACGTATGTAGCTTGCAGTATACAATGCTGGATGGTGAGTGATAGCTATATTTGCTAGCTATTTCTTTTTACTGCAATCCCTACTCTCCTTTTTAAATTCAATTTTTTAGATTAAATTATGAATTTAAAAAGGAGTATGGATCACAATAAACAAGTAATTAGTAAATACTAGCTATGTATCTGTCATTCAATAGACCACATGCAAAAGATATTAGTTTAATCTTCTGTGATATTTTAGTACATTTAATTTCCTTTCTTGTGATAAGCAACATGAGCTGTTATCTTCTTCAAATCCCATGAAATTTCTATTTAAACAATTTGTGTCAATAATAATGTTGGAAGAGCGATCACTTTGATATCCTGGGATCTTTTAGAGAGATTTTCTGTGAAAAGTTGTGTTATTACAATGTTAATCTGTGTAGCAAATATTAGCTGCTTGAGACTAGTGGTATTACCAAAATTTCTCAAAGTGTTACTAAATTGTTTTACTTGGAGAGTGTGATATGGCCTTATGCTTTGATTATAAAGTAGTTCATATATTCATTTGTTGGCATAATATGATAGAGCTACATATTTCCATCAGGTGAGGAGATATGACAATTTTGATTTCGGGCTTTCATGGATGCACGCACTATAATAATTACAGCGTTATCTTAGTCTTCTTTGGCAGTAACTCATGACGCACTTCGTTATTAAGGCCATGCCCATCGACTGTATCAATGCATGGCAAGTGTTATATAAAGAAGCTGAAAAGCAGTTACGATACCAATTTAATGTAACGTTGCACTCGCGAGTACTACGCTCGCGAGTGCGAATGGCAATGCTCGTGTGTGCGAGTACAAACACTCGCGAGTACTAGTAACAGCAATGTACCAATAGCAAGTACAAGGCAAAACTATGCGTGGTACGCCTTCTTTATAAACAGTAGTACTTGTTGCTACTTCAATACAAGCTTCATGCGCTTGACATTCGGTAAGTGCCATGCCCACTTTATACTACAGTACTCCGTGTTACTACTTCAATACAAGCTTCATGCACTCAATATATTTGGTAGATGCCACGCCCAGGAGTGTAGTACTTCGTCTTGCTACTTCAATACCAGCTTCGTGCACTCAATATTCAGTAGGTGCCCACCTTTAAGACTAAAGCACTTCATTTTACAATTACTTTATACTAAAGCATTTTGCTTTACTACTGGAGTAAATTGAAGCTATTACACGGCTTATAAACCAATTCGTGGTCGCTACTTCACTACTCGCGAGTGCAATCGCTCGCACTCGTGAGTGATGGCGCTCGCACTCACGTGTGATTGCACTCGCACACGCGCGCGATTGCGACGTTGCATTAAATTGGTACCGTAACTTGTTTAACCGGTTATTCAGCTTTCATTTCACGTGAATAGTTTTTAATAGCCTGGGGCACACATACACAGACACACACACGCAAACCGACTTCCCAGACAAAAGCAATTTCAAGAAACCAGATCCACCCCTGGTTTAAAAATCCTGGTTATACTTTGTTCTGCCAGGTTTAACACCTTTACTCCGTGTTTTATTGCCCTCGAAAATGATGACTTGAACATAATAAAAGACCACGCCTTAGGTCGCACATGGCGTATAGCTAGGTGCCTGTCAAAGTTTGGGATTAAATCTTACATTATAAATTTGTTACTTGAGTGCTCCTTAACTTGCAAGTGGTCTGTTGCACCGTTTACTTTGTTGGACAACATATGTTCCATTTGTGTGTGTACGTATATAAACAACATGTGTTTGATTTGTGTGTGTATGTACATAGCTACCCAGCTACAATTTTACTTGAGCAAATATATGCAGTAGCCAATGCTGGCTGTTATGCGATAGCAAAATATCTGAACTTGTTTCTTACTTTCTATTTTTTTTATCCTAGCTTTCTAGCTACTTCACTGTGCATGTGCCATACCCACTCACATAACTAAAGCGTTCTGTCTTTGTACTATGTAAAACACTTCTTATGGTGAATAAAAATGTAATATCTATACGATTCGAATGCAATGTGTCAAGTGTGTATCCAGAAAATATCAAGGAGTGGCACCAAAATGAAAGGCATATGACACAAATTTGAGGAAGCATTTACAAAAACATCACAGGGAGAAGTATAAAGAACTACATATTGGAGATTGAAGATTACAAACAATCTAGTAAAAGATCAAAGATCAGCTTTTGTTTCAATATATCGGCTTTCTTTTAATATTGGTTTGTTTAGAAATCTTTATTGGAAAATGTAGGTTAAGATATATCAGTATTGGTATCAAATCCATGTGATATCCTTACAGGCTTAGTTGATATATAGACAGGAATTAATTTACACAGTGACTGACAAAATGTGTTATGGAAAGCAGATGGCTGTATGCTACACTATTGAATCAACAATGTTGTAAGCCTGTACAGATACGTACCAATACAGTATCAGCACTGATGTTACTAATAAGTGCTGTTACTAAAATATTTATTGGCTTAATGCATGCACATACAATTATAAATTAATTATTTACGTGGATCTATGCGGAAGAAGAAAAGTCCAATTGGAAATATTTTGTGTTGTGCTATACCGGTACTTTGTTCATTTGCCTGTGTTTATATTGTTGACGCCTTCGTAAAATGTCAACACCCTTTGTCGAGGAAGATCAATTGATGAAGAAGACAGAACAAAGGACAGGCTATGGTGCCGAGTGAGTATGACAATCAGCATAGCAAGGGTTCGTGCTGAAAGAAATTGTAGTTGTTTTTCGCATTCTGGTTTTTAAAAGGTTTGTTTATCAAGGCATGTACATATTTTTGGAAGCCATACATTTTCATAGCAATACCTACTATGAAGCCACATAATATTTTGTGTTACATAAAAATAATTACTACCACAAACTATTGGCTAATACAGCTGTAAAGCAGCCTAAAAGCTTGTTAGGCTAGGCCTTTCTTGTAAACATCGCACAGCCCCTTTAATGATAACTATTATAGTGCTGCATAAAATGTATTTTTGGAAAATCACTTATTCTAATAGTGTTTAGAAGATGATTTCAATGTTACACTTTTCACATAAAATAGTAAATTAATTACGTACATAGCTAATTATGCATATGCAAAAATTTACCCTCATTGTGTAGCTGATCAGGGTTAACTAGTTTACTTACAAACCTTCATCAATATCAGGAGTACTTTTAGGTTTCTTTGGATTTGGCACATCATAGTCTGTTTTATCTAATACCAAACAATAAAACATTAGAATACATAGTTATCTACTGTACAATACAATGCAGTAACAATAGTGAATCATGAACCATAATAGTGATTCATGATAGGAAAACGTAGTAATACTAGAATGATAAAAAAATTAAAGATTCAAAAGGAAAATAGGGATTGAATAGTGCGACAAAAAGTAAGGAAACAAGGAATAAGATTTTAGGATGAGAGAACATTCTGGCATGAGATAATTTATAAAAGTTTAATCCCTACTTTTGGCAAACCTACTGAAGTGAGCCAAAAGTAGGGATTAAGCTTTTATAAATTATCTCATGCCAGAATATTCTCTCATCCCAAAATCTTATTCCTTGTTTCCTTACTTTTTGTAGCACTATTCAATCCCTACTTTCCTTTTGAATTTTTAGTTTGTTTGCTTTTTATACATGCTAAGCATTCATAATAATTTTTCAGCAGGCGCACAAAATGTTACAGGTGCTTATGTAATAATTAGCTAAACAAAAACACCCTGGGTGTAAAAAAAGTGCGAGGCCAATCAGAAGCAGCATTGCAAATAGGTATGTACGACCAAAAACTTTGATATCAGTTGAGGCCAAGAAATTACTTATCAGAAATCTTTTTAACTAGCTACTTGAATGACATACAATAGTTTATAGCATATTTTCACAACTATGATTGGCTTTGTCACTTGGCCACCTTTTTCACACCATCATTATTAATAAAGGTGGCCAAGTGACAAAGCCAATCATAGTTGTGAAAATATGCTATAAACTATTGTATGTCATTCAAGTAGCTAGTTAAAAAGATTTCTGATAAGTAATTTCTTGGCCTCAACTGATATCAAAGTTTTTGGTCGTACATACCTATTTGCAATGCTGCCTCTGATTGGCCTCGCACTTTTTTACACCCAGGGTGTTTTTGTTTAGCATATCACTACTTTTTTGGAAGTATAAACAGATGTTATTACTAGCAAGCAGCAGAGAAGTACTGCATGGGCATAACTTGTACTTGCCTAGCACACAATATTGCAAATTAAACTTTGAAGCTTAATTTTGAAAAACTCAAGCCCGAAATTTTTTTTTAACTTTCACTACAGAGTGATACATTAATATAGATTGTGTATCTGAAAGTTTATGCAAATCATTCGAAGGGGGTCCAAGTTATGACAACTATCAACCTGCAGTGTAATAGTCCTTCTCAAATATATTCAAGTGTTTACTTCAGACTGATAATAGTATGACAGGTAGAGCATACATAGGAGAAGTGCTGATACAAAATTGGCTGAAATCCATGAAGAAATGAGTGAGTTATTAGACAAACAAGTGAATGTATAAAAAGAGAGTTTGAAAAAAACTTCCAGGGTTCACGAAAGCTCCCGCAAGCCCACAAAAAAGTGTGCGATGAAAATGAAAGAAAGAAACAAAGAAAGAAAGAAAGAAAAAGAAACGACTGCCGCGTAAAAATTTTTGTGGTCACAGGAAGGCATTTATAAGGCTGTATCAGAAGAATGGCTGGATGGATGGATGGATGTCTATCAACTTCGGGATATTGATTCTTCAAACAATGAAGGTACTAATTGTCTAGTAAACGGGCGAATTGGGCAGGAAAGGATGGTTCGTTGTGCGTGATCGCACAACGGGCGCCATAAATCTCGCAATGGCTGGTACTTAGGAATGGTGGTGCCTATTTCCTCCATTCTCAGTTTGTTGATTCTATATAGTAAGAACGTTGTGGGTCGGTAATAACTAAGCGATAGCTTTAATGGCAGCTTAGCTAGAGCGTTTGCAAGTTTGAGGGTGGTGCTACGTGTAAATAACTCCCTACAGTGGTCGCGTTGCTGCGCTTCTTCTTGGCCTCGCGACTCACCATCGTGAGTCTTGATGACAGGTAGAGCATACATAGGAGAAGTGCTGATACAAATTTGGCTGAAGTCCATGAAGAAATGAGTGAGTTATTAGACAAACAAGTGAATGTATAAAAAGGGAGTTTGAAAAATATTTCCGGGGTTCACGAAAGCTCCCGCAAGCCCCTAAAAAAAGTGTGCAATGAAAGAAAGAAAAAAAAGACTGCCGCGTAAAAATTTTTGTGGTCACAGGAAGGCATTTATAAGGCTGTATCGGAAGAATGGCTGAATAGATTTCTACGAACTTCGGGATATTGATTCTTCAAACAATGAAGGTACTAATTGTCTAGTAAACGGGCGAATTGGGCGGAAAAGGATGGTTCGTCGTGCGTAGTCGCACAATGGGTGCCATAAAACTCGCAATGGCTGGTACTTAGTAATGGTGGCGCCTATTTCCTCCATTCTCGGTTTGTTGGTTCTATATAGTAAGAACGTTGTGAGTCGGTAATAACTAAGCGATAGCTTTAATGGCGGCTTAGCTAGAGCGTTTGCGAGTTTGAGGGCGGTGCTACGTGTAAATAACTAACTCAGTGGTCGCGTTGCTATGCTTCTTCTTGGCCTCGCGACTCACTGTCGTGAGTCTTGATGCCTGTTAACAGGTGCTTGTAACAACGCGCTTACATGGCAAAGCAGCTGTGTGATAGCAAATTGTGCTCGAAAAACAGCAAAAGCTATTTGTCCAAGGCTATAGTCTCGAAGTTCATGATGTAATAAAGTACACACGAAAACATCTCTCTCGCCACTTACTAATTATATCACGTGCAAGCCATGTTTTGCGTGATGTAATAAGCAGAAGCCGTAACAGGCTTATCGTTACCTTTGGTGAGATTCGCACCTTGCTAAAGGAGTATAGAAGAACAAGGAAGGGAATGAAGGATAAAAGGAATCGCCATGGCGCAGTGGGTAAATTGTCTTCGGAACAACATTTTCGTAAATCCGGCATCATTACCTTTATTGTGTGAAGTTTCTGGAGCTGTACACCTAGCGCAACCAGGTCTTACGGCAGGCTGGCTGGCAGGCAGACGAAATACAGGTGAATTTCAAAATTTTTAAAGTTGGCTGTAGATAGAAATATTCAACTTGTCGCTTTGTTTAACCAAGGTACAGCATCATTACAGCCTTACCAATGCATTCCAGTCAGTTTTTTCGGGTAAAGCCTATTGGAAGGTTGTTTTATAAAGTGCGAAAAATCGGGAAACCATACAATTTCATACCAATCCCTACTATTAAGTACTACCATACTTAATGATAACAGACACAAAAACAACTGCTTTAATGGTTTTGAACCATCCTTTAGAGTTGTTTTTAGAAGTGTTAAGAGTAAAGGAAGAGTTTCACAAGTTTAGGTGTATTGCAAAAAGTGTTCCATATTACCATACAGCGGGAAATTTTTGAAAGGTTAAATTTTTGAAAAAGGCTGAGTTTAAAGGATTTCGAAAAAATAATTTCGAAAGTCTGCCTGAGCTTGTGAAGCCCAATTTTGTTTGGTTTAACAATCGCCTAATATCATATCGCAATTACGATACCTTTGAAACGTAGCATTTCGAAAAGACTGAACAATTGACATGATTTTCTTATTACCTTAGCTCGCAGTTTAGCTATAGCTACAAGACTAGATGCTTAATCGATTGCACAATAATAATAATTATGGCATGGCGCATCTCGTGGTGTACACTACTCGGTACACTATAGCACTGCACTGGAAACTTACACATTCAATATGGACTCGGTTATTCGTGGACACCGCGTATACAAATACTTCATTGATAGAGAGCTCTTGGTAAGGACTTCACAAGAACAGCACTATTTGCGGCTTCTGTCGCTGAGCTCAGTCAGCATTGAATGTGCCAGAGGACCATCCGGTTCTGGCAGAATGCTCTCTATCTTCTCCTCTTTGGAGGTTTCAATATGCTTGAAAGACTTTAGAAGTGTCATTACCGCAAAACTGCTCGTGATTAAAGAATAATTATGTAGCTAGCTACGTAGTTTGAAAAATTTTTTTTGAATATTTTCAAAATCTTTGAAAATAAAAACCTTTGTAAATTTCCCGCAATATGGTATTATTTTTACGGGGTCACATCAGTTCAAATTTTATTAAATTCAGATTGAATGTATGATTGATCATCAGCGTCACCCCGCTAAATCAAATCAAAAGCAAAATCACAAAAAGCTTAGACCAGTGATACATTAGGGAGACCAGCCCCATCATCAAAACTGGTCCCACTTTGCCAACAAACACATGATCCAATAAAGCAAAGGTTGGTAGCCCGAATAACAGCAAAGGCTAAGCATACCTTAATCCACATAAGCACATGACCTTTATCCCAACCACTAGATAACCTATCTGCAAGCTGCTGCAAAAACATTATTGCCTAATGCCCAAGTGCCCCATCAACAGATACTACAAAGGGGTAAAAGAGGGATGATGCAACTCAGCAGTAGATAAATACTTGCATGCACTTCTTCTCTTCCTCAGTACCAGCCAAAACTGCAGACACAGAGCGCTCGACATAAAAGCTGCATCAGTATCTGCCACTCAAGTCTGGCATAGCCAACCCTTTTATGTGATGCCCTCCTGAAAAAGAAAGGGTCTGATGACACTCACATTATAAATTTGTACAGCATTACTGAAGTGCATCTAATCTACTAAATATTTATGACATATTTCCGCTTACGAATGATAGTAAAATGGCAGCATTGTTTCTTGAATATGATGCTGAAGCTACAAAATTGAAGCTGATTTAGTCTCAGTTGTTTGTTAAAAAGATCAAGACTCACGATAGTGAGTCGCGAGGCCAAGAAGAAGCAGCATACGCAACCACTGAGTGGGTTATTTACACGTAGTACCGCACTGAAATTCGCAAACGCTCTAACTAAGCCGCCATGAAAGCTATCGCTTAGTTATCACAGACCCACAACGTTCTTACTATATAGAATCAATAAACCGAGAATGGAGGAAGTCGGTGCCACCATTCCTAAGTACCAGCCATTGCGAGTTTTATGGCGCCGTTCGTGCGCCCACGTCCGACGAACCATCCCTTCCCGCCCGATTCGCCCGTTACTCAAGAATTAGTACCTTCAGTGTTTGAAGAATCAATAACCTGAAGTTCGTCGAAATCAGTTCAGCCAGTCTTCTGATACGGCCTTATAAATCCTTCCTTCCACAAAAATTTTTTTGACGCGGCAGTCGTTTTTGTCTTCTACTTTCTTTCTTTCTTTCTTTCTTTCTTTCTTTCATTTTCATCGCACACTTTTTCGTGGGCTTGCGGGAGCTCGCATGAACCCTGGAAGATTTTTTCAAACTCTCTTTTTGTACATTCACTTGTTTGTCTAATAACTCACTCATTTCTTCATGGATTTCAGCCAAATTTGTATCAGCACTTCTCCCATGTATGCTCTACCTGTCATACTACTTTCATCCTGAAGTAAACACTTGAATGTATTTGAGAAGGACTATATATTACACTGCAGGTTGATAGTTGCCATAACTTGGACCCCCTTGAAATGATTTGCATAAACTTTCAGATACACTATCTATATTGATGTATCACTCTGTAGTGAAAGTTAAAAAATAATTGTAGGCTTGAGTTTTTCAAAATTCAGCTTCAAAGTTTAATTTACAATATTGTATGCTAAGCAAGTACAAGTTATGCCCATGCAGTACTTCTCTGCTGCTTGCTAGTAATAACATCTGTTTCCAAAAAAGTGGTGATATGCTAAACAAAAACACCCTGGGTGTAAAAAAGTGCGAAACCAATTAGAAGCAGCATTGCAAACAGGTGCGACCAAAAACTTTGATATCAGTTGAGGCCAAGAAGTTACTTATCAAAAATCTTTTTAACTACTTGAATGACATACAATAGTTTATAGCATATTTTCACAACTATGATTGGCTTTGTCACTTGGCCACCTTTTTCACACCATCATTATTAATAAAGGTGGCCAAGTGACAAAGCCAATCATAGTTGTGAAAATATGCTATAAACTATTGTATGTCATTCAAGTAGTTAAAAAGATTTTTGATAAGTAACTTCTTGGCCTCAACTAATATCAAAGTTTTTGGTCGCACCTGTTTGCAATGCTGCTTCTAATTGGCCTCGCACTTTTTTACACCCAAGGTGTTTTTGTTTAGCATATGCTAAACAAAAATACCCTGGGTGTAAAAAAAGTGCGAGGCCAATCAGAAATAGGCCGCATTGCAAACAGGTGTGACCAAAAACTTTGATCAAGACTCACGATAGTGAGTCGCGAGGCCAAGAAGAAGCACAGCAATGCGACCACTGAGTTAGTTATTTACACGTAGCACCACCCTCAAACTCGCAAACGCTCTAGCTAAGCCGCCATTAAAGGTATCGCTTAGTTATTACCGACCCACAACGTTCTTACTATATAGAATCAATAAACCGAGAATGGAGGAAATAGGCGCCACCATTACTAAGTACCAGCCATTGCGAGTTTTATGGTGCCCGTTGTGCGACTACGCACGATGAACCATCCTTTCCCACCCAATTCGCCCGTTTACTAGACAATTAGTACCTTCATTGTTTGAAGAATCAATATCCCGAAGTTCGTAGAAATCTATTCAGCCATTCTTCCGATACAGCCTTATAAATGCCTTCCTGTCACCACAAAAATTTTTACGCAGCAGTCGTTTTATTTTTCTTTCTTTCTTTCTTTCTTTCTTCATCGCACACTTTTTTCGGGGGCTTGCGGGAGCTTTCGTGAACCCCAGAAGATTTTTCAAACTCCCTTTTTATACATTCACTTGTTTGTCTAATAACTCACTCATTTCTTCATGGATTTCAGCCAAATTTATATCAGCACTTCTCCTATGTATGCTCTACCTGTCATACTATTATCAGTCTGAAGTAAACACTTGAATGTATTTGAGAAGGACTATTACACTGCAGGTTGATAGTTATCATAACTTGGACCCCCTTCGAATGATTTACATAAACTTTCAGATACACAATCTATATTGATGTATCACTCTGTAGTGAAAGTTTAAAAAAATCTTGTGCTTGAGTTTTTCAAAATTAAGCTTCAAAGTTTAATTTGCAATATTGTGTGCTAGGCAAGTACAAGTTATGCCCATGCAGTACTTCTCTGCTGCTTGCTAGTAATAACATCTGTTTATATTTCCAAAAAAGTAGTGATATGCTAAACAAAAACACCCTGGGTGTAAAAAAAGTGCGAGGCCAATCAGAAGCAGCATTGCAAATAGGTATGTGCGACCAAAAACTTTGATATCAGTTGAGGCCAAGAAGTTACTTATCAAAAATCTTTTATCTACTTAAATGACATACAATAGTTTATAGCATATTTTCACAACTATGATTGGCTTTGTCACTTGGCCACCTTTTTCACACCATCATTATTAACTAGACAGATGCTACAGCATCTGTCTGGGGCGAGCCTGAGTGTGTATTTTTGAAGTATTAACGTAAGAAATAATCTGATACTCCAGCGAATCTTACTTCTCTTTCTTGTGGTGTTTCTTCTGCTCGTCTAAGTCTATACAGTTCTCGTCTCCTACGCAGCCTCTCTTGTCTATCCATCACGTGCAAATATCACTGAGTAGACTCAACTCGCTATTGTCCGCGACACGAACGACCCTACCAACCAAATATGGAGCATCAGTAAACTCAACTCGTTATTGTTCGCGACACAAACGACCCTACCAACTAAATATGGAGCTTCAGTAAACTCAACTCGTTATTGTTCGCGACACGAACGACCCTACCAACAAAATATGGAGCTTCAGTAAACTCAACTCGTTATTGTTCGCGACACGAACGACCCTACCAACTAAATATGGAGCTTCAGTAAACTCAACTCGTTATTGTTCGTGACACGAACGACCCTACCAACCAAATATGGAGCATCAGTAAACTCAACTCGTTATTGTTCGCGACACGAATGACCCTACCAACCAAATATGGAGCGTCAGTAAACTCAATTCGTTATTCTCCGCGACACGAACCAAATATGGCACGTAAGTAGAATGCACTCGTTACAATCGTATCAACCAAATATTGAATTTGCTTGCTTTTCATCGGAGTTGTTTGTATACGTGAAACGACCGTACCAACCAAATATGGAAACCGTTCGCTTTTTCTCGTAGTTGTTTGTATACGTGACGACCGTACCAAGCTTCTCGCTAGTGTGGGGCTCGCTCAGGCTCGCCCCAATAAGTGATAAAGCCAATCATAGTTGTGAAAATATGCTATAAAATTTGTATGTCATTCAAGTAGTGAAAAAGATTTTTGATAAGTAACTTCTTGGCCTCAAATGATATCAAAGTTTTTGGTCGCACATACCTATTTGCAATGCTGCTTCTGATTGGCCTCGCACTTTTTTTACACCCAAGGTGTTTTTGTTTAGTATTAGTGTAACTTGCATAAAAACAGCTATTTTACCATAAGTTTTCTAGGACATGGGAGTGTTTATGACAGGCCTGTGGTTAGGTAATCATCACAGGTTCCTATATGCCTGCATGTAGGTATTAATGTGTCAAGCTACAGAATAGCTGCAGACAGTAGACTGTCATGCTATCATGCCTGTAGAGCAGTAGTGTGCCAAAATATAGCACTTCCCATACATTTTATCCAGGTATTCAGTGGAAGCCTTGGTGGCCACTCGTTTCTGGGTACAGCATATCAATCCTTAGCTACTAGCTATAGATGTTTCTCGATTTAAGCACTGGCATATTGTTTGAGGTGTAGAAGTATTATAGGTTTTCTTCCAAGAATGAATCTGTATTATAACTTACAGCAAGTAGACAAATTAATATATTTGTACATACCATGAATATCATTTAAGTAGTGAATGAAAATTTTAGCCTTCTTAACTTCTTTTAAAGTATATACGTACATACAACATAGACAGTAAATTATCGTAATTGTAAAGTGACTAGATAGCTAGCTACTTAGCTTACTTTGTGATGTGCTCTTTCGTTTTCTGTCATTGCCTAAAATAGATAACATAGCAATATCATTAAGTATGGTACCATAGTATACGTACGTAATAGTAGGGATCGCCAAGAAAATGTATGGCTTCTGAAAAACGTGCCTTAAAAATCGATCTTTTAACAATCTGAATGCAAAAAACCAACTACAACTGTATTGGTACAACACTTGTAATTTCTGCAACATCCCTAAAACTGGCAAAAGTTTTCCAAGATGAAGCGCTTTAATTAGAACATACCACATGTTCGAGTTGCAATTTGTTTGAAAGGCATTTGAAGACTTATAGCAATGCAAAATCAACAAAGTGGAGGACAAATTTAAATAGTACTTAAAGGAAATTGTTTGTAATATTCATAGGCCTAGTTAATATATTCATTTATTTAGTATGTAGGTCTACTGCTGCTATATAGAATATTTACAGGGTTCATTGACAAAGGTAATTATATATAATGAATTTCATAGACTGTCATAATTAGTGCTTATGATGTTACTGAGATGGCTACATACATATTTATAATTTGCATGTAAAAACTCTAATTGAGCATACAAAATGTGAGTACATGTATAATCGGCTATATACATAGGTGTACAATAATTTTAGCTGTAAGACTATGGATGCTAAACAAAAACAGCCTGGCTGTAAAAATGTGTGAAGCCAATAAGAAGCAGCATTGCAAATGGTCACAAATGACCTAAAACTTTGATATCAGGTAAGGCCAAGAAGTTATAACCATTTTACTTGAATGATATACAATAGTTTACAGGGCATCTTCACAACTATGATTGGTTTTGTCACTTGGCCACCTTGATGGTACAAAAAAGGTGGCCAAGTGACAAAACCAATCATAGTTGTGAAGATGCCCTGTAAACTATTGTATATCATTCAAGTAAAAAGATTCTTAATGGTTATAACTTCTTGGCCTTACCTGGTATCAAAGTTTTTGGTCACTTGTGACCATTTGCAATACTGCTTCTTATTGGCCTCACACTTTTTTTACAGCCAGGGTGTTTTTGTTTAGCATATCACTGCTTTTTGTACATAAGTAGCTATAGCTACATACGTACACAGATTGTTAGCTAGGTCCTGACAAGAAACTTTATACTGATTTTATGCATGTATTTGCTTAGTTAGTAGCTATATTATGGCTATAAACCTATGTTATGTTTAAAACTCAATTTTAACAAACTCCCGTGTCATAGTTTTTTTAAACTTTTAGTGAGTAGCTATTTGTGTATCAATTTACTGAAATTTTATGCAAATGATGTGATTTTCCTTTGAGTTATGGCAACTTTTGTCCTGCTATGTAAAAGTTTCTCTCAAGAGCATTAATGTATTTACTTAATCCTGAAGATTGCTTGACTTGTAGAGTATACATAGGAGAAAGTTTGATTGAAATCAATGAAAGAATGAACGAGTTGTTAAACAACAAAGTATGATGTACAGAATGAAAAGATGAAAATAAATATTCTGGGGTTCACGCAAGCTCTCATAAAGTGTGCGATGAGAATAAAGCAGAAAGAAGAAAAAATGACTGCCACGTAAAATATTTTAATGAAAGGAGGACTTTATAAGGCTGTAACAGAAGACTGGCTGAACCAATCTTGATGAACTTCGGGTTACTGATTCTTCATTAAAGATAGTCTGCAATGGAAAAATGACTTGGGCTTATACTTTACCTTAGTGTTAGTAATGAAGATTGGCATGTGTGATTTGATGATATTTCGCTTGGTTTAGCTACTACACGAGTTTTAACACATTGCGGTTTCTGACATCACACAACATCATATCGGGAATAAGAACACACGCATTTGTATGGAAATGTATGGAAGATTCGTGCACTTCTTGGATTCTCAGCTAACAAAGAAGCTTGTTGGAGCACCTTTGTATTTCTGACAGTAATATACACGTATGGACATCGATAGAGTTTGTTGTAACGGAGGTTTATTCTTAAAACGAGAATTGTGAAAGGTGGACATGCACTAGTGGGATTGATAACAAGCAACTCATGGCTAGTTTTGTCGAGTTCTGTTCACTACGTGTCTGTTGTTCCAGTTGCTGTGTATTGTCGGATAGAATGGTGCATTAGTCAGTCTCAATCGGCTTTAGCATTTCAATTAGCACAACTACGCACGCTAGTATTCATGTTGGCACAGTGATGGAAGCGAATCCAGTCTTCCTTATCCTCGCAAGATTGTTTATCACACATGGTAAGGACATATACTTGCAATCATTAAACAATCCATCTAAAAGTAGACTAGCTCTTTGTTTTGAAAATCCCATATTCACCACCTTTCGCACCACCACCTTTGTTCATCGTTGTCTTGTGGCTGGCAATGCATTGATACAGAGGATACGCTCTTTTTGTCACTAACGTGCTAGGAGATAAGTGTAACAATAAAAAATCGGGCTTTCTTGTATCTCTCTGCCCAAAACAAGGTGAGTTTTAGTGCCTTCTTCCAATACAATACGTATAGTAAAACTTTTTCCAGATCCCAATCTGATGTCACGTATACTTATGGAAGTGATGTTTTGTAACTTTGCAGCTTAATATCTCAATAATACACCATAATTTGATTATTAAATGTGGTTTTGTGCATTGCATGATTAAATAAACACACCTAACTAATAAAAAGCACATGTGATTTGCCATTGCAGTCTACCTTTAAATGAAAGTACATTATCTCGAGAAAACAAGCAAATCGGGTGAGAAAGGATGGTTCGTCGAGCGTGATCGCACAAATGAGCGCCATAAAACTCACAATGGCTGTTACTAAGGAATGGTGGGGGCCTATTTCCTCCAACATCAGTATATTGTTCTATCATTAAGTATGGCAGTATTTAACAGTAGGGATCGCCATGAAAATGTATGGCTTCTGAAAATATGTGCCTTGAAAACAACCTTTTTAAAATCAGAATGCAAAAAACCAACTACAGCTCTATTGGTACAATATGGCACGCCATTTGTTTCAAAATTATATGCACTTTTGATAGGTAAATTTTTTGCTGAAAATTTACTCGTTTTTTTGTCACAGCAAAAAATCAACTCAGTTTTTTGTCACAGCAAAAATTGACTCGGTTTTTTGTCACAGCAAAAATCAACTCAGTTTTTTGTCACAACAAAAAATCAACTTGGTTTTTTGTAGCAGGAAAAAATCGACTTGGTTTTTTGTCACAGCAAAAATCGACTTGGTTTTTTGTCACAGCAAAAATCGACTCGGTTTTTTGTCACAGCAAAAATCAACTCAGTTTTTTGTCACAACAAAAAAATCGACTTGGTTTTTTGTAGCAGGAAAAAAATCAACTCGGGTTTTTTGTCACAACAAAAAAATCGACTCGGTTTTTGTAGCAGCAAAATATCGACTCGATTTTTTGTTATTGGTGTTCCTATCCAGATGCATGCATTATAGTTAGCTATATAAACTACCAGTGACCACTGATTGACCACCGATCCATTATAACCTATTAGCTATGTACGAACCTGATTATGTAATGCATGCATGTTACGGCATCCGATGTACAGCTGTTTGTATATCATACGAGGTAGGTAATTTAATATAATTATAGCTAAGGCAGGTGCATGCATGCATGCACGTTGTAGAACAATAGAGACAATAGGCTCTAGAGTCACATAATACCAATAGGCTAATAGCTATTGTTATAGTTCGCGATAACTGGCTACCGCGGTGATCAAAAGAGATGACAACATCTGATGATCTTGTTTCGAAATTCACCTGTATTTCGTCTGCCAGCCAGCCAGCCTGCCGTAAGACCCGGTTGCGCTAGATGTAGGGCTCCAGAAATTTCACACAATAAAGGTAATGACGGCGGATTTACGAAAATGTTGTTCCAAAAACGATTTACCCACTGCGCCATGGCGATTCCTTTTATCCTTCATTCCCTTCCTTGTTCTTCTATATTCCTTTAGCAAGGTGTGAATCTCACCTAAGGTGACGATAGCCTGTTACAGCTTCTGCTTATTACATCACGCAAAAACCTGTGATATAATTAGTTACAGTGGCACCATGACACTATGTTTTCGCGTGTACTTTATTACATCGTGAACTTCGAGATTATAGCCTTGGACAAATAGCTTTTGCTGTTTTTCGAGCATTATTTGCTATCACACAGCTGCTTTGCCATGTAAGCGCGTTGTTAACAAGCGCCTGTAAACAAGCATAATTATTACGTAAGCGCCTGTAACATTTGTGCGCCTGCTGAAAGATTATTATGAATGCTTAGCATGTATAAAAAGCTAACAAACTAGAATGATAAAAAATTAAAAATTCAAAAGGTAAGTAGGGATTGAATTCAATAGTGCTACAAAAAGTAAGGAAACAAGGAATAAGATTTTGGGACGAGAGAACATTCTGGCATGAGATAATTTATAAAAGTTTAATCCCTACTTTTGGCAAACCTACTGAAGTGAGCCAAAAGTAGGGATTAAACTTTTATAAATTATCTCATGCCAGAATGTTCTCTCGTCCCAAAATCTTATTCCTTGTTTCCTTACTTTTTGTAGCACTATTGAATTCAATCCCTACTTACCTTTTGAATTTTGAATTTTTTATCATTCTAGTTTAATACAGAAACAGTACCACGTATGGGGTCCCAGCAATGGCACTTATTATAAGTAGTAGCACGTGCTCAGAATAGTTTCTATTATTTTGGGACGGTAGTAACACGTGCAACATTTGTTAGCTAGTAGTTGCAGCATTTTTGGAGTCAAGTATATAATGCCTACAGCTGATTGAATAAGAGGTAAGACAGTAATTATTGTGAAGGGCGATGATTCACCGGCTATCTAGACTCCATACTTAGCCTCGCCATGCTTAGCCTCACCATGTTGGAATTGTCCCTTACTAGAAGTGTAAGGCATGTATATTAAGAAGTGTGTGTGCATTGTGAATAACTTACAAGTAAGGTTTGTGTCGAGAGACATCTCTCGTGACGAGGTTCGTATTTACCAAATTTGCTCGTGATTATTCTCATGCGCTCGCGTGTGATTTCATTCGTGTGTCAAATGACACGTGAGCAACTCACGAGTTATACGCAAAAATCAATGGAAAACATCCAAGTATGGTACACGCAGGTGTCAAGTTAAAATTGAGCTGTACCATATTAAGTACTACTGTACTTAATGATATGCATTCACTGATAGTAGGTTAGGTGATATTGAAAATGTGCATTGCCGCGGCGATTATTGCAACAAAAGACAATGCGATTATTGCATTTGAATGTTTTACTATAGTAAATGGACCATCACAGCATCATCCAACACATGTACCATATGTCTGTTAATATAAATGCATTGGTTTCTGTATTGTTTGTTGATGCATATTTATTTTGTCCACTCAATCCTACAGCACTAAATATGTCATATTAACATTACTAATTATGTCATGTGTGCAAGTGGCTATTTTTGCGTGATGTACGTAATAAGCAGAAGGTGCAACTTTATCGACACCTTCTTTTGTGATTGTCTTGCCTTTCAAGAGAATAAAGAAAGAAATGGAAGGATAAAAAGTATAAACATGGGGCAGCAAATGAATCTTCATCAAAACAATAGTTTCATAAATCGGATGCAATTGCATTTGTTGTGTGAATAATCTGGTGCCATACTCCTAGTGCCAGTGTGTCTTATGGGGCAGGCCAGCAGACAGTCAGAATTCTTTACAGATTGTGTCATTAGAATTTTCACGGAGTTTAACAAGGTACAGTGTTATCAATGCATTGTGAGCGTGTTATCAAGGCGTGTAAAAGTTGAACACCATGTTTTTGTGTCAATTCCTGCAATATATCGTAGAATATTGCAACATATTGCAGTGCAGTAATGTACTGCTAGTTAAATTAACAGACAAGATGTTTTAGTGATAGGGACATTGGGAATCTCGTTAATCCATTCATGCGTGTCACTAATTAGATGATGAGGCATTTAAAGAGTCATAGTTACTCCCACCATTTGGCTATATATTAGCACTTTAACCATCAGGTTTTCCGATGCAAATGTACATATGTCCCAAAAATACATTTTACAAATCAACTATTCCACAAACACCTAAACCATCAGGGACGCAGGAAGCAAATTTGTACTAGTCCGGCCAACTAGCTGATGATTAAGCCATGTATAGCTAGATGGCACATTAACATTTATACTAAGTACATAAGTTGTGACTGGTGAAAGTAACATGCATTTTGAGCATAACAATTAATCGAGTGCATGGGCAGCCGATACTATTGCATCTGCTGATGTCTTTTTATCCACTACAGCGTGATAGAATAAGCCTAACAAGTCCGTTTTAATTACACCTGACAGTTACTGACTACTTTGTACTAGAAGGGAGAAGTGTTGCATGTACATATGTTATGTAATTGTACGTATCCTTTTCACCACCTTATTTGTGTGATCATACATTTCATTATTACGTACTTCACATACTGGCCAGAATCCTCATTGTTTATTTATACCAACAGTAAGATCTAACTTGGGAAAGGGTAGCTTTTACTTCAGTGGAACTCAAATTTGGAATTCTTTGAACCTATTACTGTATGTGGCAAGAAAGCTCGAGTGCTTTAGTCATTATATAAATCATTATATTGATTGTGTATGTATATTGATTGTGTATATAATTGTATGTAGTGTACGGTGTTGAGTGGCTCAAGGGCTACCAAGGCATGAGTGCATGCCGTGCACCTCAGTGTTATTCACAACTATAACCTACCCTTTGTGCCACTCAGTAAACTTTCCTTTGAGCCACTCAACACCAATCAACAATCTACAAAATCTGTAGATCACTAGAATAGTCATGACTGCTAAGTTCACCAGACCCTTTCCGAGGGGGGCGCTTATAATCTCCAATCGATAAGCGCCACCCCCGAGGAAAGTGGTATGGTTCACAAGACTATGGTGACTGGTGGTCTGAATGTGGTCAGACAGTGAGGCTCCTGTATCTAATTAATGTCAATATTTACATTCCAGGGTATGACTCACTACACCTCAAAATTGTTGACAGTTTTTGGAGATGCTCTTTGTAATTATTGTATGACTAATATATATAATAACAGAAGTACATAATAGTTAAGTGAATTTCAATTTAAATTACAGTTCTCTCAATTTAAATTGCATTACAGTGTCACTCACTCCAGTTTGCATATGTTAGGCCCTTGCATTAAAATGCTGACAAGGTTATACTTATAATGTGCATTAAATAAGGCAAAACCATATAATACATAATAATAAATTATTATCTTTGATCAATATCAAGACTCATGATAGTGAGTCGTGAGGCCAAGAAGAAGCACAGCAACATGACCACTGAGTGAGTTATTTACATGTAGAGGTGCTAGAGAATGTGTTTCGTTTGTGCATGTATGTACGTAGCTACCCAGCTGCAATTGTATACTTGAGTAAACACATGCAATATACAATGCTGGGTGGTGAGTGATAACTTATTTGCTAACTATTTGTTTCCTTACTTTTTATTGCGACCCCTACTCCCCTTTTAAATTCAAAATTTAAAAATCTAGTTTGTTTACTTTTTATGGCATACTGTAGTATGGCTGCTAGCTAGTATAATCTTAACTGGCATTAACTTATAAGGAAAGAATCCCACATCTGAAGCTTAAAGACAATTTTTCTGTAGTGCTTACTTACTTCTTACTCCTCTATTTTATTTCTCCACTTACTAGGGCCTCTAGATAGAGGATGTGTTAGTGTGAAACGGGTTGTGCTGTAGCATGCAAGCAAAGAGATTAAGAGGCCAAGCAGAGTTATCTCCACTATATATCTTGTTATTAACCAATTTGCTAATCTATAATACATTAAAACCTTCATTTTCTCGTCTGTTGTGCAGCCACCGGCCAGAAGGCTTTGTTGCACAGGACGTTATTACTAAAATTCCATATACATGGGCAGTTCACGTATTTGGCACACTTCCCAAACAGGTGTCATACAAACTCTTGCTTTGCTACCTGCTGCAAATGGCTGACTTCCAGACATTCACGTGATTAGCAGAGCTCACGCAAGCCCTATGTTCTTGCAGATTGTGCAACAGAAAACCATATAACCCCAATTTTTACAAAAAGCTTCTATTTTTAACCGATACTGATATGATAGGCATTGGCACTAATATGTATAATTAGATTCCAATATACATTGATGATTTTGAAGGCGGTTTCATGTGAATTAAGCGATGAATGTGGTGTTCACTGTCTAAACAAGCTCAGTAAATGCATTTTTCATGAAGCCATACTGCTTTTAATCGATAAGCGCCACATTTGTCATATATTGTTCGCCTTTTTCATGACAAAGGCATGTAAGTATATAGTCAATAAGCATTAATAATTCAGAAGATTTACATTTTAATTAAAAGATATATCACAAGTATATGTGGTCTAGCTATAAGCTATAAACATTCTGGCTAGGGACAAGGGAATCCTCCACATATGTGGCATGTAGTCAATAAGCATTAATAATCCAGGAAAGCTCAGAAGATTTACATTTTAACTAAAAGATATGTTATGTTCCAGTGAACATAAGTAGCAATATAATATAGCTAATTGTGACAATAATTTCATTACATAGTGATATCATTATATAAAAGCTTTCATATCATGGCGCCACTATATCAGTGGCGTAGCCAGAAATTTTTTTAGGTGAGGCAAAGACTGCAGATTCCTCGGCAGGGGTTCTGGGGGACACAGCCCCCAGCCGCTGACAAGTTATTGTAAAAGAATCAGTGTAGAACTGGCTAAATTTATTCTATTTATCACATAACTAGCTAGTTATAATCTACGTACCATTGTGACATTATACATAATAGCTACACACCTCTAAATTACAGCTTTATTCTATGTCCTGTGCAATTAAATCCAGAATGTTAACCTTATCAATGTCTTTATCTAGGAGTGCAAGACCAGTCAACCTGTCTTCATTGTTGGCTATAAGCTACACTATGCTTATGCCGTGCTTTAAATAGAGTCACACATAACAGCCTTTTTGTTAAACACAAAGCTAAAACTCACTAAACTACTGTACCATAAAGTTTGATATTTCATTTTCTTCTTTGATGGCGGACTAACATCCTGTAGCACTCCTTGTCCGCCATTTTATACAAGTTTTAAGAATCAATTACCCACTCAAATTTTTAAATAATGCCCACTTTTGGCTTAAATGTTTCTGGAGCAGAAGGCAAGCCTAAGCTACAAATCAGTGTAAGTGAAACAATTATATACATTATAATAATATTATATTATAAAAATTTCAGTAGACCCTCTTCCTTCATACTCTAGACAATGGAGCTGTAATTCACTAAGTAAATATTTTAAGTGAGGCACCAGCCTCGGTTGCCTCAATGGTAGCTACACCTCTGTATATGTCAAATATACATGCAGATGCTATAGACACTGATGTTCAGTCAATAAGTACTGGAACTTTGGCAGGAGTAAACTTTAGTGAATTCATTACAAAAACGTATTTGGTGGAATAAACTTTGACAATTTATATCCATTTCTCTGAGCAAAATATTTACCATGCAAAAGTTACATATTGAACAGCTAGAATAACAAGGGGACTAGCTCCATAGCTAGCCATGCAAGATTTTTACTAGGCTGTGCATGTTTAACCCAGTGGCAGTGAAAGAAATTACTGCCAGAGTTTTTTGTGCTAATAATAAAAAAGCAAGCACAGATCTACGTATGATACAGATCAATTTAAACTTGATACTCGCATACACTAACTCGCAAGCATTACCACATTTCATTCGTATATATATATATATATTCGATTTATTTGCTCGTATGTCAGTAAGTATCACGAGTGTTACACTAGATTTTGGGTGTTAAGAATCGTTGTCATGATTATTGTGTAAATTTAACACAATTATCACGGTAGTATACAAACTAGATTTTTAAATTTGAATTTAAAAGGGGAGTAGGGATTGCAATAAAAAGTAAGGAAAACAAGTAGTTAGCAAATAAGTTATCACTCACCACCCAGCATTATATACTGCATGTGTTTACTCAAGTATACAATTGCAGCTGGGTAGCTATGTAAGTACATGCACAAATTAAACACATTCTCTAGCACCTCTACAAGATTTAATCCCTACTTTGGCAGTCAACATTCAAAGTAATACATCATGAAGCCAAAGTAGGGATTAATCATGTAGTAGAGGTGCTAGAGAATATGTTTCATTTGTACATGTACGTACATAGCTACCCAGCTGTAATACAATGCTGGATGGTAAGTGATAGCTTATCTGCTAACTACTTGTTTTCCTACTTTTTATTGCGATCCCTACTCCCCTTTTTAAATTTAAAATTTACTTTTTATAGCATACTGTAGTATGGCTGTTGTGTGGCTACGCACGACAAATCATCCTTTCCCGGCTGATTTGCCCGTTACTAGAGAATTAGTAACTTCATTGTTTGAAGAATCAATAGGTGCTACGTGTAAATAACTCACTCAGTGATCGCGTTGCTGCCCTTCTTCTTGGCCTCGCGACTGAGTCTTGATATTGATCTTATTTAATGCACATTATAAATAACCTTGCCAGGATTTTAATGCAAGGCCTAACATATGCAAACTGTAATGCAATTTAAATTGAGAGAACTGTAATTTAAGTTGTAATTCACTTAGCTATTACGTACTTCTGTTATTATATATATTAGTTGAAAGTCTGTCATACAATAATTACAAAGAGCACCTCAAAATTGAAGAGCACCTTAAAAAACTGTCAACAATTTTGAGGTGTAGTGAGTCACACCCTGGAATGTAAATATTGACATATAGAAGGTGTTACTAATTTGATACAGGAGCCTCACTGTCTCACCACATTCAGACCACCAGTCACCATAGTCTCGTGAACCAGACCACTTTCCTCATGGCATTTATCGATTGAAGATAAGTGCCTCCCCCTCCTGGCCAGAAAAGGTCTGGTGAGCTTAACAGACACACTTGTTCTACTGATCTACAGATTTTGTAGATTGTTGATTGGTGTTGAGTGGCTCAAAGGAAAGTTTACTGAGAGCACAAAGGATATGTTAATAAGAACTTGGGAAAATGTGATGCACATACTTCAGTGAAGACTATGCATGTTATAGTAAATAGGTGCAGCAAGTGTGTAGCATAGTGGGATTGAGCCTGATTTCAAATGTAAATGTGGCATGCCAGTTAGCAACAACATGTTTATAAAACAACATACTGTATAGATGGAAACTTTGGAGGGTTGACAAATTTGGTGAATGATCATAAATTTACTAAAGTTTCCCAGCCAAAATTTATGCTTGCATAAAGGAATGTTGACTTTTAAAATATGAAGTGTGCATGTTCGACTGCATGAACTTCACCAGATAAAAGACTAGTGCCCTCAAATTTGCAAACGCTCTGATAAGCCGCCATGAAAGCTATCGCTGAGTTATTACAGATCCACAACATTCTTACTATATAGAATCAATAAACTGAGAATGGAGGAAATCGGCAGCGCCATTCTTAAGTACCAGCCATTATAAGTTTAATGGCGCTTGCAATCTTAACTGGCATTATATTTCAGTATCTCTAGGCTTAACACTTTTTATAAGCACTCAAGAATAGAATTATTTCTAAGCAATTGGTATCTGCATAGTCTAAAATGGCTCGCTATATGTGTGCCATGCACACTGCTTTTCTGGGAAGGGCTATTATAAATATTAGTATGAATTATAATTCTATGGAGTAACACTGAAAACTGGGAAGCCAAACCCATTGTTACATTATAATGATATGGGTATTTTTATTTAGAAACCTCCAAAATAACAACTGAACTACATATGGCTTCTTGGAAATTATGAATACTGTAGGACTGTTTAACCAGGGTTAACAACTTGAAGGGATGGCCATGATGCTTATAAAGAAAGAATCCCACATCTGAAGCTTGAAGACAATTTTTCTGTAGTACTTACTTCTTCCTTCCTCTATTTTCTCCACTGACTAGGGCCTCTAGATATAGGGGATGTGTTAGCGTGAAATGGGTTGTGCTGTAGCATGCAAGCAAGGGGATCAAGAGGCCAAGCAGTCCCCATTATCCCCGTTATCCCCACTATATATCTTACTATTTGTTAATCTATAGTACATTAAATCCTTCATTTTCTCCAGTCTGTTGTGTAGCCACTGGCCAGAAGGCTTTGTTGCACAGGATGTTATCGCTAAAATGCCATATGCATGGGTGGTTCATGTATTTGGCAACTATATCACACTTCCCAAACAGGTGTCATACAAACTCTTGCCTGCTGCAAATGGCTAACTTCCAGACATACTCGTGATTAGCAGAGCTCACGCAAGCCCTCTGTTCTTGCAGATTGTGCAACACAACATCGTATAAGCTCATAAATTTTTATAAAAGCGTCTATTTTCACTTATACCGATATGATACGTAGGTATAGGCACTGATATATATAATTAGATTCCAATATACATTGATGATTTCAAAAATGGTTTCATGAACATGGTTTCAAAAATGGTTTAGTGAATTATGGTGCTCACTGTCTAAACAAGCTCAGTTAATGCATTTTCATGAAGCTACACTGCTTTTATTCACAGTGCACTATTGTTCGCCTTTGTCATGAAAAAGTAGTCATGTATGGAAAGGTATAACATACTTAGCTAGTTAGTATCTATTTTTCACATTTTAAATGATGGTTTTTGCAATAGAACTATCTATACTGTTGCTCCTCAAGATGGCAGAAAACTGATAAAATCCTAGAGTATCCGATAAAACATGTAAGAAAAGTCTGTTAATTAAAGAGGCACTCGCGCAAGCTCTCTATAAGTTATTTTAGCCTAATGTTTTAACACTGACTAATCATCAAGTACAGTCATTAAGCACACAAAAGCTTAAAATTACAGGGATTTATCTAGAGGGAGGCAAAGGGGGCACTTTGCCTCCCTTGGAAATGATTTTGTCCCAGGGCATTTAGTCTGAACTCAACAGTCAGGAATTTGCCCCCCCCCCCCTGAATTTGTTTTCTAGATAAATCCCTGGCTAAAACAAGAAAAATCCTTATCATTAAGTACGGTAGTACTTATCATTAAGTACGGTAGTACTTAATAGTAGGGATCGCCATGAAAATGTATGGCTTCCGAAAAATATGCGCCTTGAAAAACAACCTTTTTAAAAACCAGAACGAGAAAAACAACTACAACTCTATTGGTACGATAATAACAACGCCATAACTCCATTCAAACTACCAAAATGTTGCTAACTCGCCCGCTTTTGAATTTTAAAAATTTCGAAAACCAACAGATTTTCGTCTGCCAGCCAGCCAGCCAGCCAGCCAGCCAGCCAGCCAGCCAGCCAGCCAGCCAGCCAGCCAGCCAGCCAGCCAGCCAGCCAGCCAGCCAGCCTGCCTGCCAGCCAGCCTGTCAACAGTAAACGACCTAGAGCCCAAACCGCTGGGTGTGTAGCCTTCAATCTTTCTGAAAATAACCATTATTTCCGTCGGCACGAACCTTTGCTATTCTGATTGTCATACTCACCCGGCGCCATAGCTTGTCCTTTGTTCTGTCTTCTTCATCAATTGATCTTCCTCAACCGAAGGGTGACGAAATTTCACGAAGGTGTCAACATTCCACGCAAGGTATTAACATGTAACAATAAACACCTTGGCCAGGCGCATGCTTACTGATACAATTCACTGAATCGATGCGTAATAGAAAGAAGGAGCTGCATGGTTATCAGTCCTTCTGCAGTCTTAAACCAGACTGCCAGCTGCTTAATCCGATTTTAAGCGCCGGATGTTAATATTACATCAGGCGCTTATGATGTAACGTCAATAAAACCATCTAGTAAACTACGTATTAAATTTAAAATGTCTGGTTACGAGTACAATGGTACACAAGTCTTTTTGCTTGGTACCATGATGAAACGAGTCTGTTGGAAAGGTGGGCATGGCACCCACATAACGAACCAGTTAGACTACGCAGAACTAATCCTGGCCTGAAACTACTCTTGGGTGCTTTTGTCAAAGTATTAAGCCTATATGGATACTGAAATATAATGCCAGGTTATACTGAACTAACTATTCTAGCACTGAGCCATACTACAGTATGCTATAAAAAGTAAACAAACTAAAATTTTGAATTTAAAAAGGAGAGTAGGGATCGCAATAAAAAGTAAGGAAACAAGTAGTTAGCAAATAAGTTATCACTCACCACCCACCATTGTATACTGCATGTGTTTACTCAAGTATACAATTGCAGCTGGGTAGCTACGTACATGCATGCATGCACAAATTAAACACATTCTCTTGCACCTCTACAAGATTTAATCCCTACTTTGGCTGCATGATGTATTGCTTTGAACGTTGCACTGCAAAATGCGAAGTATGAAGTTCATACAAAATTACCACAATGAGCATACCAAAATTGAATTTGGTATGCTCATTGTGGTAATTTTGTATGAACTTCATACTTCGCATTTTGTAGTGTGTCTGCCAAAGTAGGGATTAAAGCTTGTAGAGGTGCTAGAGAATGTGTTTAATTTGTGCATGCATGTACATAGCTACCCAGCTGCAATTGTATACTTGAGTAAACACATGCAGTATACAATACTGGGTGGTGAGTGATAACTTATTTGCTAACTACTTGTTTCCTTACTTTTTATTGCAATCCCTATACTCCCCTTTTTAAATTCAATTTTTTTTAATAATCTAGTATTATACCATAAAGCATACAATTATTCATAGGCAGATTTGAGGAGGAGCAAGGGGGCAATGACCCCAACTTATAAAGGTACAGATATATCTTTCACAGAAACTTTAACTAATTTTTATTGTTTTAAGCTTTGTAACAAATTACCCTTAACTTTAAGGGGGGACACCCTGTTGCTCCCCCTCTCAGTAGGTCCTAGATCCGCCCATGCAATTATTCGTTCTGGTATACCTCCTGAATTAGAAGATTGAAGGATGGGCTGATGGGTGTGGCCAACTTCTCGTTGGGGTAGTTGCTTTACTGAGGAGCCTCGATCCTTTAAACTTGTGAGGGCCTCGTTTAATTTTCCAGCAGGTTCATTTAGATTGATTTCTTTTAATACAGCTACTACCTGATCCCACCGTGGTTCTTCTGTTGTTATTTTCCAATGCTTGAGTAATGCACTACATCGATCGACAAAATCGGTGTTATTCTTCTTAATCTGACCAATATTAGTATCTTCATTATCACCCAATAGCTTCATTGCGAACTCATCCCATCTCGTTTCTGCATTGGGTATCTCGCTAAATGTATTGCCTATTTCTTTAGATACCGCGATTATATCCGAAGAATTAAGCACGAGGTCGCTAACTAAAACACACACGATTAAAACCAAGCTAACGAGATAGAATACTCACTTAGAGGTTTTGGTGCTTCCGAGTTCATTTTCACATTGAACTAAATGCAATGAATCTCGTTAGATCATATCATGTGATACGGATCATAATTTATGCACGTAATATGGCTGTCAACCTCAAAAATCTTGAGATTCATGTTCAGAATTTAAAAATCATAAAAATCATAAAAATCATAGTAAATACATCAAGTTGTATTGCAAATGTTTTAAAATTTTCTGTGAGATCAAAGGTTTTGATCAGATAAAAATCCTTGAGACAGGTGAAAAAACTGTGAGACTCACAGAAAACCTGTGAGAGTTGGTAGGCCGCCTGCATGATGGACATGAAAAAGTATGCATGCATGTTGTGTGGATGGCAGTTTGTATACGCTAGCTAATCAGACCAAAAGTTGAGACATCAAAGTTTTTGGCAATTAGCTAGAGGCATAATGTGTGACCAGCTGAAAATCAACTCACTGAGGTCTGAGGGGAGGGTTGACAAGTTGAATTTGCTACTAAAAATGAGTTCACTGAAATGAAACTGACTTCTTCGCTGGCTAAACTTTACTACTTTACTACTGTTGGTATCCATGGCAACAAGAATAATATGGCAAGATGATTTAGCTAGCTAGCTATGTGTGAAAATCCTGACTGTAGCTAAGGCCAGGCAACCCTTGATTGCTTGTTTCCCATCCACCAAATTTTGTGCTTATATGCAGGCAAGCGGTCATTTTTCATCATTCATTCATTAGTTATACAGTAGCTAGCTACTTTGTCTTCAAACATTCAAAAATTCATCAAATCATTAAAAAAGCTTGTTAAAACTTGTAAAAATAGGATAATGAAAGTTGAGGCAGTAGTATTGAAACCCATGCAGGCGGGTGATGGGAAACAAGGAATCAAGTTTGCTTGGCCTAATGTAGCTATAGCTAGCTAGCTACACGGTTCCAATTTAATTGTCAATTTGTCAAACTGTCAAAGGAAAAATAGTTCTGTCCAGTTTGTTCTTCAAAATAACCTAACCACAAAGCAAGATTTCAGTACATTTTTGTTGCAAAACAGCTGTAAAGGATCAGTTAGTGACTTGACAGACAGATCTGGTACATACATGAACACTGATCCAGAAATGTAATGATCGGTGGTGAAGCCATACAAGGGCATTAATGACAATACTGTGGCAGACCTTGGCAGTTCAAAGAAACAACCTCACTGATGACCACTAACCAAACATTAGGCTCTGCATGATACTGCTTACCTAACCTATGTTTATATCATATGGGTAGGTGTGTAGTGTTTATTGTCACTCCCATGCATATTTTGTATTGGGGTGTGTCTGGTGTTGCACTGATTCCTGTATAGGCTGTGTACTCCAATGTATACATGTGTTGATATCATGGGGGTGTGGCTGGTGTTGCAGTAACTCCAGTTTCTCCATGTATATGAGTCAACATCACTGAGGGTGTGGCTGGTGCTGCAGTAAGCCTTGTACACTTAACTTGTACGACGTAAAAAGTGAACATACAATATAGGTGATTAGGTATGTTTACTCAACTGATACAATTATAGTGTATATATAGCAAATTAACCACTTTATACAAAGATAAAGATCGTATTAAAAAATAGCTAATTTAAAATTTAAAAGCTTATATATACTGGGCATGGCAAGGAACCAAGTACGTAATGGCCTTTGCAATATACTGTAGTATTTATAACAAGGCCATAGTCGGTGGTCCCACCGGTCCGGGCGAATTTTTTTTTTGGAACCACTTTCAACTTAGAAAATTTTTTCTCAAATAATTTTCCTTTGAGTAATTAAAACAGTTGGTCATTAATGGAAGCTGTGTCATTTGCCGCACGTGATTTTCAACTTTTCACTTTCGGTTAACTCCATAGAACGCGTGCCGATTTAATATTGTGTTGTTAATCTCCTTTAGTCGCTTTCTGTTCTACCAGTAGACACTGCGCTATGGTGATAAAGTGGACTACTTTCACTACATGCATGCGTCACGTGAGTTTATTATTGCATTAAACCATTAATAATGCTTATCGAATGAATACATCTTCATGATATTCCTATAAAATTTGTTGGTATCACTATTTGTTATGTTTATTATATAGAGAGCCACATAAGTTTATGGCTGGGTGAGTTCCAAATGACTGATAGCAGGCCCACCAGTAGGACTCCTGCAGGTATGCAACACTACTGATTAGCTAGCTACTTGTAATGAGAAAAACTTGTGCTTCACAGGTACCTCCTTTGAAGCCAGCTCTCGTAAAGGATATTCCTTGTAGCTACGGACTTGCATGAATCATTCCCTATGTCACTAAAGCAGTTCCTATGGAGATGAAGGAACCCATTTAGAGGGACATCACATGCAGAATCGAAAGATACATGGCTATACTAATGAAACCTTTTAAAATCACGTGGCAGTTTGGCATTAAGTATGTCAAATGGATCTGTTATGCAGGAGTTGTAATCCCTTGGCTTGAACACAACTCGGCTGCTTCTTAGTGGCTGAATCCTCCATCATAAATCTTCCAAATAGGAGTACGTACTCCGTTCATACAACATTGTAAGTACATGACAATTCCAATGTTACCTTGGTAACTCTATTTACGATTTTCAATTGTATTGCAAAATTCCTTGATCACCATAATATAGACAATAAACTTTTATAATTATTATGATACGCTCATTATTCATGCAGCAAAATTTGGAGTTTGCATGACTTCTGCATTATTGTGCTATCCTAGGAAGGCTAGGATTTGACGGAAGCAGCCTTGAGCAAACTCATGAGTGACCGCTCTTGATGGAATACCAGTCTTGTTGAACAAAAAGGTTAACATCCACTTGATCCTTGTTTCTAAACAGCTTGAAGGCATCTATAATTATATTTATATAATTATTTAGATTGATCATTAGTGTTATGCATGTACCTGACGTAGAATGGTGTGCTGGTATGCCAGGCTTGCCATGCATCCTTCAGTAGATCTGCACATGCACAACTAGCTCTCTATAGTCTCTACAAACACACATACTGATACAACCTATTAGTTAACCATTTTTAGATAAGCCTCTACAACAGAACATGGAGGATATAAGCCTCTACAACCGAACATGGAGGATATACATAACAGGCTCACGTGACGTATGCACGTAGTGAAAGCAGTCCGCTTTCCTCGCCATAGTGTAATGTCTACTGGTAGCTAGAATGGAAAGCGACTAAAGGAGATCAACAACTCAAATGTTAAATCAGGAACGTGAAAAGTTGAACATCACGTGCAGCAAATGACACTCCATACGATCAACTGTTTTAATTATCCAAAGGAAAAATATTAAAGAAAAAAATTTCTAAGTTGAAAGTGGTTCCAAAAAAAAATTCGCCCGACGCGATTGCAACGCTGGCTCTAACCCCACAATTGAAAGGGCATTTAAAGTTCCTAGTGCACTCAGTATCATTCTCTATTCCATGAGCTTCTTTGAGGTGTTTAGTGAGGCGATACTTCCTGCTGTATACCTTGGAGCACTCTGGATACGAACATGCAAACTTGTGACCATTATCTGCAGCTGCAGTTGGCTCCGGCAACATCAGAGTCTCGTTGTACATGGTCATCCGTGTCCGTATCTACAGCAACATATACGCACGTCGATAGAACCACAAGCAGTAGCTAAAAAGGCCAACATACAAAATCACAATCCTTGTTCTGCTGAACTTCCACCTGCAGGTTATCCATTCTTTAAGGATTACGCGCGCATCTACTCACGTGCACAGAAACAAACACGTGATGCTATATTTAATTTTGCGGAAGGGGCTTCTCGCTGCATAACGGTATTCGAAAGAAACTATCAAACTACAGCATATCATTGTATACGGAGACACTGGACAAAACGGCTTTGTATTCTAATTTATTAATGCATTTATATTGCCACCTCATTGAGTGCTGCACGTGTCTTAATAGTTATGGAGATTAACAGCAGCTGCTGTTTTGATTGATGTCTTCTTGTGATGGTGAAACTGCCCTACCTGATTTGCCAGAATAGCTTCACCTTACAGTGCTCAATTTTCCCAGGTAATCCATTGGACAGACAAAACTAGTAGCTACAGTGCAGCTACCAAAGCCATTAATGTGATAAGTGGTTTTGCACTGAAACCCATACAGGATGCAATATTTTGCCACATGTGTGTTACTGGAACAACATTATGGCTTTTATCCTACAGTGCAGAACCTCAGTGATGTAAAAGTGTGTTGTAGCTATTGGCTTTTACACTTATCCAAACAAATTCACTTATCCGAACACATTTTAAATGGAACTGGCACACAGCTGTTCAGATAATGGAGGTCCCACTGTATATGATTGATGTATGGCAAAAAATGTATAAAATTTGTCTACAAAATAGTATAAAATTCAAATTAGCGCCCCGGACCCTGCTGGGGGGCTTACAGCGCCCCCAGACCCCCAGCTGGATTTTTTTGCCACAAATCAAGTTGGCCAGACTGGTTATTTTTTGGCAGCTACGGCCCTGTTATAATTACACATTTTGGGCTTGGACATTTGTCAACCAGCAGCGGGTGGAGAAAGCTATACATATTTGAAAGTTGGGGGGGCACTTAGCTATATAGCTAAACTCAAGTGATTTACTATTGCAAAAATTGTAGTCTTAAAAATTAAGAAGAACCGTAGCCCCCCTACGTACTTTCACCGCCTATGTTGTCAGATATCAATGTCATAAGTATACTCAGGCTGTTACTTCATGCTCTGCATGTAGCTATATACCTCTTACTAAGATGGCCAAGTCTGGTCACAGAAGAATAAGAGTATAGCTATAGCTATATGTAACTAATCATTGTTGGCCATTGGTGATCATCTTCATTAGTCTTTATTAGCCAATCTTCTCTGAAGCCAATAATTATCAAAAAGCTGCATGCTCAATACACTAGATAATGTGGTTATACCACTCTTAACCTCAAACTTACCTTGTAAACAACATTTACTGTGGCACACCCATAATGACCCATTACTTAATTATAATTATATACACTATACATAACTCATGCAAATGCTATTATTTGTGTGAGGTGTTTGCATACCGTTGTTAGTAGTTAGCTGCCGATTCCATGCATGTAGTGGTCAATACATCATGATCATTTGCATCAGTTGATCAGTAAACATACCTAATCACCTATAGCTAGCTATATTGCATGTTCACTTAGCATAGTTACAATTTACATGTCCTATAAGTTAAGTGCACAAGGCTTACTGGAACACCAGCCACACCCTCAGTGATGTTGACTCATATACATGGAGTAACTGGAGTCACTACAACACCAGCCACACCCCCATGCATGATATCAACACATGTATACATTGGAGTACACAGCCTACAGGAATCAGTGCAACACCAGACACACCCCAATACAAAATATGCATGGGAATGACATAACAATAAACACTACCCATATGATATAAACATAGGTTAGGCAAGCACTATCATGCAGAGCCTAATGTTTGGTTAATGGTCATCAGTGAGGTTGTTTCTTTGAACTGCAGAGGTCTGCCACAGTATTGTCATTAATGCCTTTGTATGACTTCACTGACAAAGTATTGTATAGTTAATGAATAATGAAAAATGACCACCCGCCCGCATATAAGCACAAAATTTGGTGGATGGGAAACAAGGAATCAAGGGTTGCCTGGCCTTAGCTACAGTCAGGATTTTCACACATAGCTAGCTAAATCATCTTGCCATATTATTCTTGTTGCCATGGATACCAACAGTAGTAAAGTTTAGCCGGTGAAGAAGTCAGTTTCATTTCAGTGAACTCATTCGTAGCAGCAAATTCAATTTGTCAACAGACCTCAGTGAGTTGATTTTTATATTATTCCGGCTGGTCACACATTATGCCTCTAGCTAATTGCCAAAAACTTTGATGTCTCAACTTTTGGTCTGATTAGCTAGTGTACAAACTGCCATCCACACAACATGCATGCATACTTTTTCATGTCCATCATGTAGGCGGCCTACCAACTCTCACAGGTTTTCTGTGAGTCTCACAGTTTTTTCACCTGTCTCAAGGATTTTTATCTGATCAAAACCTTTGATCTCACAGAAAATTTTAAAACATTTGCAATACAACTTGATGTATTTACTATGATTTTTATGATTTTTATGATTTTTAAATTCTGAACATGAATCTCAAGATTTTTGAGGTTGACAGCCCTGAACATGTCATATTACGTGAATAAATTATGATCTGTATCACGTGATATGATCTAACGAGATTCATTGCATTTAGTTCAATGTGAAAATGAACTCGGAAGCACCAAAACCTCTAAGTGAGTATTCTATCTCGTTAGCTTGGTTTTAATCGTGTGTTTTTTAGTTAGCGACCTCGTGCTTAATTCTTCGGATATAATCGCGGTATCTAAAGAAATAGGCAATGCATTTAGCGGGATACCCAATGCAGAAACGAGATGGGATGAGTTAGCAATGAAGCTATTGGGTGATAATGAAGATACTAATATTGGTCAGATTAAGAAGAATAACACCGATTTTGTCGATCGATGTAGTGCATTACTCAAGCATTGGAAAACAACAACAGAAGAGCCACGGTGGGAGCGGATAGTAGCTGTATTAAAAGAAATCAACCTAAATGAACCTGTTGGGAAATTAAACAAGGCCCTCACACGTTTAAAGGAACGAGGCTTAAGGCAACTACCCCAACGAGAAGTTGGCCACACCCATCAGCCTATCCTTCAATCTTCTAATTCAGGAGGTATATAAGAACGAATAATTGTATGGGCGGATCTAGGACCTACTGAGAGGGGGAGCAACAGGGTGTCCCCCCTTAAAGTTATAGTGTAATTTGTTACAAAGCTTAAAACAATAAAAATTAGTTAAAGTTTCTGTGAAATATATATATCTGTACCTTTATAAGTTGGGGGTCATTGCCCCCTTGCTCCTCCTCAAATCCGCCTATGAATAATTGTATGCTTTATGGTATAATATAAAGATTTTTCTTGTTTTAGCCGGGGGATTTTTCTAGAAAACAAATGCAGGAGGGAAAATTCCTGACTGTCGAGTGCAGACTAAATGCTGTAGGACAAAATCATTTCCAAGGGAGGCAAAGTGCCCCCATTGCCTCCCTCCAGATAAATCCCTGTAATTTTAAGCTTGTGTGCTTAATGACTATACTTGATGATTAGTCAGTGTTAAAACATTAGGCTAAAATAACTTATAGAGAGCTTGCGCGAGTGCCTCTTTAATTAACACTACATGGATTATAGTTTTTCTCCATACAAATAAATAGCCTTAATATTTGTAATAGCCCTTCCCAGAAAAGCAGTGTGCATGGCACACACATAGCGAGCCATTTTAGACTACGCAAATACCAATTGCTTAGAAATAATTCTGGTCTAAAACTATTCTTGAGTGCTTGTAAAAAGTGTTAAGCCTAGAGATACTGAAATGTAATGCCAGTTAAGATTGCAAGCGCCATAAAACTTGTAATGGCTGGTACTTAAGAATGGTGGCGCCGATTTCCTTCATTCTCGGTTTATTGATTCTATACAGTAAGAATGTTGTGGATCTGTAATAACTCAGCGATAGCTTTCGTGGCGGTTTAGCTAGAGCGTTTGCAAATTTGAGGGCGCTAGTCTTTTATCTGGTGAAGTTCATGCAGTCGAACATGCACACTTCATATTTTAAAAGTCAACATTCCCTTATGCAAGTATAAATTTTGGCTGGGAAACTTTGGTAAATTTATGATCATTCACCAAATTTGTCAACCCTCCAAAGTTTCCATCTATACAGTATGTTGTTTTATAAACATGTTGTAGCTAACTGGTATGCCACATTTGCATTTGAAATCAGGCTCAATCCCACTATGCTGCTCACTTGCTACACCTATTTACTATAGCATGCATAGTCTTCACTGAAGTGTGTGCATCATATTTTCCCAAGTTCTTAAACTTTATACCCTTTGTGCCACTCAGTAATCTTTCCTTTGAGCCACTCAACACCAATCAACAATCTACAAAATCTGTAGATCAGCAGAACAAGTGTGACTGCTAAGTTCACCAGACCCTTTCCGGCCGGGAGGGGGAGGCGCTTATAATCTTTAATCGATAAGCACCACAAGGAAAGTAGTCTGGTTCACGAGACTATGGTGACTGGTGGTCTGAATGTGGTGAGACAGTGAGGCTCCTGTATCAAATTAGTGACACCTTCTGTATGTCAATATTTACATTCCAGGGTGTGACTCACTACACCTCAAAATTGTTGACAGCTTTTTAAAGTGCTCTTTGAAATTATTGTATGACAGACTTTCAACTAATACAACAATACGTATCATTAAGTACGGTAGTACTTAATAGTAGGGATTGGTAAGAAATTGTATGGTTTCCCGATTTTTCGCACTTCATAAAACAACCTTCCAATAGGCTTTACCCGAAAAAACCGACTGGAATGCATTGGTAAGGCTGTAATGATGCTGTACCTTGGTTAAACGAAGCGACAAGTCGAATATTTCGACCTACAGCCAACTTTGAAAATTTTGAAATTCACCTGTATTTCGTCAGCCTGCCGTAAGACCCGGTTGCGCTAGGTGTAGGGCTCCAGACAGAGGCGTAACCAGACCCGGGCATACCCGGGCATCAACTTACTTTGCCCTACCATCACCAAATCAGACCAAAACTTAAAGGAAGCAAATAATGACTTATCTTGTAATGCTAGTACGTAGCATTATCCTAATTTTAGTGGTGAATCTAGTGCTTGATAAACCACGGATAATATATATGCTTACGCATGGATTGGAAACGACTCCGTAAATTATACGTAACGGAGAAACATTCCTTGTTAATGCGTTTACGGATGAAGAAAGAACCAGCAGTCCCGTTAGAGAACAACCAAGCTTCTTTAAAATTTAAGGTCTAATATTATTTCTTCTATGAACGAGAGGTGCTTTGAAACGCTACCAGCTAATTTTGTGATTAGTTAGACCTGACGTGACGACCACACACGTGGCCACAAGCAATTTATATTCTACTTTATTTCAACATTGACTCATCCCTCTGAATAAAACTATCGCTAAAGCAATAAAACAAGCGCTGTACTTGCAAATGTGTTAATCCCAATGCTGTACGGGGTTATACGGCCATGAACAGCTTACACAAACATTTGAATTGAATATACGATATTTTTCACTATAAAGTAGCATTAGGCCACCTTAGGTTGGATTTTAATAGGTAAAGCAACACAGTAGATTGGTATTTAATATATTATATAGCCGATTACTACCTTGGAAACGGCTAGTACGAGTTTACCTTACACAAACATATTTTTATTACACGCCTATCACAAAACACGAAATTACTCGTGACTACGAAACGCACAGCAACAACCATGTTGTTTCAAAGTAACGACAAAAGTCCGCAGTTTTGAAAACAGCCTAAATAAATTTCAAAAATTACTACAACCACGAAACAACTCAACTTTTCTGCAACACTCCTGTATTCTATTTTCTGTAAACTATTGGACATTGTATTACAAGGACCGTTTCACGCATTTCAATGTATTACTATGCGCGTTTCCAATCCATGCGTAAGCATATATATTATCCATGGATAAACACTGGGACTGAAACACTCAATAACACTCCGACTGAATTCATTAGAATTAAAATAGCTCACGAGATATGCATTTAAAATCTTCAAAATGGAGGCAAGGCAGTACTGGAAATTTGCGAAATGGCCATAGAAGAAAAATGGCCATCGAAATGGCCTTAGATGTATGTGTGGCACACGTGATCATCTGGATGCGTTCCCACAATCGATAGTTAATAATTCATGCACTATATTTCGTAGAATGGCTCAAGCAGTTTGTATAGTTTATGCATTAGTTATACACCTCATGCTGTTACACTAGATTAGCTATAGCTAGTCATGCCGTGCCGTGCACTTGCTAACAACAACTATTAATAAATGCACGTATGAACCAGCATGGTATAGATAGATAGATAGCTATATAGTGTATTATAAAAAAATTGTGTGCCCGGGCATCAAGTGAAGTCTGGCTACGTCCCTGGCTGCAATTGTATACTTGAGTAAACACATGCAGTATATAATGCTGGGTGGTGAGTGATAACTTATTTGCTAACTACTTGTTTCCTTACTTTTTATTATGATCCCTACTCCCCTTTTTAAATTCAAAACTCTAGTTTGTTTACTTTTTATAGCATACTGTAGTATGGCTCAGTGCAGTTCAGTCTTTATTCCATGAACTGGTATTCCATTATAATTATTTCAGTATCTATAGGCTTAACGCTTTCACAAAAGCACCCAAAAATAGTTTCAGGCCAGGATTATTTCTTAGCAATTGGTATCTGCTTAGAAATGATTTGCTACTTGTGTGCCACACCCACCTTTATGACGGACTCGTTTCATCACCGTACCAAGCAAAATGACTTGCATTGTAAAAAGAAGCACTATTGTACTCGTATCCAGACCATATTTTAAATGTAATACGTAGTTTACTAGGTCATTGTATAATTAACATCCGGTGCTTAAAGTCAGAATAAGCCACAGGCGCGTAAATTAAGAGGAAGGACTGATAACCATGCAGCTCCTTCTTTCCATTACACGTTGATAGCAGAGGATGAATTGTACGTATCAGTAAGCATGTGCCTATCCAAAATGTTTATTGTTACATGTTAACACCTTGCATGGAATGTTGACACCTTCGTAAAATTTTGTCACCCTTTGGTCGAGGAAGATCAATCGATGAAGAAGACAGAACAAAGGATAGGCTATGGCGCCAATGGAGCATGACAATCGGAATAGCAAAGGTTTGTGCCGATGGAATTAACGTTTATTTTCAGAAAGATTGAAGGCTATACACCCAGTGGTTTGGGCTCTAGGTTGTTTACTGTTGACAGGCTGGCTGGCTGGCAGACAAAAATCTATTGTTTTTCAAAACTTTTAAAATTTGAAAGCAGGCCGAGTTAGCAACATTTTGGTAGTTTGAATGGAGTTATAGCATTGTTAGTATCATACCAATAGAGTTGTAGTTGAGTTTCTCGTTCTGGTTTTTAAAATGGTTGTTTTTCAAGACACATATTTTTTGGAAGCCATACATTTTCATGGCGATCCCTACTATTAAGCACTACCGTACTTAATGATAAATACTACCGTACTTAATGATACACTCGAGTGAAATGTGGTAATGCTTGCGAGTTAGTGCATGCGAGTATCAAGTTCAAATTGATCTGTATCATAGATCTGTGCTTGCTTTTTTATTATTAGCACGAAAAACTCTGGCGGTAATTTCTTTCACTGCCACTGGGTTAAACATGCACAGCCTAGTAAAAATCTTGCATGGCTAGCTATGGAGCTAGCCAGAATGTCTGTAGCTTATAGCTAAACCACATATACTTATGAAGGTCACACCTTTTTGTGTAAGCATAGATAATATACTCTCCTTAAGGGGACTGTATTATCTATGGTGTAAGCATAAATGCTAGATTTTAAAAAAAATTGAATTTACAAAGGGAGTCCCTTTGTTACTCTAGCTGTTCAATACGTAACTTTTGCATGGTAAATCTTTTGCTTGTAGAAATGGATAAATTATCAAAGTTTATTTCACCAAATATGTTTTTGTAATGAAGATTTTTGATAAGTAACTTCTTGGCCTCAACTGATATCAAAGTTTTTGGTTGTACATACGTACAGTGCTGCTTCTGATTGGCCTCACACTATTTTTACACCCAGGGTGTTTTTGTTCAGCATATCACTACTTTTTTGGGAGTATAAACAGATGTTATTACTAGCAAGCAGCAGAGAAGTACTGCATGGGCATACGTAACTTGTACTTGCTTAGGACACAATATTGCAAATTAAATTTTGAAGCTTAATTTTGAAAAACTCAAGCCCAAGAATTTTTTTAAACTTTCACTACAGAGTGATACATCAATATAGATTGTATATCTGAAAGTTTATGCAAATCATTTGAAGGGGGTCCAAGTTATGACAACTATCAACCTGCAGTGTAATAGCCATTCTCAAATACATTCAAGTGTTTACTTCACTAAAATTTTTGTGGTGACAGGAAGGCATTTATAAGGCTGTATCAGAAGAATGGCTGAATTGATGTCTGTCAACTTCAGAATATTGATTCTTCAATGACATACAATAGTTTATAGCATATTTTCACAACTATGATTGGCTTTGTCACTTGGCCACCTTTTTCACACCATCATTATTAATAAAGGTGGCCAAGTGACAAAGCCAATCATAGTTGTGAAAATATGCTATAAACTATTGTATGTCATTCAAGTAGTTAAAAAGATTTTTGATAAGTAACTTCTTGGCCTCAACTGATATCAAAGTTTTTGGTCGCACATACCTATTTGCAATGCTGCTTCTGATTGGCCTCGCACTTTTTTTACACCCAGGGTGTTTTTGTTTACATTCCTGTTTACCAGATTAGGCAATCGTATCACGTGATTAATAATATACGGAGAAATACAAAAATTTACAAGAATAGTAATAGAAATTTTGATTTATGATTCCAGAATCCGGCAGCCTTGTATGAGATTTGGAATCGTGTCGGACTCCCCGGATAACATTGTAGCTACCAGTAGCTAGTTTTTGGAACTAATAGGTATTATATGGTTGTTTTGCAAGTCCTCTTTTAGTTTTTCCTTGTAACTCCTACTATTAAGTACATACTACACAAACTAAAATACGTAGCTAAATAATAAATGTCTCGTGTATAAAAATTTTTGAAGCACAAAAGTCATTTTAAAGAGTTTCATTTAAGGAGTCACTTTAATTTACAGCTAAGTAGTGACATCTGGTAAATCTTGCTGACTTTTTATGTACAGCCAGACTGACTTGATCCTATTATTGATTCATAGGTAATGATGATGATGATGATGATGATGATGATGATGATGATGACGACTACGATGATGATGATGATGACGACGACGATGATGATGATGATGATAATAATGATGAGAAGCTTCACAGTAAAACTGATGGAACAGTTCCTGTTCCTGTTGAAACTTCTTACCAGAAACGTGATGCTTTTTGCGTTGTTTATACATCGTAAGTGATGAAATATTATTAGTTAACAAGGTTATTATTGTTTTTATCATATAGTAGAGACACCAGAGGAACAGGAGTTATAGGAAAGATAAAAATCAATGATCAAGATTCAACAGTGCTGCTTACCAATTACCATGTTATAGCACCTAAAGAGTATAAAAAAGCCAAACCAGCAGATATTCCTTCTATAAAAACAAGAATTGAGGAAGAGGCACAACAGAGTACGATAAGGTTCGGAGAAGGAGACAAAATATCATTATCTGAAGGAATGTTAGTAAGAGATTCCTCTATAATCAGTCCAATAACATCAGTAAGTTTGTGAGGACTTCACATATATGTACGTATTATTAACTAGCTATACAATGGTATGTTTGTTCATGTGCATATATGATATAGCTGGACTATTTCATAATGAAATTTGATGACACTAAATTGAAGGAGAAATTGAAGAAGGAATTGTCTGATGATGGTGAAATTCCAACTATTGATCTAAATCGTCCAGAAGTTCTTAAAAAAGATCATCAAATACAAATAAAGATATTTCAGTGTCCACGTGGTGGTCGAGTTTCTGAATCAATAGGTTCATGTCGGATTGCAGGTAAATGTAACCAATAAATAAGCAAAAATCTTGATATGGATGGCTAATTAAAGTCATACATGTTGATAAGAATTTTACTTTACTACGCACGTATCTCTATTCACTGGACTGAACTACTGGACTGGAATGCTGGACTGAAAGTTTTTCCTTTTTTGGACAAGCTTTTATGTTTTAAACACCACTGACCTAAATTCTTTTTAATAGCATATAAGTTACAAATTATAATGACTCAATTATTGAAAACACTTTGACACATTGTTCAATATCGGAACGTATCATTTCTGACACTTTTGAAAAGTGGCAACTTGTTTCAGGTCATAATGCGGTGATTTTAAGTGATGTTGTATGTAGTTCTGTACGTGTCAGCATACTGCTTGTGTGGATGGTGTGATTTATGAGTGGCCATTTACTTTTCTGAGTTGTTCTCAGTTGTTTTTAGTGCTGTGTTCATATATAAATAAACAGCGTTGAGAAAGTTACTTTATGAAACTAATAATTACATATTACTTTAAAGTAGTTACTTTTTCCCAGTAAAACCATACATCAAAGAAATATGTAGAATGATAAATCTGATATCATCCTGTGGTCAGGACAATATCTAGCACCCGAGATACATGTTGATATTTTACTATCTAAAATCCAGGTGCTGTGTCACTGTTGATCAACTGCTATTCACTCTATTGTAATAGTAATTAATGATGTGACAAGTAGGTCATGTGAGCAACATAGCAATGAATACAAATTTAGCTTTATACTCAGTACTGTAGTGATAAACTTTTAAAAGTAGTTTGAAACCAAAATTCTTACTATAGCACTATAGGCCAGTCTTCTTTTATAAGCTCCGCAACCCGCCCACTGTTAAAACTGAAGCGCTCCATCTTGATATTAATGTATGGCAATACAGTATTACCTTGCTCTTCTTTGGCAATAACCAACGACGCACGTCATTACTAAGGCCACACCCATCAGTTACGTATGTCAAAAGCAAGTGTCATATGAAGCAGTAGGACTGGTTGCCTTGGTAATGTTACTAATGAGTTGCAAAATAGCATGTAGCTAGACCAGTGTCAAATCAATTATTAACATGTCTCAGTGGGCAATTCTGTTTTCGATGTCCCCTTTCCTCCCTAAATACATACGGGTGATTTTCCATTTCAGTTCACTTTATTGTGAAATGAATGGCAAATACAGCAGTGCTATATTATACCTTTCAACGGAATGGAAGAAGAAGCAGTGGAAGAGTTGTTGTTTCACTGCTGAAAGTTTGATTACTAAACCCCTGGAGTATAATGCCAGTTATAGCTACATAAAGTTTGAATGTGTAGCTACAGTGCTTTCATAAAGGTTGAAAATTGTCCGGACATCTGTTTTTCTATTGTAAATTTATTTGGTATAGTAAATTTGTCTGGTCAAATTTGATTTGGTCAGTCAAATGCCCAAGTTGGCTGGAAAATGACTGGCCATTATCATAAGCTCTGTTAGCTACGTATGCATTGCTATCTGTGCCTTAGTGATGAGAATTTATTCACATGACTTCCTTATAATATTCTTGTAGAATAACAACTGCTTTTGGTTTTTAGATGGTAATTAACTAAATATACGCTTTTTTAAATGTGGCACTTGCTGGTCAAAGCCTGGTTGCTTTTCACTGGTAAGCTTGTATGTCGGTATGCATGTTTATGTTTGTCTGTCCTGAGGACATCAATAACTATCGATCCACATGAATTGCAGCCTGAGTAACCAGTTAAATAAATTCCACTGCTTTTCACTTATGCTTACTACTGATATTATAGACAGGCATGGCTTAGTAAAGTGTCATGAATGGCTGCCAAAGAAGTTAAGGTGGCTAATGCTGTAGCTAATAGTTGTTAATTTCACACCAACTGTACGTTACTAACAAGACAGCTGGAGTACTTCAACTATAAAAGTAGGTATAGATGCCATGCAAGTAGCAAAGCACTTATAGGCCTACAGTGAGTGTCACGATGAGAATTTCAAAAATTTATAGCCACTGCTATTAAAAAGTTGTAAGGCACTATTATAATAAAGCCAGTTTAAATGTTCCCTAATGATGCATGAGTCTTTGTTCATGTATCTTCCTGTCAAGCCATTGAACAGCAGTAGATTAACAATATAGGTTAACTTATGCACTACCTGGTTATTACATGCTAAAATATCAGCTTAATTGTTTTTCACATACTTATTGAAAATGACGTAGTTAACTATAATTAAGTTTTGTCATTATCACTAACAAATACATATATTATACCTGTGTAGCTATATGTAGCATTTATATAGCTACTTTAAACAGAATCGCGTGATGTTGAAAAAGCTAAACTACTGGTTTATCGTTGTGGGACAGAACCAGGATCATCTGGTGGTCTTATACTTAAAGCAGTTAATGATGATCTAGAGGTTGTTGGATTACACCGAGGAGGAGTTAAGGATAAACAAAATGCTAGAGGATATAATTATGGATCATACTTTGTTGAGATCATTGATAGCATCAAACAACAAAGTTGGCATCCTCTAGGTAACTAACTAGCTGCATAAAAAGTAGCTATGTTGCCAATTTATAGCTATAATACTTAAACATGTACATATTATATGTATGTATATATGTATGTACGTAAGATCATTAAGTATGCATAGTAACTTATAAGTAGGGATCCATAAAAAAAACTATGACTTCCATTTTTGTGCTTTTAAAAACCACCATACAACATGCTATAACTGAAAAACTGACTGAAATGCATTGGTAGTGAATAATGCCAGCTATTAATCTGAGTAAACAATGAAATATTTCAATCTGTAGAAAACTGCAGAGAATTTTAAATTGACCAATATTTTATCTGCTTATACCCTGCCGCCCTACCCCATTACAATCTGTCATGATGAGCAAGAGCTAGAGTATCAATTATGTAGAAGTTTGTGAAATAGTATTTTCATTTGCAAGGTTTTAATGTAAGAAGGTCTTGTCAACTGCTGGTTGGACAAAAGCATTCCATAATCACAGTGAGCTACCTAGTCTCTTGAACCTATACCCATACTCTCTGTTACACAGCATCCTATAGTCAGCCGGCTAGCCATACCTACATAGTCTCCTGTGCTTATGTAGCTACCTTGTCAAGCTATGGTCTCCTATGTCTCTCTAGTCTGCCATGCCTACCTAACCTAGTCTTCCATGCCTATATTATGGTATTCTATGTCTCTCTAGTCTACTTTTACTGGCTCCCTACTACCTTTGCCTCATACAATTATTTGACTGTTACTGGAGTGGTCATATTCTTGAATTGCGCTCAAATGTGTGTAGTCAAATGATTAGTAGCTATCTATAATTTATGTTATCTGCATATAGTATTCATTGTAGCTATAGTTGTAGATATAATTGTCTTGTTTACAATAAATTTTGTATTTTGCAGCTCTAAAGCTGAAAAATAAAGATGATAAAAAAAATATTTATCTTGCAGTTAATCGTCTTCCATAAAAACTGATGTTTGTTAGTATTTTATTTTTCCATTGAAGTTATATGTAGTTATATGTAATATTGTGGAAATTTAGTTATGATCTCTTTTAGCAGTAGCAACTTGCACTTAAGGTACTATAATGTCATGCAGTAACTATATTTGTGGTGTGTATACGTATATATAAAACAAAAAGGTCCATCACCCTGATAACTTGTGTCATCTCTACATCAAGACATCCATGACACTCATGTAACTACATACGTAGTGTAGTCCTCCCGTGAAGGCATCCTGTGACCTACTGCCATCCAATGGGATCTTCACACTAATTTGGCTTCTTTTACACTTCTTTGCTTGAGGTTTGCAAAGAGCTGAAGCAGCATAATAATTATAACAGCTAGGTAACTAAATCAATATGCTCTAATAAAGCAGTCAAAGGTTTATTTATTGAAATACTCTAATAGAGCATTCATAAACTTTAAATGGTCGATTATCTTTAGAGCAAAAGGAAATTTTCTGATCATAAAAACATGCACTTTGGGCAAAATTTTGAGCATAATTGACTTGGGCCTACCTACATTGTTAGGGTTCCCATTTCCCTAATAGTTATCAATCAGTCCACAGTAATATTTGCTCATAGCTACCTTAAAAGTGTTATTGTTCAATCTTAATTTTACAGCATCCAGATACTTAGGTCATACACATTTTACCTTAATTATGCATGTAGGAGTGGATATACCATGGCTATTATTCACAGTATAAGTAAATAATTATGGCTATGTAGCTACTTTGTGGAAAAGGCGGAGGGTACTGCATGGGTCATAATTCCTGAAATGTGTTTCAAATCACCATCCATATAATATATTATACTGTAGCACATAACTTTTGTTAGGAAAGGCATACAAAGTCTAGTAGATCAGACATCACTTTATCATTGCTGCGCTTTGCATAACATTCCAAAAAGATTTTATAGGCAATTAACTTGGCAAAATTGTATGTATAAACTAGGCTAGTTTTTGCTGTGATAATCACAAATGAAACATTTCTTGGATCCTGGATGCATTGATTTCTACTTCTACAGGAATGTAGGGTCCAGTAATTTGCATCCCCAGCCAATGCCAGGTCCCATTATACAGCTGGCCATGCAGGGCAATGTGAGTAAAGCTTAATGCTAAACAAAAACACCCCGGGTGTTAAAAAGTGCGAGGCCAATCAGAAGTAGCATTGCAAATAGGTATGTGCGACCAAAAACTTTGATATCAGTTGAGGCCAAGAAATTACTTATCAGAAATCTTTTTAACTAGCTACTTGAATGACATACAATAGTTTATAGCATATTTTCACAACTATGATTGGCTTTGTCACTTGGCCACCTTTTTCAATAAAGGTGGCCAAGTGACAAAGCCAATCATAGTTGTGAAAATGTTATAGTTGTTAAGTTGTTAAATGTTAAACTAGTGTTATAGTTGCATTTGTATCATCGCCACTTCCTTGTATCCTAAACTTTGATGGGTCAAGAGTATCAAAGTTTATAGTTTCTGAAAAGTTAAGAATAATCTGCCCCTCATCCAGGTCAAGATTAAACTGTTCCAAGTATGGAGTGGTATCATCTGTAATAAACCTAGAGGCCATGATGGCCTTACCGTTAGTGATTGCTAATATGTCATTACCAAACACATCATCAATTGTTGATGCTCTTATAGTCATAAAGGTGTTTGACTGATTTGTAGCTAGTAATGGATTTGATTTAATAGCATTTAAGTCAGTGTCAGATAATTGAACTGTTATGGTAAATGCATTGGTGTTGTTTGTATAACTATCCTCCGTTAGTGTGTACTGTAGAGATGGATCAGCAGAAGTTTGTGCATTTTGAATAGTTATTCCTGATGGAGTAAATGAAGCAGTTAAGACCACATCTGTAAACATGAGTTCAATTAATCCTAGATCTTCATCGAATATGAATGATTCTAACTGAGCAGGCGTATCATCAGGTATGATGTCACCTTGTCGAGTTGTGATCAAGTTGGGATCACCAAATCCATCACTAACAGTATCATTAGTCAGGCTTAAGAATGTATTGCTCCTGTTTGTAGCTATCATGTCAGATGATTGCAGTTCAATGGTATCGGCTTCATTCAAGTCAATTATTAACTGTACCAATCCATCACCTGATTCATCTGCATTAGAAACCTCTCCGCCAATAAGAGAATAATTGTGACCACCTGTTGGACCAGATTGTACTATGATGCCTGTGAAGTTTAGTGTTTGTGCTATAACTGGTTCATTAAAGTTAAGAATGAGTTGATTAGAATCATAATCCAGTAAAAATGATAATAATATAGGACCGTCTATATCTCTGCTAAAATTTCTTACGATGGTTGCATTGTAAGGTGAGATTCCTACAACATAATTAGGATCAAATGCCAAATCTCTTACCGCCATTCTTGTTAGTGACAAATAAGTTGAGTTTTCGTCTTTGAAATACATTGATGATTTGAGTCTTTCAACATCATCTGGGTCAAGATCAATGAGGATTGTTCGTGGATCAAGCTCTTGTATGGTACCACCTGTTAATGGGAATTGCATTTCACTGGAAGCATTTTGATCCCCCTGTAAAGTTATTTGTGTCAAGTCCACCTCAGTTATATCAATCGCTTCATCAAATTTTAATGTGAGTGTTTCCGCATCCATGTCTAGATCAAAGTATAGTAACACAGGCGATTGGTCGTCTTGAATTAATTCCTCTACAAGAAACCCAGGAAATACATTACCTACAGGCTGAGCAGAAATTCCACTCATATCTTGAACAAAGTCACTGGTAAAGGTAACGTAACAGTTTCCTCTGTTGCTACATGTAAACCGAGCATTTTGTAAGGTATCCAAGTCACTATCTGTTAATGTTCTGAGCATAATTGACTTGGGCCTACCTACATTGTTAGGGTTCCCATTTCCCTAATAGTTATCAATCAGTCCACAGTAATATTTGCTCATAGCTACCTTAAAAGTGTTATTGTTCAATCTTAATTTTACAGCATCCAGATACTTAATTCATACACATTTTACCTTAATTATGCATGTAGGAGTGGATATACCATGGCTATTATTCACAGTATAAGTAAATAATTATGGCTATGTAGCTACTTTGTGGAAAAGGCGGAGGGTACTGCATGGGTCATAATTCCTGAAATGTGTTTCAAATCACCATCCATATAATATATTATACTGTAGCACATAACTTTTGTTAGGAAAGGCATACAAAGTCTAGTAGATCAGACATCACTTTATCATTGCTGCGCTTTGCATAACATTCCAAAAAGATTTTATAGGCAATTAACTTGGCAAAATTGTATGTATAAACTAGGCTAGTTTTTGCTGTGATAATCACAAATGAAACATTTCTTGGATCCTGGATGCATTGATTTCTACTTCTACAGGAATGTAGGGTCCAGTAATTTGCATCCCCAGCCAATGCCAGGTCCCATTATACAGCTGGCCATGCAGGGCAATGTGAGTAAAACTTAATGCTAAACAAAAACACCCCGGGTGTTAAAAAGTGCGAGGCCAATCAGAAGTAGCATTGCAAATAGGTATGTGCGACCAAAAACTTTGATATCAGTTGAGGCCAAGAAATTACTTATCAGAAATCTTTTTAACTAGCTACTTGAATGACATACAATAGTTTATAGCATATTTTCACAACTATGATTGGCTTTGTCACTTGGCCACCTTTTTCAATAAAGGTGGCCAAGTGACAAAGCCAATCATAGTTGTGAAAATATGCTATAAAATAAAGGTGGCCAAGTGACAAAGCCAATCATAGTTGTGAAAATATGCTATAAACTATTGTATGTCATTCAAGTAGCTAGTTAAAAAGATTTCTGATAAGTAATTTCTTGGCCTCAACTGATATCAAAGTTTTTGGTCGCACATACCTATTTGCAATGCTACTTCTGATTGGCCTCGCACTTTTTTACACCCGGGGTATTTTTGTTTAGCATATCACTACTTTTTTGGAAGTATAAACACATGTTATTACTAGCAAGCAGCAGAGAAGTACTGCATGGGCATAACTTGTACTTGCCTAGCACACAATATTGCAAATCAAACTTTGAAGCTTAATTTTGAAAAACTCAAGCCCGAGATTTTTTTTAACTTTCACTACAGAGTAATACATCAATATAGATTGTGTATCTGAAAGTTTATGTAAATCATATGAAGGGGGTCCAAGTTATGACAACTATCAACCTGCAGTGTAATAGTCCTTCTCAAATATATTCAAGTGTTTACTTCAGACTGATAATAGTATGACAGGTAGAGCATACATAGGAGAAGTGCTGATACAAATTTGGCTGAAATCTATGAAGAAATGAGTGAGTTATTAGACAAACAAGTGAATGTATAAAAAGAGAGTTTGAAAAAACTTCCGGGGTTCACGAAAGCTCCCGCAAGCCCACGAAAAAAGTGTGCGATGAAAATGAAAGAAAGAAAGAAAGAAAGAAAGAAAAAAAACGACTGCCGCGTAAAATTTTTTGTGGTCACAGGAAGGCATTTATAAGGCTGTATCAGAAGAATGGCTGGATGGATGTCTATCAACTTCGGGATATTGATTCTTCAAACAATGAAGGTACTAATTGTCTAGTAAACGGGCGAATTGGGTGGGAAAGGATGGTTCGTCGTGCGTAGTCGCACAACGGGCACCATAAATCTCGCAATGGCTGGTACTTAGGAATGGTGGCGCCTATTTCCTCCATTCTCGGTTTGTTGATTCTATATAGTAAGAACGTTGTGGGTAGGTAATAACTAAGCGATAGCTTTAATGGCGGCTTAGCTAGAGCGTTTGCGAGTTTGAGGGCGGTGCTACGTGTAAATAATTCCCTACAGTGGTCGCGTTGCTGCACTTCTTCTTGGCCTCACGACTCACTATCGTGAGTCTTGATCCCTACAGTGGTCGCGTTGCTGCGCTTCTTCTTGGCCTCGCAACTCACTATCGTGAGTCTTGATTTCTTACTCAAGGAAACAACAGCAGCTGATTTTTTTGCTATTTCTTGCCTGGGTTATTTAATTAGCTACCATGGAATTTTTTATAAAACCCCTCAAGTATATACCTATAGTTTAAGATACGCATCACCTTATTAAACACACACCTCAAATTTCTGCATGGCATCTAGTGGTATTTGAACTGTCTTATGTTAAGTTACCATATAGATGGGGGCACACCATTGATTTGATGGAGCAAGTTACATATACATAACGGCTAGATGCTACCCAGATACATACTGTGATGGCTAGATGCTATCTACCCAGTACTGTTACTGTAGTTTCACTACAGATAACTGACTGTTTTATTAGGATGTAACAGTTTTATTACTGTATATCATCTGGCTAGATATTTCAAGGCTATGTCACAGTATGTCATATCTCATGACATCACTAAGGCTACTAGCCATGCAGTAAAAGTTATCAACACACAGCTAGAAGCACCTTCCTCAAGCATATTATATTGTATTGTATTATATAGTTAAAGCACTGCCACGAGTTATGTATGGAAAATATAACACAAGGGCATGTCAAGAGATAAATATAGCACAAGGCGAAGCCAAGCTAGTGCTGTATTTGTCTCCAGACACCCTCAAGTGTTGTATTTTTTATAGTTGATGAGCTAAGGTGGTGCTTTAACTGTTATATCATGTTAATGAGTCTATCATCACAAGTAACTACGTATGTTACATTTTTAACCCTTGGCACTTAAACCTTAGCGCATGCACAGAAGGGTTACAATACTCACTTTTCTGTCTGATTAACATCTGGAAACTGACGCTACTATAACGCTTGAAATATGCACCTACTTGAAGTACACAAGACTTTATTAACTTTAAATTGAGCAGTTTCATGAAATTCACTCTTATCTTGGAGTTGATTATAAATTAATAAGCGCTTAATAAAATCCCTAAGATTACTAAGTGCAACTATAATCATAATTATTGCATGGCACACGCTAAGGGTTAGCACTTTAGTGCCTTTCATTTGAGTAGGTAATGAGTGAAGTTTTGTTTCTTGACCACAATCAGAATGCATGTCCTGTATGTTATTTGTAAATATGTCAATTTAACATAATTTTGGTTGTACAAAAGTAGGAAGTGTTATTCCATCCCTCAAGGCTACTATTAACATTTTGTTTGTGGCATAACCGGTGTAAAGCTCCATATAACATGTGCATTGTGTGTTTGAATCACTCTGGGAGTTGGATTGGTTCATCTGATGGTGGCTTAGGAAACTTTGACCGCATTTTCTGAAGTTTCTGCAGCCATCTTGATTGCTTCTCTGAGGATGGTAATTCCTACACAATATAGCAGAACAGTACATAATGTACTTATTCCATGATGATGGTGACTTTCACGTGTGTGTGTGCGTGTGCGTGTGTGTGTGTGTGTGTGTGTGTGTGTGTGTGTGTGTGTGTGTGTGTGTGTGTGTGTGTGTGTGTGTGTGTGTGTGTGTGTGTGTGTGTGTGTGTGTGTGTGTGTGTGTGTGCGTATGCATACATGTGCGTGCGTGTGCATACGTGTGTGCGCATAGATAATACACACCCCTATGGATATGAAACTAATCATGTGCGCGCATGGTTTTCTACAGAATACAAAAGTTCCATCCTAGTTTCGTGCACCTAAAAAGGCGACAGGTGGTTTGAGGTTGTGAAAGCCAGTGAAGACTTATAGGTCTTGCTGTTCATTATCAGAAGCATTTTGGTGAATTATTTGCAACCTGAAACCACAAATGACAGGTTGGTTATTATGTTTGGTCAGTTGTAATTTTGTGACCACATTTTCAGCCCAACGATTAGTGGCTTTGCACTACAGCTATGATGCATCGTGTTCCTTTATAGAGTTGTGTGTAATAAACTAGGTTTTAAAGATTTATACCAGTTTTAAAAGGTAATTTAGCCTTGGTGCACTTATTTTTGTGAACGCATTTTCTCGGTACGTGTTCTACCCTGAGCTTTGAATTTTTTTACCATTTACTCCTTACCTGCTACAGTGTGTAATAAAACTAAAATCGTTGCTGCAGCATGTTTGAGTGTACTAATACCGCAGCATGTTTGAGTATACTAATACTCACTCCCTTAAATACCGAGTAAAAAGCCGTGTTCTCTCCAGTGCATAGTGTTTCTACAGTGCTTTTAAGCGCTAGACTCTATCTTCATTTCTTCAGAATCATAAATATCTCTTAAATATCCTGGCTTCACAGTTTATCGCCAGGAGGGCGCGAAACCAGCCCAGAACAGGTGGCGCTTATTAGTTTCACATCCATAGGGGTGTGTATTATCTATAGTGTGTGTGTGTGTCTGTGTATGCGTGCGCATGCGTGTACGTATGTATATGTTAGATGCACTAATATACACATACCTTTACAGATACTGCCATTGGCTCTTCTAGTACCACCAATGATTTTGTTGTATTTACTGAAATGTGTTCACTACCAAATATGGCATTGTCGTGATCCTGTTCACTACTTGTGGTAGACGCGGGTAATGATGATGTCATCAGGGATCTCTTCTTGCCCTGCTACTCAGTTACACAGTCATATGTACCAAGCAGTGAAACATGATACGTTACAACAGTCCAAGTAGCATACCTTAACTGCTGATGATTTCATACCACTCTTGAACTTCTGCTGGCGAAAACTTTCATTGTCTATTTTAGCGATCTCAGCTGAACTGGGGACAGTCAATATTCTCTCCACCACCACTACAAACGTAGACACACATCACAGTTAAACCGTAACTACTGCCTCTAAATCATTACTTTGGTCCTCTTCCTTTTTCTTTTTTTCCTGCTGGTCCAATAACCTTTTCAGCCTAGCCCTTACCTTTTCAGCACCAGTCTAGCAACACATGTGTTTACAACAACCTTGCTGGCAATTGATATTACCAGTTTGCTGGTATCTTCCTCCCTGGTGAATAAGATAACATTAAAGGTATTGAATCTATTTTTGATTACTTACTGTTGTTGGTCCTTCTTTTCTTTCTCTAGCAGAGGTGAGGAAGACCTACAGATAAGATAAGTTTTTAAATAAACGTGATAGAAAAACTCGTAATTGGAAATTTTCAAGTGGTACACAATAAAATGTGTTTTTCATCGTCTTGGGTAGTAGATGAAAAATTCTAATGATAAAGTTTTCCTGTTTCTGAAGTTTTGTCGCTTTACTTACTACGTATATATAAAAGTGCCATACTCTAGAGATGTGGATATACATACCCATACAATACATTTCATACAAGCACATACATGTGGATAAGCACCTACCAAGGCACACACTTGGAGGTACTTGCATATAAAATTCATTTGGCTTACACAAGGCTATAGGTTGCCTTTTGGTCAAATTGCCAATTGTAAGCAAGCATCAAGCCTTGAAAGAAAGTTCTTGCATACGTACTTCTATAAAACTCGTCATCACTCGGCGAATGAGTAAAAACAACAATATTCTTGAGTCTGGAAGGCATTCTTTGATTAAATATACAGGCCATCCCTTGCAAGCGTGAGAGCAGGTAACTGCTTTCTCTATTTATTCAATGGTAAAAAATTTCATGTGTTTACTTTTTGTTGTTGTACATCAACAAAAAAATTTAAGGACAAATTTTTCCCAAACTATAGTGCTTACCTTTTTCTGGTTTGTCGTTCCTGTGATCTACTTCTTTTTCGTCTGTCATGTTTATGTCTCTCGCGTGATCTACTCCTTGACTTCCGTCTGTGACCTACATAATGATAGTATACTGATAAAGATGTTCCATCACAGAATTTCTAAGGAATGCGACTCTAATTGAGATTTTGTACACTTCAACTAAAACGAAAATCTGTAATCACTATAAATGCGACCAGATTTGAACCTTCCAATGACACAAATTTTTAATTGAAAGCCTTCAAGCCCTATAAAACGGTTTTTTAAAATCATGTTTACAAAGTGAACTAGAAATACAAAAATCAAATATATTGGATGATGTATCATGTAGTTATGCTCAAAAGATGAGGAGTGTGTAAAATGTGCCATTAAGGAAGGTTCTTGCAAATAGTCACAAATTATTTCTATTAAATGTCCCATGTAATCGTACAGCCTGTATAAATTGTGCCGTTCGTAGCCGTGCAGTTATTTTCAAATTGCAGCCTTTTAATAGCCTAGGCCATAGCAACATTCAGTAATCACACAGTAAAATAGCGAATGAAAATTCACAATGTAGGAAGCCATTTAAGTGCAGCAAACCATTAATGACAAATAAACAGCAAATGAAATCACGTAGCACTGAAGATTCGTAGTAACCGACTTGTATGGCAACCAAGTAACGGCCACAAGCTGTGGAGTAGTACTCAATAATCTCTACAAAAGTTTCTTGATCCTGAGCTTTTAGAAAGAATCTCAACTCAATTCTAAACACGCTGCTCCTAAAACAAGTGATACAAAACAAACAAGATATTCAAGCGTGCCTCAGATAGAAATAAGCGGCATGCCTCAGGTTAGAGTGGGCATCATATATAGGTCATGCAATGCGATTAGTAGGCAATCACACACACTTTCATGCAATTCAAGAATAATTGTACACGTAACAGTCTAAATTGCACTTGGCTTTCGCCTTGTGCAATTACTTGACTGTTACTGGTCGAATTGCACTCAAATGCATGTGATTACCTACATACAGTAATCAGTATTTTTGATTTTTGTGTTGCATTCCTTGATATGAAATAACGTTTCTGACGGCACAGTCCATGATCACGTGATGTGCCTAAATAATCAATATCACGAAAACACTCTACCACATATAATGAAATTATTTTACCTGTGCTTCTTTGGGAAGAAACAGAAAAAAGTTAGTCCCTTCAAACAATTTCAAGATACGAACGTACGTTTTATCGCGCCTTCGTTTGTGGTCTGAATCTGAATCCGAGCTGCTATCGCGGTGACGTCGCCTTTGTCTCTCACGCGACCTGCTGCGTTTTCGGCTACCCTTTTTACGAGGACTCCTCGAACGACTTCTCCCCATTATTTTAATAAACCGAAAACCACGATCGACAAAAACTTCAGTAAAGCGCGCGCAATTCAACTGTTGCTGTAAACATAGACATAAATAGTACATATAACTCCGCACCACATAGATAATGACCTGACCTGGAATCATCTTTCTATATGATAATGAAAGTTTCATTATTATTACTATGATATAGTATAAACCTATGCCAGTGCCGGCGGTAACGGCCAGCTGCCAGCTGCGAGGAAGTAGTGATAGCCTCACTAAATCAAGTCTTCACATCAATGTGAAAACGTACACGGCAACTACACCAAATGTTACACTGTGATGTGTGTGTGTCAGTGTCACACATTCTGATCACATTTGAATTAATTGAAAGAACTTCGAAGTGGAAAGCTCGGCGAAAAGCCTAAAAAGATTGATGCAGTAAAGTTGCCAGTGAATATTATTGCAAATGTTTATGCAAATTATTTTGTAAGCTGACTACACTGGCTACAAGAGCCGGGGAGAATATCAGGCTGACAATTTGTCGTACTCCATGATTTCATATGATACAAAGGTAATCAGTTAACAATGGTGCAAATCGATGAGTATTCTAGATGATTTTGAACTTCATAGTGTACTCACGTGATCCAAGACTAGCCGTGCCAAACGAAGCTCGTGGGTTTTATCATAGAGATTATCGTAGTGTAGGCTACACCATAGCGGCTTAGGAGAAATAATGAGCTGCAGAAACAGCAGTGTTGCCGGCATCTAGTTAGCTAGGTAGCTAGTCTAATCATGGCATTTTTCAACAACTGAGTTTTGTATAAAAAAGTCGTATTTGCATGCTGCATGGGGATTGATTACTGGGTTTCTCACGACCAGGTCTGTTCGCAGGTTGAGAGGTATGTATTCATATTGATTACCAACACACCTGAAACAGACTAAATTAGTGAAGTCAATTGTAGCGCCGGCCGGGGAACATTTTACTACACAGGACCCTAGGATTATAATGCAGTAGTTTCTGACTGCAACCAAGGTTCTGCACTGACTGATGTGAGCACAATAACAGCATTTCCAAATAACCAGTCACAATGCATCACAATGTTGTGTGCTTTATTAGAGTACCAACGAGCATAAATGTAATTATAATTTATTTCGAGAAATGTTTTTATTTACTACATAATTAGCCTAAATATAAATAAACGTAAACGGGCGAAGAAAGGATGAGCTTCGTTCAGACGATCTCTTTTGAGAGTGTAGCCTTGCCTTTGAATTCACAATCTTCAACCTCCAGGTCGAATTGTCGAAATGGTGAGTGTTAGTGTACGCGCATAAACACAATACACCGGTGTCAATTCTGACCAATTCGGATTCACTTAACAGAGAAAACTGTTTATTAGCGCCCTGGAAGCCGCGCTTTTCCTCGCAGTGGGCGTGTACGGGTGCCGATACAGTATGTTTTCTTCCCACTGTCCTAGTTTTGACACCGCGCAGAAGGCCCGCTGCCAACCTGCATAGCAACTCTTGGAGGAGCAGCGCGAGCAGCCCTTCAAGCAGTCAACTCAGCATTTCCAGCTTTAGCAGTAGCAGCAGCACCGACAGCCGAAGCATGCGTCGCTCCAATGCCCCGCCTTCCGGTTCTCTCCTTGGTCGACCTACGAGGGCAAGGTACAAACTTCCTAACACATTGCATGAGTAATAACATACACTTTTTATATAACAGTCTTTTGAGGATGAAGTCGTGTCCAGTGATCCTGAGTGAGCCAAACTACACAGAGATGGTTCGCAAGAAAAGAGAATTTGGTTAGTACTGTAGAATGAGAACAAATTAACCCAGTGATCAGTGTTTGCAAAACTTATTTTAGTGAAGCACAGCAAATCAATATCAGTGACAGCCCTCATGTAAGTTTGACCTCTCTATATTGTAATAGTAGAAATTCTCAAGACAAATCTGTGTAGCTTTAGAAAAAATAAATTGGGAGTTTTGATAATGCGGACATCATATTCTGATTGTAAAGGTGTCCTTGGCTGTTTGAGGGTTTCTGCTATGTCATGTTGCTTTCTTAAGTGACCAAAGTTATGTTGATCTTTACACGCTCCATTTCATCTTGTAGGGAGACCGTCATACCAGGTATGTTATGGAGGCCATCCCAACACTTTACACACCATTTGATCTCCTACACAGAAGGTGAATCCATGCATGCTTTTCTAACAGGAGCCAGATATAACAGGTAAGTATAGAAGTTTGTATGCACGTGTGTGTGCGTGTGCATGTGTGTGTGGTTGAATAGCATGCATTTGTAGTGCACAGTGTGTGGATTCGAAGTCTCTGGCTCGGCTGGGGGTGTACGTGGCTCGTGGTAGTGAAGCACGATCGTTTGTAAACACTGCACCAGCTCAAAGAGGTACTTACACATGCAGAAATTTCATTTTTAAATGTTTTGTCTACGATTGTGCACAGCAATTCCAAAACATTCACCAACCGTCTCAACACAGCAAGCCTGGACATCACCCATAATACAGCGACAACAGTCCCCAGTTAATACTATCAGTACTTCTACATCCTCCATTGACAGAGAGCTGGCTCGTATATTTGGTCCCGATGATGACTATTCTGATTCCAGTTCCGTCACCAGCCAGACGTTCAATGAATCCGTCTTCCTCCAGCCAGCGCTAGAAAGTAAAGGAATCTTGAAGACGCCAAAGAGACCTGTTTCTTGTGATGATCGACTTTTAAGATCATCTCCGCTAAAGCCTAAACTATCCTTAGTATCATTTAGCTCAAAGGTCAAAGTGAATGAAGATGATGTGATGATAGAAGAATATGCCGAGAGTGAAAGTACAGCTTCTAGTGCAGTTGATGAGGAGGAGGAAGATGACGAAGACAGGCTTAACATGGTGTCCCCAATAGCTCAACAGTTAGCCAAAGATATCCTCGAGGAAGCTCTAGATGCTCACAGCATCAGCAGCGAGGATGAAGTCGACAGCGGCTCCTCTACACCAACCAACACCAAACAGAACGACAGCGATGAGCAACAAGGAACCAACGTATTCATGACAGACCCACAAAACTCGCCACTGCACAGTAAAGCAATGGTGAACTTCAAAGACACCATCACATAATTACACTTCAATAACACATTAATGATTATCACACCTGTGTTTCAATGCATGTACAAAAAATAAGAGTTTCATATACGTATTCACAATTTCTCTAAGTGTCATACCACTGTGCAATTACAAGCGACTGAGTGACTCCATCTTACATTGTACTACTAAGTGTATGTGCATGTCGCGTTACATTGACTTATCAGTTATACAGTGGAGTGACCGCCTTTCATTAACAATGCCTGAACGCATTCGCACACTTTTACTGGGTTCTTGCAGTCCATTATGTCACCCACCTTGCAAACCTGAGGGGGGAGGGGGTGAAAATGACATTGGGTGGCCATGGGATATCAACACTTACTGTTTTAATCCCAAGCTTGCTGCAAGCCCTGAGAAATGAATCAATATTTTTTGTCCGTTTAACAGTGTTCATGGGCTGAAGCATAGAAACATTTTACATATATAATAAAACACAACTTGATACATACCTCTCCATCCATGATGGATGGAATGGTGTTTGGAAAGAGACGGTTTACAAGTTGACACAGAACCACTCCATCAGAAAAGCTTATCATGATGTCATCCTTCAGCGTGATCCCTAACACTGTTTCTATCGACTGCAAAAATAGTGCAATGAATAAAGCTTGGAAACACTGCCTTGAACTCAATTGCAAAATTTCGACTAACATTTACTGGTATACAATTCTCTAGACTGTCAACTTACATCTCTAACATCTTCAATCATTTCCATCTCAGCTTGAATGTTCCTTTTCTGACGTTTGACAGTGTAGTCCATTTGTTTCTTACTACTTAACTGTTGGAAAACTGGTTTGGCCTCTCTCTGTGGTGAGAAAAGTTTGTCGACCCATTCTGCATCTCCCGGAGGCATTGACTGACGGTGAGGAAGGTTAGGCAAACTGTTGTGAATTCTGAGTTCAACATCTTGTGCACTGGCGATCGTGGCCGATTTCTTTTTCAAATTAGCCGGAGAGTCTCCTGTGCGTCTATTTGAATGTGGGGAACTAGTGGGAGTTGTATGAGGCGAGGGATGAGCCAATGAATGCCTTACAAGGACAGGAGACTTCTTCTGCACTTTGGGTGATGGTTTGGAAAAACCTTGTGTCTTGGGTTTGGGTAAATCTTCCTGTTGGGGTATGGCAAGCTCCTCCTTTTCCATATCACTCTTGAAAGAGGATAATAATGAGTCCAACTCAAGTGATACAGTGTCAGGTTGATTTTTAGCTGTCGGAGTTTTAATCTCAAGATCAGGTGTGGACTCCTTACTGGCACCTTTGACTGGTGTAGCATCCATCTTGATTTTAACTGGTATTATCTTGACATTGGTGGTGGCAGCTTGTAACAAAAAAATAATGCAACTTACATAACACATACGAAACCTTGGAATGCTTTCTGATGCATCCTTAAATGAAAGATTTACAGCATTGGGGTTCACTGTTGGGAGTCTTACAAAGCTGACTAATTTTCCACTAAGTGATTATTGCACTTCTTGAGATTCCAAAGCAGAAAGCCTTATGTTGCCTCATATAAATCACAGACAACACATACTTATCATTTACCACCTTGCAAACATGCAATAAACATTTGGAACACCTACAGTCACCCCACATACTGCAATCTGAGTGAGCCCCGCCCACTTTTTGATAAACTGGTGCATTCCAATGCATCTACATAGTACCCGTATTGTCTTAAAGCCTTACACCCAAAAATAACACCCCCAATGCATTGGAAACACACTAGGTTGATTTAGCTCTGCAGTATGAGGGGGACATCTAATTCTTCTCATAAACTTTATTATCATCAAAAATCAAACTAAATATTATATAGATAGATGCATTGGAAATTGCCAGAAAAGTACATAAATGTTCCTATAACATGTATAGTAGAGTTACACTATTGTACCTTACATTTATTTAACCATATTTATAAATATATACAAAAATTAACTGACAATGAGAAATAAGCATAAATATATACTTATGTGAAATATATACATGGATCATCTCTTCAAGAAAAAAGGACTAAGATCACAAAGAAGCAGAAAGGTAGTGGCTTATACGTCTGACTCGCATGAAAACACGGTTGGTCGACTGAGTGAAAGCCTACCGGTGGACACTGTCTTGTTGCTAGGCGAGGGTGATTTCGGTGAGTCTGACACACTACTTGAGGACACTGTTTTATTCTGAAAATGTAAAATACACAAAACGTCACATCAAATGTATGTGATGTATATTCTTATACACACCTTCCTCATAGGAGCCAAACAGTCTTCTACAAGTTGTTTCGGTGTAATAACCTACAAGATGAGGTTACATATAACATACAATTTATTAAAACTGGCTACTATGCAAAGCATGAACTAACAGTCGGACATCTGACATTTTCCAAGCACTTTTTGGGTTGACCTGTACAAATCCCAGTTTGATCTAACAAATGTCCAAGCCAAAGAACTAATTTTATCATGTGCTGACATATGTCTGAACACTTTTTCAGTCCTTATTTCATGCTTTGCTATGCTTCACAAGCTCATTTCCTGTGTTATTCAGGGATGTGCCCAGGTTTAAGAGAGTGGTGGTTACACGAAGGGGTTTTAAATCTTTGTAACTTAGAGATCTTTAATATCCATGCTCAAATTGTGTCTAGGATTCCTTGTAGACACTTTGTTTTGTGTAAAGTGGCTAACAAGACTAAGCATTTTCGTTCATGCTGATATTTTAGTACTGGTCAGTGAGTTTGTAGTGGTGGTTATTTTATCTGAGTGGTGGTCGTTGCCGACCACTGCTGACCACTGTGGGCACATCCCTGGTTATTGTATAAAATTTTTGCATATATATATACCATCTTCTGATAATAAAACATTTTAAGTTCCTAGCAAATTCAGGCTACTAACTATAATTCTAAATAAGTCCCACTGTTGTACATAATCACTAATTATGCACTAATATAATAGAAGCCTTACTGCATCTTCCTTGCTCACAGGTTTAGAGCGAGCTCTGGGTTTTGGACTATTGTATGATGATACGTCCGTCTGTGACAGACTGTGTGTCGGACTAAATGCACAAGATCAAAATTCACAAATGAAACAAGGCAAAAAAGCACATTAAGGCTCACTTTGAAGGTGCTGCCAAGGTGCCGGTTGTGGTAGTAGTTTTTGATGCTCTGCTTGTTGAATGAGACGAGTTCCACGAACCCGGCCGGTCTTCAGGGTCAGCTGGTAGCTTCCGGTTGCTATTGGTGATTTTTGTAATCGGTGGTGAGACAGATGTTTTCACATCATTCTGCAAACAACAAATATTTGTGTTTGTACAGGGAACAAGTTGATGTTCTACCATCTAAAAACCAGGCAGTGTGTAAGTTAAACCACTGTTAATCAACTGCTATTCAGTGGATTGCAATAGTAATTAATGACGTCACGAGTAAGTCATGTGAGCAAAGACTCGTCACTAAGGGGCACATAGCAACGCATACAAATTTAATTCTTTTGTTTAAACCGGCTTTATACTCCAGTACTTTAGTGATAAATCTTTTTTAAAAGTAGTACAAAGTTGTTTTAAGCCGAAATTCTTACTGTAACACTATAGGCTAGTCTTGTATAATAAGCTCCGCAACCTGCACAGCACGCCCACTTTCAAAACTGAAGTGCTCCGTCTTGTTAGTAATGTACAGCTGTTCAAACGGCTTTTACTATGGAATGAACGGCTAACATGCACTGCATTACCTTGTTCTTATTCGGCAGTAACTAATGATGCGCTTCGTTACTAGGGCCCTGCCCATCAGTAATATCGATAGCAAGTGTCATAGAAAAGTAGTAGGACTTATTTGATTAGTTATTCAGGCTTCATTTCACGTGAATGGTTTTTAATAGCCTGGGGGGCGGACACACACACATACCAACGTTTTCACGAAAACGATTTCAAGAAACCAGGCGTGCGCCTGGTTTAAAAATTGGAAACGGAATAAAGCTTAAACCAAACATATTATGATAATGACCAGTCATCAGACATTTTCGGTCAACTTTAGCATTTTACTGACCAAATCAAATTTGACCAGACAAAACTATTATATAGTATCAATGGGGAAGTCAATACATTTACAATAGGAAAACAAACGTATTCAACCCTGATCATAAGCACTGATATGAACACTGTACCAGTGTATTTTTAACATAGACCATTTTAAGGAAGGCCTGAAGGGCCATGCCCCCTGTTAAAAATAAGTTGCATAAGGGATAGGGCACCAAAGTATTGTACAGAAGGCAAAGTCTGTACTAAGGTACTCTCCCAACCCCAGAGAAACCCAATAGGACAAATTCTACAATAGAAAAAACCAATATCACTTGCAGAGATTGAACCTCTGGCTGCCTGAATGCATCGGTAAATCAAATATTATTAGCACACGGTCACCGTTTCAGAAGGTATAAATATTTAGCTTGTGGGTATATTGTGTATTCTAATGTATTCATGCACACATTTTGTTTTGTCATATAGTGGGTATATATTAAGAGTCCAATTTTTATGAATAGAAAGAATCGTTGCAAAACTAAAAACCATATTTACTTGGTTAAACGCTGCAGTTTAATAAACGCCACCCTCTAATAGTAGCCGCCCTTGAATATTGCCCGTGTTATTTTGCAAAGACGATTAATAGTAGCCACGGCATTTAACCAAGTAAATATGGTATTTGTAAAAGTATCGAAAAATTGTAGTCGAAATATTTGTGAATGCTGTTACAAACTTCGCAAAAATTTTAACGTTGCACACAAAACCCAATGCATGGTATATTGAAGAAATATTCTAATACATTAGTGCATTCACATTATGTTGAAGTTACCGAATGAGAATCCGGGGTGTCTTCATGGCTATTGATAACAGGCACGTTAGTGGGCTGAGGGACAGTTTCAACCGGTTTTGTGACTACCGGGGTCTTGAGGGTTTCCTTGGAGCGTTGGCGCGGCAACGTGACACCATACTGAGCAGCACGTCTGTTCGTACCCGGAGAGGCCGGACTTCCTGACGTCGGCTTTGTCATCAACATCTTCCTCTGTTTCTCAGGACTCGGTACGGTGCCCTAAACAAAACAGTAGTTCAAAACTAAACTTGTACTATTGAAGTATAAAACAAAGCAGCCACACATTAGTGTGTTGTAACGTGTGTCAGAAGCCAACCAAGCCGGTGACACCAATGTGCTATAAAATATACAATGAAGCAATGACTTGCATTTTTCAGCTACTCATAACCAGGAAACCAATGGCCTGTTTCTACTAAATTTATGTATGTCGTGTCCCCCAGCCACCTCACCTCTTACATAAAATTACAAAAAAATTCCAACCATCTCCAAGATACACAGCACCTTGAAAGTTTGCCTGAATTATTCTTCTTTTCTTAGCCTTCTTCTTCTTTGCAATGAACGATTAACTTTGAAACCCGCATAAACCTAAATATAGTACTAACACACACACAACCAAACAAACTCCCGTAGTTTCAATCCTAAAAGGCCTAGAATAAAAGTTTTTATATTGTTTTGTTCACCATTAAGTTCCAATTGGAACCAACAACTCAGCAAGCAGCTCCAGTAAAAGCATCTTCCTCAGGAGGAGCTTGAAGATCGAAAAAGATACAAAATAGCCATGTTTTCTTTCTTTTTTGCTACATCTTGATGTTAAAACAGCCATAAATAAGCCACCATGGCTCCTATCAAAAGACGGTTTCGACCATCTTGTTCCTCACGTGATTCTGCATCTAAAAAAAGTTTCGGTTATCGCGATCAAAAGAAATGGCGGCCAGTGCAGTGAGTTACGAAGATTATTTCTGACGAAAAGAATACACGCTGTTTCTTTGCTTCATAACCAGCGAGTTCTTTAACATATCTTGTAAGATTTTATATGGATAGAAAGGTTATAAGTTGTAGATCAGTTTCATATATAAAAATAGTGCCACCAGGCCATGGCTAGGCCTTTAAATGCTTTCTTCAGTATGCTTACGTATTATTTGGGTTTTAAAAGAATATGCAGGTTTAAGGATTTAAACGCTTAGAAATAGCATACATGTATACTGTGTTTGCATCTGTGGTACACAAATATCAAACACATACAGATTTTTGTTCAAATCCATCCAAAATTGAGCAAGCTACAATGCAAGATTTTTAGCAAATTGTTGTACATCATTCCTCTCAAAAATGGTTAGTGCAATTCATGTGAGCAGGCTTCAGGCCTCTATTGAAAGCGGACAGTTTTGAATGGTCTGTTTTGAATGGTCTATTGATCGGATTAGTATATGTAATAGGATGGGGTGCTGTAGTATTTGGAATTAATTGCACGAGTAATGCAGGCAAAAAATTGTAATAGTGCGAGGCGAAGCCGAGCACTATTACAGTTTTCTGCCTGCATTACGAGTGCAATTAATCCAAATACTACAGCAACCCATACTGTTACAAATTAATCTAACATGTTTTAGTGTAACTTGGTGTGCTAGTGAAGAGGTGTGGTGATTTAACATGTGCCACTGAAACAAAATATTACAAGCGTTGGCAACAGTGTACTGGTGTAGTATCCATCCATGTGTAGTGGCTGTGTCTTTGAAATGCCGTTGCCTGATAGTATTGCTAATAACTGATATCCCAGAACTTGCTGGCGAGCTTGTTGGGATGTTTTTGTCGGCTGCCCATTAATTAGTGAAACAAGAAGAAAAGCGGTTAGTACATAGGCCTGTTGAGCAGTTGAGAAATTAAAAGGAAGCTGAAAGTGAATTTAGTAATTGTAATTATTGTATATACCAGTGACAACAATTTGTAATTGTAATGTCAACAAACTAGCCAATTAGAAGCGTATTACAGTTTTTGTTTGAGCAAGGTATCAAAAAAGTGTAATAGTGTTTCTATTGGCTATTTACTGTAGTATTACAAAATAATACATACGAGCTGTATCGGGTGTTTTCTATGTAAACTGTAATACATGTTGGATTAAAATACTAAAAATAGGGTAATAGCAATAAACCAAGAATTATGTTAGTAAGAGCTTTAGTTAAACAGTTGCTAAAATTGATTGTTGTTGCTACTACATTATTCAGTTAACTTTTAACATAACTCTTCCAAATTTTTATGTCTTGGGTGTATTGAGATTACATAATATAAATTAACCATCTTTAGAAACCGTGTGAAAAGAGATAGCAGAAATGAGTTTCTGGAATTTCCAAACATTACCTAAACCATACCATTCACACATGCATGTAGTTCAACAGCTTTCCTAATAAAGGCATTTGGGAACATAATCATCACCCAGGGCAGCTGTTATCATCACACGCCAATTGACTATTTGTTCATTAACATCATCACATTATTGCTACTGCTTACCAGTTACCATGACTACCTACAAACCCATACCATAATACCCAGTACAACCAAATATCTACTAGTACAAACATGCACTTTCTCTTATAACAATAGGCATTAAATAGGAACACCATCTTAGATGCAACCATTCATTATTAAAAACTACCTATGCAATTAGAAATACAATTACCTATATAATTACAATTATAACTATATAATTATAATTACAATTACATTTACATGCTTCACATAATTATACTATTACAGTATGATGATCTTACATTGTATCGAGATGTGTCTCCTGTCCTTTGTTGTCCGCCTTGCTGTAACACACCAGGGGGACATGTGAACAAACACAGTGACAAACACAGAGACGAGCCATTACCTCATAAGGGCCAAATGCATTGGTGACTAAATTTGTAACTTCATCATAAAAACTTCGACTGCTAATTTAACAAAAATAATGGAAATATAAAATATAAGTACGAAAAACCAGACACATGTACATAAATTATATCTTTACTTTAAAGCATCACACACACACACACACAACACTAGGCTAGGGCGATAATGATTATTTTTTCTCACGATAATTTGTCCTCAATTTATCACGATTCACGATATTATCACAATATCTTCCAATGGTAAACATTGGATATAAATCTACCTGTACTTAAAATGTTGTAAATCATTGAACCACAAGCAACAGAATAGGCTACACATTTTTAGCAAGCAAATACGTATGCTGCATGTAGTTATTATACCTGTATGCTATTGGGCGTTGGGATGGATACCATGGTAATACATCAAAGAGTAGCTACTTATGATTCCTGAAAAGCTGTTTCCTTGCCGATTTTCATGATTTGTCTCAAAGGTAAGCAACATGGAAATGTTAACCAGGTAGGTTCCCTTTCCAAAGCCTATACTGGCTTGCACTGGATTCAAAAAACTAATAATTTTGTTATAGCCATGGTCATTCCCACAATAAATTGCTAGTTTTAGACTAGATTATAAATATATAACACTGTAAACAAACTAACCAGCTGGAAAGGGTATTAATCAACAGCTGGCAAGGATGTTAACCTGGCACACAAGTTTTTATACTATCAACAACGCACAGATGGAAAAAAGCCTTAGAAGCAGTAACAAACTTTTACCATACCTCACTTCGTAATGTTGTTATAATACATCGCTTGTTTACTGAGCTAACTTCCTACAAACTGCCAATCACGCCACACAAATTAATTAGAATCACATGATCTTACAGTAACAAGCTTGTTTTACGTGAACTTTTAGTAACTTTGAGACCATTATCAATAAAAGAATAGCATTTAAGGTGAGTATTTATATAAATAAATGAGTAAAGCAAAATTTTCTAGCGCATGTGCATTCAACGATAATACGATTATCGAGAGTTATTAAGCAGCGATATTATTGATATATCGAGTAATTATACAACACATCCGTGGCACTGTGTCTGTGTGCGTGTGCGTGTGTGCGTCTATAACCACAATACAATAAAAACTTAAGAATTACCCTACATTCACACAGATTGCTACTACATATGTAATATCAAATCTGATTTTATTGAAACATCTGCTGCTTAATACACCAGTGCCACTTAAATGACAACTATAAGTGATCTAACACATTATACACACAGCCATACAGACGTATATACACATAGAAAATAGAAATACAGGTACACACAGACATGCTCATGTGCATGCACACGCACACACACTAAACTCAACACCACAATCAAAGAATACACACCCTGGTTCATCAGACACAGTAGAAATGTTTGACATGGGCCGCCGCCGTGGATTAGTCATGGAATGATGGAAAATTTTACTTCTATTGTTCTTCCTCATCCCAAAGCCTTTATCCTGCAGAATAGAATATCAACACTGCAATCATCAAAGCTACTTTATACACAACATGATATCACAAGCAGAGCTTATGATAATGGCCAGTCATCAGACATTTTCCAGCCAACTTTGGCATTTGACCGGCCAAAACAAATTTGACCAGACAAATTTACTATACATTATCAATGGGGAAGTCAATAAGTTTCCAATGGGAAAACAAATGTCTGGACAATTTTCAAACCTTATCATAAGCACTGTTGTCACAAGTACACCAATGAGCAAATTGCTAAAAATTTGGCTACTCCAATGGAATATGTACCAGGCCTGAGAAAACCTGTCTTATCTATACAAAATACATCTATTCATATTATGATATATCATCTCTTTTTCTGTGTGTGCTATACAAAATCTGTAAGCTCTATGATACTCCTCACGAAATGCTCCATATATGGTGAAATTTTAGTGTGAATACTATACATGTTAAGACAAGACATTAAAAATGAATTATACAGTTGAACGGTGGGAATTAAGTTTGACAATCCGCTTTTTAGTCAAACCATTAAATTTAAATCAACAGTAGAATACCATTGCCTACGATAATTATAATGATTACAGGTGCTATATTTCTTTAAAGCTATGTAGCACAAAATCTGATGCATTAAACATTTAACAGTCAACACCATATGTAGTACGTACATCTGCAAGTAACCACACAGAGGATACAAGCATTACATTTCACTATGATGTAATATATGGTTAATCGTATAAACAATAAAATCATTCAGGAACAGCAGTTATCATTGTTTACCAACAAAAACCTTTCAAATGCGCATAGTTGTCATGACAACATTTAAGAGTGTGTGAGATTTACAGTATTACAGTGGCATTGCACTGGTTGCAGTTTCTGTTCTTCCAACTATGTATAGTACCTCTCGAACAATTTGTGACGCATGACTCATGACACACAACAAATAAAATAGTGAACCACTCAACTGCAATTCGTACACAACCACAATCTCAATTGTTTTCTTTAGCACACACACTAATATCGGTAGAAATATTGGTACAATTACTCTAAAAAATACTGATTGCCAATACGGAAATTTTTGCTGTATATGCAGCTGATATTTTGCTGATCCAATTATTTGATTTAGTACACCTCTACTAAATATAGATAAAAATTTTGTGACGTGAAATTACGCATGTGTCCTATGTATTAAGAAGTCTACGAACATGTGTCATAACGTACACTAACACAGTATTTTGTGAAGCTGTTTTGCATTACAAATGTATATATGCCCATAATGTGTAGTGTGTAGATATACTATGTTGACACATCAGTACTCAGGGATCCCTGCCCAGTTGGCATTTTGATAAGTGTGTGTTTGTGTGTGTGTATGTATATGTGTGTGTGTGTATGTATGTGTGTGTGTGTGTGTGTGTGTATGTATGTGTGTGTGTGTGTGTGTGTGTGTGTGTGTGTGTGTGTGTGTGTGTGTGTGTGTGTGTGTGTGTGTGTGTGTGTGTGTGTGTGTGTGTGTGTGTGTGTGTGTGTGTGTGTGTGTGTGTGTGCGTGCGTGCGCATGTCATATTGCCGAATGATGTCATGTTTTTGTCGTGATATATAATTACATGTTGTTGAGCTTTATGTCACAATATACATTGTACCGTGTGTTGTCTAGACATAGAAGTCCAACACGAACAGCACTTGTAGTGTTGTAGATGAAAACTTATCAAGACATTTGTTAAAATACTCTCTTAGCACAAAACACATCAGGACAATATCTGAACATTTTAGAATGTGTTTAAGTGCTTTCATCTGAACGTTTTGGGGACAATTATTCCTGGACATGGTAAATATCGTAATATTGTTTCAAGCCCTGTTAATTGAGTTATTTATGGGTAAATCTTCTTTGACATAATCAGACAGACGGTTGTGTTTATGATTAGGGCGATATATTATGATATTACCATGAATAGATGATATTAAGCGCCAAGTAATAATATCAACCATATGCTCATAATTTCAGTGTTCACTGTACTGTTACTTGATATCGTGATATTTACAATAAACGTGATATTTCAGGTAACAACTATCGTAGATAAAAATTTCAATATCGCCATCCCTATTTACGATATAACTTTTTTATCCAACACTGGAGAAGTTGGAATATACAGAGAGGGGGTTGCTAGTCCTTCCCAGTTGTCAGATTAGACAAGCTTAGTTGCATACAATTTGTTAGTATGTATAACCATTCACCAATGCTAATACACCTTGCAGTAATTTATTACTCCATGCAATCAAGTACATTATAGAATTATCACCATTAAAACATGAAATAAATCATCGGACATTTGACATTGTCCAAGCCCTTGGTGTTGACCTGTACAAATCCCATTTTGATCTGACAAGTATCCAAGCCAATGAAAATGCAATACAATACACTTTCTACTAATGTTTAGTAAATGTCATAACAAATTTTATCCTGTGTGCTGACATGTCTTATTTCATGCTCTAGCTGTTACAGCATTTCAGGTCACAGATGCATTTCAACTGTATTTCAACTGTATTTCAACTGTATTTCATTTCAACTGTCATTCAAATATTGAATGCACATTATAGAGTATTATCAACATATAGGTACACACACACTGATTTCGACTTACAAGAGCTGCTTCTGAGCCCCCCAGTTGTTCAATCCGAGACAAGTACTTGAAGATATGGACTTTACCCCTGTTGCATATCTGGGCAGAAGACACACACATTAAAAGCACACTAACATACACAAAACATTATGTACTGCATTGTGTATTGGAATGTATAACACCGCAGGGATTACAGTACATGCAGTTCAACAATAAAGAATTAGTCCCACAGAGTGTTTTGCTTATCCCCAGCAACAAGGCCGGCAACAAACTCACCATACAGCTGAATGGGACAGAAACAGTGGGAGAAAAGTTCTAGACTTGAAATATCTCAAAACTGGCTACAGGTCACTATTTGGCATTTACAATACACCCTGAAATATATACACACATGTACATATATACCGTAGTTTGGGAAAAGTTCACAGTTGGAATTTTTCATGTGAAAAAATTTCATGTTAAAATATTTCCATCTTCTTGGGTAAAATATTCTCATCTTCTTCCCTATTTATTCAATGGTAAAAATATTTCATGTGTTAAATTTTCATCCTAGCAGGCTGCAGACGAAAATTTTTTAACAGCAAACTTTTCCCAAACTACGGTATGTTTAGCCTATTACAAAACATACAACATACAAACCTTCCTATTAGCCTATTACAAAACATACAATATACAAACCTTCCTATTATAGACAAAAACTTAGCAGCGCAACCAACTCTCATCAACACTTTATTGAGTTTATTCTCACAATTTTATCTTTACCAAAAAACCTTCTGATTTATAGCTCTCAAGGATTTCATTTCGAAAGCTAATGGTTTCACACACGCAATATACCCATTACATCACAGCCATATTGTGTTCTTAAAGGAGTTATGAATAACGAAATCAGTACTTATATAGAGCATTGGTTAGTCAAAATGAATTCCAGTGATGGTAATTTGATCACAGGATAGGTGATTCAATGCTCAAGTGAACTCTTGCACAAGATACATTATATACACACAAAGTGATACACTTGTGTACACATAGACAATCAAACATGAAGTTACTTATTGCAAATTTTTGCCATGTATAAAATTTTTTGTACACACACAAAAATAACGTGGCACAATAAACAGATTGTTTTCAAACTACTGATAGTTCAGTATGTATAAGCAGTATAATAATGAGAAATAGTGTGTGTGTGTGTGTGTGTGTGTGTGTGTGTGTGTGTGTGTGTGTGTGTGTGTGTGTGTGTGTGTGTGTGTGTGTGTGTGCGTGCGTGTGTGTGTGTCCTGTGTGTGCATGCGAGTGTCTCTGTGTGCATGTGTGTGTCCCTGTGTGCATGTGCGTGTCCCTGTGTGCGTGTGCGTGTGCATGTGCATGTACGTGTCCCTGTGTGCATGTGCGTGTCCCTGTGTGCGTGTCCCTGTGTGCGTGTCCCTGTGTGCGTGTGCGTGTGCGTGTCCCTGTGTGTGTGCATGCATGCATCTTGCACTGGATAAATTTTCATCCCAACAATCAGTGTAAAGTATTACTGACCACTACTATTTGAACGTTGCTTCTTGTATATACTCAATATTGCATGGCTTTTAATGCTATTATATTACACAAGTTCTGTAACAACACGGTAACTACATTATATTATACTTACTTAAAAAGTAATAATAATCACACCTCTCTATTACACACAGGCGCGTGCACACATACCCATGTAAGCGTGTATACATATGTACGCATGCACACACACGTATGTCGTACACACACACACACACACACACACACACACACACACACACACACACACACACACACACACACACACACACACACACACACACACACACACACACACACACACACACACACACACACACACACACACACACACACACACACACACACACACACACACACCATGTACAGTGTATACACACATAAGTGAAATAATACCAACAGCATTCATCACACATGTGACTACCTGTGGAGGTGGCACAGTCAATGGATTACCATCTACTTGCAACTCCACCAACAATTTCATCTTACTAATGGCAGTGGGCAACTGAATTATCAAATTCTCCGACATTATCAAGTCATTCAAAGACATTTTGCAAATCTCTAAAATTTACACAAACCAAAAGATGATACAAAATATACACAAACTAAAAAGTGTTTACCTGGAGGTAATGCCTGAACCTTGTTGCAGTGGAAATCCAGTCGTCTCAAGCTGGTCAACTCAGCCATGGTAGCAGGCAACACTTCAATGCAGTTGTTACTAATATCCTTCACAAAGAATTAGCACAATGATCTTTTATACTATTGACGGGCTTGTTCCTACTAATACCCTTGTACAAGTAACATGCTTGGGTAAAGAATGCAATACTCCTCAGGCTCTCACTTGTGATTTCAACAGAAGTGGTCAGGCTATGACCGTATTACATACAACACAGATGTGCTTATGTTTGTCCTGATACTACTAACACAGAGGTAACAGTGCTACATTCTGCATCTAATTATTTCACACGTGTTCATTTGAATATATGTGCCCTTGGCAACCTATTGATAGGTGCTGATGCTTATAATCATCATATGAGTCGGTAACCATGGTAACATACAATATTGCCATTTTGTTGGGCAAAAGGATAAATAATGAGACTGGAGCAGCCACTAAAGTCAGATATCGCCATAGCTTTTGTGTACTAGTAGTCCTCTAACGTTTTGCAAGTGTTTACAAGGCACATTTTTGTGTTTTTAATGTCCATGCATCTCTCAAACTATATTGCTCTCTCTTGTTCTTTAACACATAACTGTTCAATAATCACCCCTCCACGACCAGAATCAATATGCCACTTCCCCATGTAACAACAAGTTTACTGAGAATGTTTAGAACTGGTCGTGGTACGCAACAAGTAAAACATTTGATAGCTCATGCGAGTGTCGACAAAATCTAAAAAAAGGCGTACTTTAGATTGGCATATCTGATTACCAAGCAAGTAATATACAGGAATTGCTTGTCAAACAGGAGACAAGGAGTTCAGGATATACTTAATATGGCTTCATAGACAAGTGCTTACAACACTATCCTTGACCATTATTTATTCAAACTCAAACGTATACCATTACAAACAATACCATGAATGTTACATTAGTTTGATACATGAACATTTACAACACTGAGTAAACAAACCAGCAATCACGTAAACACAAATAAACTCAAAATTATGTCAAACTTCTTCAACACAAAGTTTGGCGTGAAAAGAAAACTTTATATACAAGGTTTGTTTATAATGTTGGAGGGCAAGCATAATTATATACTATGTTAAACAATATTAATGCTTAAAGATATGCCTTACCAGTGAATGGAGTTCTTTGAGTCTGCCTATTTCTTCTGGTACTTTATCTATTCTATTATTACTGATAGAGAGTGAGCGCAGCTTCTGTAACTGGCACAACTCCATTGGGAATAATGAAAGAAAATTACGACTAAACAAAAGATAAATAAAAATCACCTCGCACATTTTTGAAGAAAACTAGACTTGCCTAAGATTAACATGTTGTAGGTTCTGGAGTCTGCGAATGCCTTCCGGAACCGTCCGGATCGTGTTGTGGTAACAATTTAACTTCACCAGCGCCTCGCAGGAGTAGACGAGTGCGGGGATTTCGTGAAATCGATTCTTGGAGATGTCTAAGTGTTTAGTGATAATATATAAGTACCTTCCCCAAGCGCCCTTCACTCCTTACCCAATTCCAAAATGTCTTTGTGATTGAATGGCGCCTCTTCTTCGCTGGCGATTGGATAATTTCTTAGACTTTTCCCTGACAAAAATAATACCCCGGTATCACAGGCATCTTCGAGACAACCGTCCACACTCCGTGTCGCCATGTCTTCTAATAATGATAACTACTTTTGTATCTGTCTCTACGAATGGTCATAATATCGCTCGATCTCACTAATCCCACTTCGACATGCTGCCATATTGAATCTGTGGAATGCCAAAACAGGCGCATGCGTGTTGAGTATTTACGTCACCCCGTAACTGTAGACGCTTACAGACGCGGGTGACTTATCCACCGATGGCGTAGTAGTGATGTTAAAATGCTACTGTCGAAGGTAAACAGACGAGTGTCTGCCGCACAGCCACGAAAAAAAATATTCACACAAAATGATCTGAAAAAAGTATCACAAAAGCAGCCGACACCACATATTAAATTTCCGTCGGCTGCAAAGCCTCTGCCGGCTGCAGCTGGTGGTCGCAATAAGGCTAAGACAGATGCTAAAAACAGAGTAGAGGTCGATCTACTCCCGCCTTCTGATTCTGAAGAGGAATGGGGTAACCGGAGTAGACTGGAGACCTTTTGGAGGCCGCTTCACAGACTGAATGCCAAAGAGCCGGCGGAAAACCATTCCGTAAAGGCTCAGGCCAAAGTTGAATTTGATAACATTTCGAAAAGAATTAATAAGGTTAGCATAGACATCAGAGACACTCTCTACTATCTATACCGAGTGGGGAGGTGCATCACGTGATCACGTAATACTAATTCGCACACTTTTAACAGGTATTTGATGATTATGAGTACCAGCAACAAATCAAGAGGACTGAGGTATAGTAGCAAGTTTGTTCGGTTATAACTGGTTTCCTGCAGGTATCCACTGAAGCCTTATCAATCATGGACGAGGTATTAACCATTTGTAGCTAGCTACATGTGAATACATTCTGCATACATGGTGATGTATTATATAGCTATATAGCTACAGTAGTTGAGCTCTATACTTATGGTATTTCATGGCTATATGTGCACGTAGGACAAGGACAATGTGAGAGTAGTATTGTCTGATTACATGGATGTGTGTGATGAAAGAAGAGAGGTATATAGTTACTACAAAAGTTACCACTGTGATTATATATGGCTACCTCCTTAGCTTCTCTATCAACTACAAGAAGTGAGTAATGATGACAATGATGATGAAACAGTATAGCTAGCTGTAGCTATAGTCACTCCCGCAGTAGCACTACGTAAATAAATGTGGATACCACTGCATGTGACAATCAACCGAACTTGTGTGATCCCATTATGTGTCACTGTGCTTGCATGCATGCATGCATGTGTACGTGTCTGTGTACATGTGTGTGTGCGTGTATACAGATGTGTGCGTGTGTGCGTGCGTGTGTATGTGAGGAAGCAGTACCTTGTGGTTAGAGCTTGCTGATCGAGAAGTCGCAAGTTCGATGCCCAGCTGCTGCTGTTGTTTCTTTGAGCAAGGAACTTTACCCACATTGCTCCAGTCCACCCAGCTGTATTAATGGGGACCTGGCAATAGCTGGGAAAGCAAATGACAAGTTGTCCATGTCTTGCTATGGTTGAAGGCTCTGGTGGGACCTTGGGTGCCCACACCATCATCCTTGAGGCATGCACAGCCCTCCTGTGGGGTGCTAGTCTCGTCCCCAGGAGGATTTGCCCTGCACTGACTTGGAATGCTTGCTTGATGCACAGGCATCCCAGCTTGGCTGGGTAGGTGTGACCGTGTAAACAGCAGCTACAGGCTTTGCTTTGTGTGCGTGTGCTTGTGCGTGTGCATGTTCATGTGCGTGCGTGTGTGTGCCTGTGTGTGTGTGTACAGGTATGCACATGTGTGTGCTACAAATCATTCTGCCTTTATCTCCTATAATAGTCTTGTCTCCAGACAGCTCCGTGCTAACAGTGCAAACCCCACTGTCTAGTGACATTAGTTGATTTTCTTAATTCAGATCCAAGAGTTATACATAATATAGCATGCATGCTCAAACCTATAACAAAAATCATTTGTACAGAGAATGATGTTCCAACATGGCATTTAACCATTACAATATTCTAATATTTTAACTGAGTGGACTGTGTAACTGTTTGAGCATAATTGGCAAAATTTTGACTTGGATTCAAGAAGACTGAGTAATGTCAGCAGACAGTGTTTGCGCTATTAGCGCGGGCCCATCTGGGGACAAGACCATAGCCAGTAGCTAGCTAGCTAGCTATATTATATGTGGTTATATCAGTACAGCAGTAGCTATTGCATGTATATTTTTGTTCATCTTGCAGTGGTTTGAAGAAGATCACTTAAAGGAAGATGTATGTGAATATGATCACAATATTCTACTACTGTAACAGCTAATCCATATATTGCTATTATAATATGTAGCTAGCTATATGACAGCCAGCTAGCCACTGGCCGGGCCTGCTACCAGCATTATATGTGACCCGAGAAAATCAACCATCTAGTCGCACAAGAATTGTCTAGTCTTTTCACATCTTACCATAACTTATGCTCTATTTATACTAACAAGGTAAATGTTTTAACATAAATGCAGAATTTAATGGGGGATCTTTTAAAGCTTACAGAATAAAAATACTCCTTATAGAACTGAAGACATTCATGAATATCTAACTAGGTGTAATTTGTACTCACATGGTTGATTTTCGCAGGCCCGATCACATATATGACCCGGCATGAGAAACTGGGCTTATGTGCACATGAAATTTGACCACATTTTTGGATTTCAAAATTAAATATCTTTGTTGGTATAAACATAGGAATCTCAGTTGCACAAATTTACCATTTCTGTATAGCTTTCTGTAGGGGATCTTAGGCAGCTTGCAGATTTTGAATATCTTATACAGTAAAGGAAACACTTATCATAATATAAACAGGTGTATTTTGTGTACATAAGCCTGGTTTCTCATGCCGTGTCAAGTATATATCTTCTATTTTGTTTCCATGTCAAATCACATAGAGTGCACAAGTAGAAATTACCACAATTAGCATTCAGGCCACTTCAACTAATCTTATGTTTCGGGCTGAAACTAGGTGAATACGGTAGGTAGGTAGGTAGGTCACAAGTAAAGAAATAATAACAATATAACAGTATGTAACTGACTACTACACAACTCTTCTGGCAGACAAGATTTGCACTGCGCTTCACCGTTACAGATGGCTATCATGCAATTCATCGCTGATATTTTATTTGCTCACATGACCAACATGTAAATGAACTAACTTTTGCATTTAACGTTTTATGGGTTAGTCAGGCCCAGCCCGAGAAACGTAAGATTTAGTTGAAGTGGCCTCAATTTACATTAGCTTATGGGAACATCCACAGTTGTGGTAGCTACCATGCTTTTGGGGGCAGTGTAGCTACAGTAGTTAGCAGTGACTGGCTATATACTGTAGCTATATGGCCAGTGGGAGGGTTTGGCTTAATTTGGCAGTTTGACAACACCACCAACGCCAAGCATTCACCGTGAAACATTGATTCATGTTCTAGGCATCCAATCTATCAGGTGACTAAAATAATTGCCAATCCAGCCAGCAAGTTATTATTAGCTAGTAGCTATATATGGTATGAAATTAACACACTATTTCTCAAATAGTTATTTCAGGATGGACATATTGACACTGGCGACATTGCAGGCTTGAAGTACGTATGCTGGCTAGCTAGCTACTGTACAACTATCAAAGTATTGTCTTCTTTAAATAACTTTTCAGGAAAACCTTGATGGATAGACAGAAAGTCAAGCGAAAGTTAGACATGATCAAGTTCGATTTAGAAAATCATGCAATGATGGTTTCTAACCAGCAAAAAATGCAAGCCACTACAAAGTGAAATATCTATCATTCTTTAGTCCTCACTCTTTACAGGGAAAAGGTAAAGATGGAAAATGAGTTAGTAGAGGCAAAGAAAGCGCTGGAAAAAATAAAGATCTCCAAAACCGGTTAGGGTTATAGGGTTAGAAAATGAATGACCTAAAAGTTTATATGTTATGTCAACAGGAATGCCTCCATTAACAGGAGCAGCTGCGGCTGATAATGCCAATTCATGGAAATACGCGGCAGCTGAAATACACCAGATACTATCCAAAGCTCGCGACGCAGGAACTGCTAATCTGCAAGTGATGGAGCAAAAGTTAGCAGAGATGGTTGTGAATATGACAGATCAAACCAACCTTGTCGAGAAGTAAGTAGTTACAATGACACCTTTCAATAAATGCATTGTTATGTCCATATATGTATTGCAAAGACTGCAAGCAGAACTTCAAAAGAAGGAAGAGGTTACTATATAAGGCAACGATGTTGAACATTATATGCATGCATGTGATACTAGATCCTGTCTGGAAATGAAGTAGAGATCAGTGCACTTGAGCGATACAAAAATGAGCTGACTTCCAACCTAGAGAAAGTCCGCACAGAAGTGGTACAAGACAAAATGGTATGCACTTCACGACAGTGACCTTCTGCACAACAGACCCCAACTATATATAGCTACATGATTTTTAGCTCTGTTGGGCCGCAAAGTTTAAAGCCAATTTTTGCACAATGTAATCCATGTACATAAAATTATACACATAGCTAAATGCACAAGAGAGGTTCTATTGCTATTCCACAGATCATAGACAGTCAAAAACAAACTAATGGAGAACTTGAGAATACAATAAAGGAACTGCAGGAGAAGATTATTCTGCTTAACCAGAGAATTGAAGAGCTACAAAATGAAAATAAGGTAACATAGATTCAGGGGGATGTTTTTGTTATGATGATTGATGCATGCAGGAACTCATGGGAAAGGCTGCGAAAGCTGCTGAAGAACAGGTGGCTTTACCACCGCCTTCAATTGCTAGCTCTCTGTCCAAAACTCCACAATCACGTGGATCACGTGCTAGTATAACTCCTGTAAGTTCACATATCACACACACACGCACACACACACACACACACACACACACACACACACACACACACACACACACACACACACACACACACACACACACACACACACACACACACACACACACACACACACACACACACACAATACACAAATTATACTGAGCTTATTCTCTTCAATATTTACAGATACCAGCAACTCCTAAAGTCATTACCCACAGTGTTGGAGTACAAGTTGGTGGAATTTTTCTGGAGCCAAAAACGATCTCATTGCCAAACGAAACCAAGAAACAAACCAGCAGTGTGGGAATACAGTGTATTGAAGACGAACCACCAAAATCTGAAATTCAAATAGAGCATGAGGCACAAATCCATAGGCTAAAATCTTCTTTACAAGTGGCATACAAGGTTAAAGAAATGTGCCAGTCTCTTCAATATTTAATATTTTTTCTCAGGAAATATCTGAGATGCAATGTTTAATTGAAGAATTACAATCTCAAATGTTGCCATCACCAGAACCACAAAGAAGTGAAGGTGAGGAAGAATCATGCTATTAGTTTATTACCATCATTGTGTTTGTATGTAGACAAGATGAGTACTCCATCCATCACCACAACAATTCCATCTCCCGAACCTTCACCCGAACCATCTCCAGTGCAGCCCGTTGTGGTGAGTGCAAGAGTAATTATTTCGCCATTGCTGTTAGCTTAAAGGACTCTCAGTAATCTTTTTAAATGGTAGTAGCTCACTGCTACAAACATTCACTAATAAAATTCACAGGTTTTTATTTTTACGTTTTGGTGATGCTTCCCATAGAATTTCTATTGTAGAAGAAATGTTAGCAATTTATTTTAGCCTCACAGCAAAAATAAAACCCTATCGAAAATAACGTATATCCTTCCCCAAATCATAATTATCTTGAATTCTGTATGTACACACATTTTACAGTAGCTAAGTGAATCACAAAAATATAACCCCACAGATTTAAAACACTATGAAATTAAAACTTTCATATGTTACATATATATATATATCCATGTTTCAGAAAGTAATGTCCAAGTCAACTAGTGATAGTGTCCCTACAAGCCTACAAAGGAGGCAGACTCTTCAGAGCGAACGCTCAGTATCTGTGAACAGCAAAAAATGCCAGTCCCTCAGCATGATGTCCCTAACCAAGTCCAGGAGTCAACACAGCAGGTCCACCCCTTCACCAGAGGTAGACCCAAATTGGATGGAAGTGATCAGCTTCACTAAGCTGAATATGAATCCGCAAGAGCTCCAGGACACGATGAAACAGATGATGATGCTGGAGAATGACCCGAAATCAGTGACAACGTCCATTGTTGCTAACGCCCTGGAGCAAGTCAATGTTAACACAGACAAGGTCTCCAACATGATCAGCAATGACAACCTGACAAGCTTCCAGGATGAAGTGAGCCACCATTTGAATGGTAGATAGCATGAAGGTGTTTTAACACTACAGCTTACAAACATGTGCGACGCCATTGCTGGCTTCTTAGACTACTCCAGTAGCCTCGTTGAGAAAGAAGGTAATCATCAACATTAAAATACTCTAATAAAACGCTCAGCTATACAATACTCATAACAGCCAAAGTGATATCTGATGCAGTCGCATCACTGCTGGCAAAGCTACCGGAGGAAGAGAAGGTCAAACTGAACAAAGCTCAAATTACCAATGAAATGAAAGATAAGTTACAAGAAAAGATGGCAGTTATAGTTGAACCAGCGTTTGGCGGTTAGTTAACAAACTACACAAACTTGTTATTTGGTTTGTGTACATACAGCACTACAGAAAGGTGGAGAACTGATATCTTCAAACATGAAAAAACAGGTGATGCATATCATGCATGTACATGCACCTCACATTGCTACCATCAGAATGAGAGCCTTCAGGCAGCCATGAATGCCTTAGCTGAATACAAGCAGAAGCAACGCGGTTCATACCAATTTGAACTTCCTATCAACACTGAAGAACCACTGGTAGTGATGCGCAACAATTGGTGTTTTTAATTTTACATGCTATTTTTTGTTAAAAAGGTGGAAAAGCAATACGAGCTATTACCACTACGCGAGAAAGCTGTACCAGATTCGCAGGGAGGATTAACTATCAAGTAATAAAGATACCATAGATCTAGAATAAACTAGGCAGGCACCTAAATAGATCACATTTGCTGCACTGCTTAAAGGTCTGGTGTTCCCCTAGCTTGAGTTAGTTGTGTTACTACTATAGTGAAAGCCAATCAAATTGAAGGATTTTGATGCAACAGAGCTACCAAAGACTAGTGTGTCAAGGTGTTACTCAGACCAAGGATTCCGCAAATCCTGTTAAAAGTGTAATCGGTTCAAAAGACTTCACACCATACTAGCACATGATTGCTTTCACGTAACTAACATAAGCTTGGATCACCAGACCCTTAAACAGCATGGCGTACTCTATGCCAAACTAAGCACAAACTATTGACTTTATAGTGATTTACCCCACAAAAGTTAAACCAAGTAAAGCCCTAAGAAAAATTCTTTTGCTTCTTATACACAGGTATGGTGAGCAACCTATCGGTACACGCTATCACAAAGGAATGGTAGTCCCCAAACTGGTAAGATGCTTACAATGTACAAGAAAGTCTCTTATCCACTTGAATGACAGGCTAAATTTCCTATAATTCATGGCTACCACTTTGGCGGTGGGAGATTAATGTACTATGACCGTCCAAGGCCACAGAGTCATCAATATGGGAAAAACCAAAGGGGAATGTTATCCATCAATGCCACTGGATACTACAGTGGTCTGGCCGGCCGAACCGCTGCCAGTCATGCCTACCGGATGTCAACGCACCCACCGGCACCAACAAAACAACAAAAGAAATTCCTCCGTCCGATATTCAGGCGTCGCATCAAGTCTCCATCTATCTACAAACCAGGAAATATACTAGCACCATTCGGCACACAAAAATCACCATTTCATGTGAGTAACTTAAATGATTTTAATTAAGCTATTTTTCATAAAATAAAAATTTTGCAAAAATTTGATTTCACAACACAAAAATTTATTTTGCAAATTTTATTATGTTAAAATTAATACTCACAAATAAAAAAGTAACAGTACATCATTTTAATTTTTGTCCGATACAGCAAACACAGCCACCAATTGCAAAGAGTGAGACTTCCACTCGCAGGATGTACGGACACTCCAACTACTTGGACATTGTATCAAATCCAGAGTATTTTGGACGACCGTTTGTGAATCCTTCGGCCAACGTCCAAATCAAAGCCACCAGTTTACCACCCATAAACAGACAACACGGCAACCAAAATTAGATTGTCGTGTGGCATATTTACACTTTTATTATGAGACACCATGTATCATATAATACAAAAACAACAATATCTGTTGTGTTACAATGGTATGCAAGTTAAAGTATTTTTAAAACTGTTGCAGGTAAAAAAAGTTGTAGCTCAAAGCTTTTCATATTTTCTTGAATAAACTATTGAAGTGCAAAGAAAAATTATTTCAAATGTTACATCATCTCAACTTTACCTGGAGATAATTCTGTTTGGGATGCGAATGACGTATTTCATACTGTCCTGAATGGCCTTTCGGTGCTGTTTGTCTTTAATCCTCCACCTGCTTAACTCTGCAATTCTTCTGTAAACACGAGGAAACCCATAAGCCTGCAACGTAAATACGATACAATGTTACATTGAATTTTACAAATAGCACATTAACAAACAACTATGGTGATATAGAAAGTTAGTTCTCTGTTTACGAAAGCATTTACATACAAAAAATACACGCGCCAGTTGTACAATGTACACACGTGTGTTTATCAAACATAACATACCCATGCTACGACATATATGGTTGCCTTTTTCGCAGCTACGACAGCGACCAATTTCAATGCCAACGAAACAGGCATGGCCGCGTATCCGCCACAGGACACTATTTCTACGCGCCACAAACTACGACAGTTGCTATATTAATTTATATCTTGCAAAACAAAAGTTCAAAGTACAATTCTAATTAACGAGCACCTGTAAATTCAGTAGTGTATTCCCTGATGATACTGACTCCCATTCTGAGTGGGATAGTGATGTAATAAAATTAATTGTTTATATAGCTGGCAATATTTATGATCCACCTAACTACAACAATTGCTTTTAAAATTATATTTGTGTTGAAGATTTACTTAATTCTTCCTTTAATAGTGGTGGTTAAGCTTCTGGTGAATTATTATTCCAATTGTGCTAAGATATACATACCCAATATATTGGTTTTTATTCTTCATCACTTGATTCACTACAGCTTAACACCAACTCTGTTCTTGTTTGAGGTGTTGTGATTGTGCCTTGTGGTCCATGATGTTGCTTAATTCTTGATACAGCTTTAAGCAATCTACGACTCCTGATGGATGGATTATTGTTCCCTCGATTGTTCCCCAGCTGTGGCATTATGTAATCTTCCATCTTCTTCTGCTTCTAGATGTGACATAACAAGCATGTGTATATGTTTTTCTGTGTATGTGAGTGTGTGTGTATGTACTGATATGTGTGTTATACACAATGGCTATTATACTGTATAGTGGTACGGTGGGGGGACTATTTGGTGAATTTACTCTTACAAGCATTTGGCGAGGAAAGGTTTGGCAAATAGATATATTCACTAATCAGCCAGGAGGTTCGTGGTTTTAGTTTGGCGAATAATGGATGATTCACCAAACTTTTCCCCACCAAACATTCCTGTATATCTAACTTATAAGCTAACACTACACACATCATTAACTGTGTCCACATACTTCTCTCCTTTGGTTTACTCTTTGAATGACTGGCAAAAGTTCTTGGTCACATCTCTTTTTATCCCAACCAAACTTCTCTTTAGTATACCTACACAGGTTACAAAAGCTTACAACAACACAATATCAGGACGTTGATCCAGGTGATCATGACCCGCTGACCCATTGACTTAGTCTAATAGACCCAGTGACCCAGATGATGACTCATATCACAAAAAAATTACATTTAAAATAATTGAAATTTACAGCAACATAATTATGAAGTAATCAAGACTCACGATAGTGAGTTGCGAGGCCAAGAAGAAGTGCAGCAACGCAACCACTGAGTGAGTTATTTACATGTAGCACTGCCCTCAAATTCGCAAGCACTCTAGCTAAGCCGCCATGAAAGCTATCGCTTAGTTATTACCGACCCACAACGTTCTTACTATATAGAATCAATAAACCAAGAATGGAGGAAATCAGTGCCATCATTCCTAAGTACCAACCATTTCAAGTTTTATAGCGCTTGTGCAACTACGCAT